>CM042157.1:35637535-35662535 GCA_023376005.1 Doryteuthis pealeii | reverse complement strand
AAACAAAGCGAGAAATCTGGGAAGGCCATCTAGTGTAACGGTTAGAATCCCCGCCTGTCCGCTAGGCAGTTAGGGTTCGAAATTGTCGGCATAGCCATATCAAACAAACTGTTTGCGTACTTTCACACAAATATATATATATATATATATATAGTAATTAGAAGATTCATTTTACCCAGAATGCAACGTTGATATTTATTTCAGACAGGACGTTGTCTATGGCCTATACCATGAATATAATCTAGCACAATCTTACTGTTGCGTAGCGCCTTTTCCTTGACGGCCCTAAATAGGTATATGTTGCCTACCTCTTTACCGGCACTACATATCTATATGTTGTATACCTTCTTACGTCTTACTCTGTCGTCTTCTATTCTGGCCGGATCTGGTATATCTTCTACAGTCTCGTCTGGTCTTCTATTGGGGATTCCGGGTCTCTGTTGGGGATCATTTCTTATCAGAAGCCTTGTGCCATTGTTAGCTTTTAGTAATAACAACAAGACTTCGATTTACGATGATGTTACTTTATTCGTAGCTTCCCAGACCAGACAACTGCGCAGTCAGACTCACATCTTGCTAGCTTCGCTTCTAAGTTCTAACTCTAACTGTCTGACTGAGTTGCTTACACCTTAAACCGGAAGGGGTCTTTCTATTGCCTTCCGATTCTCACGATCATCCCCAGAACGCAAGGTGAGATCGAGGTCAAGCGCTGTCACTCACCCTCAAGGCCATCAGCTGTACTGATCACCATAAGGATTTCTATACTACCTTAAAAAGATATTAGGGATCCATAATTATGTAACATTACATATTGAAAGGTGAGACATATTAAACGGCAATACAGAGAATAAACTTGTCAAAATGGTTTTAAAATATTAGACAATCTAGTTCAGCCTTAAATCCAAAAAGGGCAAAGTTCCAAATAGTTAAGTCCAACATTAGCAAGATGTCCTTTCCATTTTAAATGGCGAATGTGAGTTAGATATCTTATAGTAATTAGAAGATTCCTTTTGTCTCCCCTCCCCACACACACCGAATTCAATGTTAATAGCTATTTATTTCTATTTCAGAAAGTTATCCATTGCTTATACCCAAAAAAGCAAGACATCCCATTGGGTATATTGGTTAGCAATATTATACCAAGAATATAGTAAGTAAAGTCGTCAGGTCGGCTTAAAGTCAGTATCAGCCAAACAGCGAGGGAGTCTATCCCCTTTTCACTAGCTCTAGACCAAGGAGATTGTTTTCGGCGTCTGGGGTGGAGTGCCACACCTACCATAAGCTCCTGACTTTACCGCACATATCCCCGTGCTACATATACGCTGAGTTGGCGAGGGTCGGTATCGAACCAAGAACCTTGTGGCTCGTAGTCCGACGCTCTACCGACTGAGCTAAACCGGTCCGTTCAGCACAATCTTGCCGAAATGCGTGGAAACCCAACATAAATTAATATGCATTATAAAATACAAGGACATGCGCAGAGTGGAGTATCTGTTTGTTGTCCTTTTCGTATAGTGAAGTCATTACGGTGGTTACTTTGTTGTTCGTGTTCTTGTCCAGAGACTCCTAGTGTTAATTCAAAGTCTGTTGATATATACCTCCGATGTCTGTAATAAGCTCTGGTTTTTATCCAAAGATAAGTCTTTTTTTGGGGGGGGAAAAAAGTCCAGTAAGTGATCTTGGGCACAGTGCAAACGATCTTAAATGTTTTTTGTCCCCTCGTCCCATTGGCCAATTTTTACTGGAAACTTGCTGCTGTTGGTTGGTAGAGTCAATAAATAAAAGTGGTGATTTTACTTATATATATTTACCAACCCCTCCGCAAGAGCAGGAGTTGATACAAAGTCAATTTCTTAAGCGGGGTTTAAACAGGTTTGGATTCAGAGTTTTCCTTCTCCTAGATTGATTACCTTTTCCTAGACTGATTAAAGAGCCCAGTCTGCCTACTATTTTACCCATAGCTGGAGGGAGAATAGTTGGATGAATACCTTTCCCAAGTGTATTAGCGCTATGTGAAATGCAGCCTCGTCTAGGACTTGAACTCGAGAGGACGAGTCCATTTATTACGACTGTGCCTCCCGTATAGCATCTTGGTATATGCTATACGAAATTAATCCAACGATAAAACAATGTTTTGTTTTATTGTTGTTGTTTTTCTTGATATCAGTTTCCAATCGATTACTTTCATTTTACATGTTGTTGGCCTAGACGACAAAAGTTCGCAAACATGGGGCGTTCAGTGAGGATCGAACTCGCTATTCAGTAGTAAAAGATCTGCGAGACAAGCTGGCTAACCACTACACAACGATGGATTTCTTACCTTTTCCCATGGGTATTAGCAGAGAGTGAAATTCAAACAGCCTCGTCCAGGATTTAAATTTAGGTCACCGCGATAATCGTTACAAAACGAGCGCCTCTTTTACAACATTATAATAGACCAGTGATTCCCAACGTTTTTATATTCCCGCACCCTTAAAAAAGTTTTGCTCTATCCTCGAACCCCTACAATTTATACTTTTGTTCAAAAATATAGAATGTGAATCCATACTACAGTTTTATCAAACGATCATATATATTTCACTCTATAACAATACAAACGACTAAATTCAATTGATATTTTGCCTCATTATTGGTTGAAGCTTTAAATGAGGTGAATTATCAATTGAATTTAGTCGTTTGTGTTGTTATATCCACAGTTTCCTCTACTCTCAGCCACATCTTGTCGGGTTTATTCAATCCGTCACTCCTCATATTTCCCCTCTCTAAATCTAATGTATGTAATATCTTCTTCGGCATGATGAAGGGTAATGATAATAATCTGAAATAAAGAAATGAAAATACAAATAATATTGTGACGGAGAACGAGAAACAAAAAAGAGCAAGACTTTGTCTTGCCTGCTGGGATCGAACCCGCGTCCTCCCGCATGCGAAAACAGATGCGATGTAGGAACTGGAAGGGCGCGAGGTTTGAATGACGTGCCCGGATGTTTGGCTAATATGCCCATAAAATAACAAGTGAGTCAAGCGCTGGGCAGTCAGCAGTCAGCAGCAGCAGAAGCAGTCGACGACGAAGCGCTTTTCAATAAAGAAATGGATTTTAGTCGAACAGAAACGAAACTAAATAGGAAATGTGATTTTGAACTGCTAAAGATTATTTCGACTACGACGACGGATTTTTCCAACTGCTAGACGAAGAATGTGTTGACCAACAGAGGGTCTGACTTGTGAGAAGACTGAGAACTCGCTTGTTTTTGGTTCCCCCTTGGCGGGAGCTTGTTGATTCGAAGGTCTATTTCGCCCCATATATTTCCCCCCTTCTATAAATATTAATTACTAAAGAAAAAAAAATACTCTAAATTTGATCGGACGCTTCTCGCAACCCCTGGAATGATGCTCCCTTGAAATGATGCTGGAACCACCAGGGGTGCGAGAACCCCTGATCGGGAACCCCTGTAATAGACCAAAAATAGTTTTAAAAAAGACGTATGACATTTTATTGACATTCTTATCTAAGTCGATTATAATCTCTTAAGATATAAATAGAGATATCTGGTTATAATGTACAGAGATCATGAGATTGAATTTCAACCAACGTTGTTACCGGATCTGACGACAATATCAAGACGGTATTTAACAAACACCTCGAGTACATTTTCATGTAAGCGATATAGAAGACAACTAGAAAAAAATCGCACTCATGAAAAATGTATACATTCGGAGCCTCGGCGCACGAGAAAACATTTTACAGTGGGGGAGGGGGTGCTCAAGGAATTTGACCTGAATTTTTTTAAAAGTTGTCCTAGATCTTAATTTTTCCACTATTCTTCCTCCAGATATGGGTAAGCAGTAGGACAGACTGGTCTGTATAACCTTTGTTGGGCAACGAATCTAAGAGAAGGAAAACTCTGAATTCAAACATGCCAAAACCCGCTTCAGAAATTAGACAATTTCCAGTTCAATTGAAACAATTACACACACACACACATGCACACACACACACACACACACACACACACAACACACACACACACACACAAGAATTCGGGAGAATACTAATATTTTAAGAAACATACAAACACACAGTTACTCCTACCAATATACCAACAGAACATATTGATATAAGCTACCGGGAACATCACTTATGGGGCTTCTCGATCTTTTAGAAATCTTCTGGCGAACGCCCCCCATATATATATATATATATATATATATATATATATATATTCTTATTCAATATATATATATATATATATATATATTATATATATGTGTGTGTGTGTGTGTGTGTGTGTGTGTGGTGTGTGTTCTTATTCAAAATTTCTTTCCACTTACTGCCATATTTCAAACATAATCGCACCAATGCACAGATAGATAGATAGATAGATAGATAGATAGATAGATATCATCATCATCATCATCATCCAAATATCAAGGGAGAATAGCGACAACCACCCACATTCCAGCCAGGCCAGCATCACGAGAAAAGAGATCACCCAAACATCAATAACCGACTGACAGATGGACTGACCACCAGCATCCCCAACTATAAAAGCGCTTAAACTACACAAAAACAGTCAGTCTAGATTATCTTGACAAGGGAAGGTCGAACTTCCGAAACATAGAATGAAATAAAATAAAATGAGACTTAACACTTAAACACCATTATTCATTTCACAACACATGCTTCACATATAATCCTAAAAAGTATTATAAGTATATATAAAATACATATATACAAATATAATATATTCCCAGTGAGAACTAGACTCAACATATATATATATATATATATATATATATATATATATATATATATATATTATAAAAGAGAGCCAAAAGGAAGGAGAGACAACAGCAACTCCAGCAAGCATCACTGTTTGTTGCAGTCACTGCATCAGAGATTGCCATTCAAATTGGTCTGTTCAGTCACTCACGCAGATGCAGATTTTTTTAAAAAAAAATGGACACTACATAATCGTCTTTAGAAGACGGAAGACTGCCAACACACACACACACACACACATATGTATATATATATATATATATATATATACGTGTGTGTGTGTGTGAAGAAAAGGAAGTGAATCCGACGGTATGTAGAATATTAAGAAAAACTGGATAAACACAGGTTTAAATGAGTTGAGTGGTAAGTTTATTGGCCGACGCTGCAGTGTTTCGATTTATTATTTAGATCATCTTCATGGCATTTGTTGGTATATGGAAGGTGATAAAAAAATTTTTATCACAGAATAACGAGAAAAACGAGTAATAGTCCTTGTTTATCAGTTTGTTTAAAATTTGAAGTCTGAGAAAAAGGAACGTTGAAAAATGGACGGTTTGAAATATGACGTCAAATATTCACACCGCAAAAAAGAATATTTGACGTCATATTTCAAACCATCCATTTTTTCAACGTTCCTTTTTTCAACGTGAAATTGATTAAAATATCCTATTTTATCCAATCTATACTCTCTTTTCCTTTATTTCTTTTCAACACACACACACACACACACACACACACACACATATATATATATATATATATATAATATATATATATATATGGGAGAATATGTGCTTAATTGGAGTCGTACCTAATTTTGAAAATTAATTAATTAATTTTCAAAATTAGGTACGACTCCAATTAAGCACATATTCTCCCAAAAATTGTCGCAAAAAAGCCATTCCAAACATACCTTGTTTACAATATATATAATATATATATTATATATATATAATATATATATATATATATATATTATATATTATCGGTATTAGTATGATTCTAAGCTGGTCCTTTCTTCCAACGGTAAAATTTCATCCTGAAATATTAAGGAAGCAGAAAATCACAGATAAGTGAACAACATCCTCGTTACCATGTCTTTTTTTACACTCGCATTGTGATAGCCTTTAAACCCAACCCCCAAACCAAATATCATAGAATCATACAACAGAATAGTCAGATTCTAAGAACCGTCTCCATTTCCAGGGATCCGTATTTTCAGAAATTTTATGACGAAGGGATTTTTTCATTCGAAAATATTAAGAGAATACGTCATATGTAAATGAACAACGTCATAGTTACCTAGCTCTTCTTTACACTTGCATTGTGATACCCTTCAAAACCAACCGCCAAACGAATATATATTACATGGGAATTTTTGTGACCCTGGTTTTCCTGCTTTAGCGATTTCGTCAGTGTCTGACGAATGTGTGAGCGTACCAGCCTCTCGTATTACATGCAGTTCCTGACTGATGATTATCGAAATATAAAGGTATAAAAAGGTCGATCAGAAATCAGTAAAGATGACAGAAAACTAAGGGAAAAAAGACTAAAGCGATAGAAGAAGAAGAAGAAGAAGAAGAAGAAGAAGAAAGAAGAAAAGGAAAAAACAAATAAAGGATAAAGAAAGAAAAAAGAAAACGAAAGAAAGAATGAAGGCTGACTGGCATGAAAGGTAGACAAAATGAAATAAGGAATCAAAGGGAAAAAATGAGTAGAGAAGAGTGAAAGAAAGAAAGAAAAGAAAGAAAGAAAAGGATGAAAAGCAAAAAGTAGAGAATACTGGTTCTTTCTTTCTTTTGAAAGAATGAATGAATGAAAGAAAGAAAGAAAGAAAGAAAGAAAGAAAGAAAGAAAAGAAAAGAAGAAATGGAAAAGTAGAGAATCCTGATAAGAAAAAAAGACAGAAAGAATGAATGCAAGAAAGAAAGAAAGAAAGAAAGAAAGAAAAGAGGGACTAAAAATGATTGAGGGATAAAAAATGAAAGAATGAAAGAGAACAACGAAAACAGAAATATTAAGAAAGAATGAAAAGAAGAAAAGGAAAAGTGAAGAATACTGAAAAGAATTAGAAAAAAATGGAATAAAAATGAAATGAAAAAATAAAAGAGTAGAGAAGAGGGAAAGAAAGAAAGAAATAAAGAAAGGAAGAAAGAAAGAATGAAAGAAAGGCAGAAACAAACAAACAAACAAACGAACAAAGAAAGAAAGAAAGAAAGAAAGAAAGAAAAGGAAGAAAAAAAAAGAATGAATGAAAGAAAGAAGAAGAAAGAAAGAAAGAAAGAAAGAAGGAAGAAAGGAAGAAGCAAACAAATAAGCAAAAATACAAAGGAAGAAACAAAGAAAGAAAGAATGAATGAAAGAAAGAAAGAAAGAAAGAAAGAAAGAAAGAAAAAACAGGGGTTAAAAATGAACGAGGGATAAAAAAAATATGAAAGAATGAACGAGAACAATGAAAACAGAAAGAAATCAAAAAAGAATAAAAAGAAGAAAGAGAAAATTTGAGAATACTAAAAAAAACTGAAAGAAATGAAATAAATAAAGAAGGTTTCGCCTCGAAAGACACGGGTCTATGAGGAAAAATAATAAGAAGAAAAAAACTAATCAAAGAATTTAAAACAAGAATAGGACTGTAAAAAGATCTGATGAAATCTCGACAAAGACGCCGAACTCCGGATAAAGATGAAAGAGGTTGAAGGAATGATGAAGACAAAACAAAAAAAGAATTTCATGGCGGACCGGAAGCAAGTTTGAATTCCCGCATCGAACGGTTCATCTTCCACTTCTTATCACACGTATCACGCAAACTCTTTTACACCATGACGTCGACAGCGGGAGACAAAAAAAAATGGCGAAATATAAGGATAACCTGTTTTGATTGGCTGCTTGCTTAACTTATTGAAAGTGTCTCCGACTAATCAGTTCGATGGAGCCCAACAAGAACGAATTCGCGATATTAAAAAGAAAGAAAAAAAGAAAAAAGAAAAAAAGTAGAAGCAAACTAATCAGAGAAAGGACTCAAGAAACAACATAACGTCGCCAGTTCGATTCGTAGGGCGTTTGCTTGTCGATTTTGTCTTTTAAACGAGCTTAGAAGTACTATTCAATATATATATATATATATATATATATATATATATATATATATATATGTGTGTGTGTGTATATATATATATATATATTCCTACTTGAAATTACTGATCGTTAGAAAGTGTCAGTTCTACTTGGGTGCGTCAAAAGTTTTGACAATATCTTAGTAACTTATTTGGTTTATTACTTCATTTTACAACAAAACAGCCTCCAACCATGTCACTGGTCGTCCTCGGGGGGTTATTAGTTGTAGTGATTGTTTCTTTGGTGATATTTGTATTTGTTTGAGAGAGTTTATTGCAGTTTTTTTTGGGGGGGGATTAAGTTAGGAGGGTTTATTGTGAGGGGGTGCTTAGGTTAGTGCGTTTTTAATAATGTTTAGTATATGGTTTCCGCTATTAAATACTATTTTATCTATGTTAATTTTTTTAATGCAAATTGTCTCGAGGGTTTGTAGGTGTTTTTTATTCTTCTGTATGTGGAGGATTTGAATTTGTGTGTGTTATTGTCATGTTTTGTAATTAGATATTGTTTCATATCGCTAGTGTCTGAAAGTCGTATGTAATATATATATATATATATATATATATATATATATATATATATATATATATATATTGTTGTTGTTGTTGGCAATTGTCCGTCTGCTAAAAACGATGGCGTAGTGTCCACTTTTTTTACGTGAGTGGTTAAACAGACCAATTTTTGAATGGCAATCTCTGGTGCAGTGACTGCATACAAACAGTGATGCTTGTTGGAGATGCTGTTGTCTCTCCTTTCTTTTGGCTCTCTTTTCTGTGGCAGCTTATTTCCTCTCTTTTTCACTCTTTCTCGATCTTGTTTGATGAGGAGGCGCCAGGTCGCACGGTTTTGTTTTTTGCACAAACCTCCCATATGTTGGTGTTGATGTGGCATGTCTTCATATCCCTCTTGCAGACATCTTTAAATCACAGGCGTGGTCTCCCTACCGGTCGGATGCTCTCTACCAATTCACCATACAGTAGGTATTTGGGGATGCGGCCTTTGTCCATCCTCCTGACGTGACCAAGCCAACGCAGGCGTCTCTCGCAGATAATGGCGGGCATGCTGTTCATGTTTGCTCGTTCCACCACATCTGTGTTGGGCACTTTGTCCTGCCAGCATATGCGTAGAATGCAGCGTAGGCATCTGAGGTGGAAATTGTCCAGTTTCCTCACGTGGCAGGAGTATGTGATCCAGGCTTCGCTACTATAGAGGAGAGTACTGAGAACGCATGCTTTGTAGACGTCCAGATGCTACAACGCATGCGCGTCTCTCTCTCTCTCTCTCTCTCTATATATATATATATATATATATATATATATATATATATGAGAAGTAAACAAACAATGTGTTTTGATATGGCTTTTTTTAGCCGACAATTTTTGGGGGAATATATGCTTAATTGAAGTCGTACCTAATTTTTGAAAATTAATTAATTAATAGTTAATGAATTAGGCGGGCATACCTATTCAAATGTAAGGCTAAACAAATCGAGAAAAATCAATCTCTGAATGTACATTTCGGCCTATTAGGCCTCATCAGCAGAGCTATAGACAGGAAGACTGCTTTGTGTGTGATTCGAACCCTGACTGTCAAGCTGATAGACGGGGACTCTAACCATTACACCAGCCGGCCCTTCTCAGAATTTTCGTCTGTTTAGAAGTAGGTTATATTCCACTTATGGTGACTTTTACTACACGACAGTATGAGAAGTAAACAAACAATGTGTTTTGATATGGCTTTTTTAGCCGACAATTTTTGGGAGAATATGTGCTTAATTGAAGTCGTAGCTAATTTGTGAAAATTAATTAATTAATAATTAATGAATTAGGCGGGCATACCTATTCAAATGTAAGGCTAAACAACTTCAATAAGACCGTCATTTGGCCATTATAAGTTTATTTCAGCTATTGACTCTATAAAAGACCAAAGTCTCACATTAAAAAAACAGGACATTGTGTTGCACCGACTGAACTCACCTTTCTGACAGTTCTTTGATGCCACACTGATACCAGTTCGAGGCCAAGAAACCCTTCATAAAAGCTTCTACCCTCTCTGCATGTATTATACATACAAATTCACCTTTTAATTTAGTATCATCATTTCTTGTATGTAAAAATATAACTATCTCTCTCTATATATATATATATATTACAAACATATAGACTCAAGAGGAATAGTAATTTTAAGATTAATGTCACAAATACTAAATTTTTGAAAATTGTATAAAGAATCAAATTCTTTTTAAAATTTAAAATTTTTCAAAGAATTTAAATTTAAAAAATTTTTTTAGAAAATTTCGAATTTCAGGTCTTTGAATAAATTTTTTTATTGTAATTAGAATAAAAAAATGTATTTAAAGACCTGAAAATCGAAATTTATTTGAATTAATACATGATGGTCTTATTTAATGTAAAGCTTCTACCCTCTCTGCGTTGTTGAAACGTCGCAAGTACAAACAGTGAGCAATGGATTGGAACACGTAATAATCCAAGGGAGATAAATCTGATCTATATGCTGAGCAGTTACATGATGTTTAGCAGGGTAATAAAGAAATATCTTTTTAAAAGAATGACCGGTCAACCGAAATCCTAAGTGTGAGTCTATAGATAAATATATAAATAAATGGATTGGGTAAAGGATTTTTAAAAAAACAAAGTGTGGCGGATATCCTTGAAGGAGTTCCCTTTGAATTTGATGAAGACGGTCGGATTAAATTAAAGATAAGGATTTTTAGCTTAAAAGTTTTAAATAAGAAAGTATCGTTTCTCTGAATTTTGAGATGAAGCTTGATAATTTATTTTATTTGAATTATTTGGACTATTGTCCTCATTTTTATTGTCATCGACACAACGATTCGGCGGATGGGCACATGGCACACCTTATATAGTTGATTGAATACAGTTCTGTGACAATCAACTCTATGTTGCAGTTTCAATCGCGACCAAGGGCAATAATAACATAGAATACTTAACACAGCTTAACATTTGTACCTGGTCATGGTTAACAGAATAAGAACAGTCTATCCTCGTGGATTAAATAAAAGGTTCGGTTCGAAGTTCCGTGAATGCTTCCGGTTACGACATGAGGGCTCCTGAGTTCGACAAGAAGGTTCTTGAGTTCGAAGAGAAGGTTTCAGAGTCCAAGAAGGTCCCCTAGTTGGAAAGAAACACCTGAAGAAGAACGGGGGGTCAAATCGGCCGAAACATTAAGAAGATAAAAGTAAAGATGAGGACATAGCGATTTTCTTCCCTAGTTTGGTTGCGGTCGAGAATGGAAAGGGATTATCTTTCCTTGCTGCGATGGTTTGCCGCTAGGGGGCGTTGCAGCCTAGCTATTTAAACGCAGCCCTACGAAAGTGACTATCTCTTTCTTTAATCTGGAACCTCCATTTATATACTAGACAATTGTGTCTTCGTTCATTTGGACTGGGGGGGGGGGATTCCCCCCATCGAGTTATAGGCTTATACATGTGTGTCTTTCCTTTTTTATTTTCATCTTTTCATTAGCGTTAACGCTTCCGCATACTCACATTCGATTTCTTTCTTTATCCTACTCTCTTTGTTTCATTGTTTTTATATTGTTTTTTTTATTTATCATATTTTTCTGAATAGCATGTCCTTTTACTTCCCTTTCTTTTTAAGCGGAATGGTCTATTATTTAGCTGAGGTGATGACACTCATAGGTTGATTAGTTGTTTAACACTTTCCGGGTCATTTAATGCCGAATCAAATCATTTTGAGATCAGCTTGATTACAGTACGTGCTGTTGTTTAAATGGTCACCCATCTAAGTATTAAACAGGCTCATGGCTTCTTAATTTCAGTGATCTAGCGGGAACCGGTGCTTTCAACGTCACTTCACTGTAAACGACGCTCATAAGAAATAAGAAATCGGTGGATAAGTAACACCAAATAATCAGGATTTGCATTTTTGCATTTCATCTTGGACCGTTTGGAAGGTCTCACTTTTAACCAGGGACCATATGACCTTTAGGCACCCCTTTTTGATCACGATTAAGAAAGTACATATTTTTCGTTTACACTGTCAATATCCGGTTGTTTTAAGAGACGATTTTTAGATTTAAAAAATTATGAAACTAACCCCTAACCCTAACCCCTAACAAACAACCGGATATTGACGATGTCCTTTCTTAATCGAGATCAAAAAGGGTTGCCTAAAGGTAATATGGTCCTTAACCAGAGGGTTTTGCAAGATGATAACGGTCGTACTTTTAAGGAATACGGGTATTAGATATACGGCCAACTCGTCGTTCATATACAGTAAAATGGCTTTTGTATTCACCGCAGAAAGTCTCCTTACACTTCTAGAGGATCCTGCAAAAAATACCTCCAACTCTTTAAACGTGGGGGGTAAATGTTTCAACAGAAAACACACGTTGTGCACTAGTCCATTCAATGATCTGGATTGATCGTATCTGAAAAAATATGGTATGACAATAGGCTAGATCAGTTTTCCCAACGTGGGGGCTACGTCCCACTGGGGGGCAATTTAATAATAATAGGGGGGCAATATGAAAAATATAATAATATCAACATTTTTTTATTTTACCCTTTATGAGTAAAAATTATAGGGAAAAATTGTAATTACAACCTAGCTGAGCACAACAACTTGTGCAATATAGTCAAGTGTTCACCCACTAATGTTATTGTGCATCTGGCACCAGCTATATGCCTGGCTTCTGACTTGTTTAACTTTGCAGTTCTTCATCTGTTGCCCTCCCCCTGCAATTATACACATCATAAAATGAATTTTATTTGATTAAATTTGAAGTTAAACCCTTTAGTTTTATTTGAAAGATACAATTTTTTATGTTATACTTCTTCAAAACTGATATTGTTATATCATACTAAACAATTAACGGGTGGGGGACAAGAAGAAATTTGTGATAAAAAAGTGTGACATGGTACTAAAATAGTTGGGAACCACTGGGCTAGATGGAGTTACCATTTGCTTATTTTTACTTGCACTACACAGGTGAGAGTTTAGAATGTGGGAGGCATTTCTGCTGCATATGTATAAAAGAAAATATAAGAATAAGATCAAATAAATAGGATATTGCTGGTCATCTTTAACATTTCAAAACTGACCGTCACTTAAAAATATATGGGGCGGTCGGAGAGGCCCCCTTCGATCAATCGGCTGGTCACGTCAAGCCCTAGCACCTATATGATTTTCCCAACCCTATTGCCCTTATGGCAAGCCCCAACCCCTTTTTATCATATGGATGCTAGAAGGTGGTGACTGCGGGTCTACATGTCCTGGGAATGACCTTAAACTCTATCTGATGGTGAGGTTCCAGTTTTGGATGTTTGGGGAATGTGGAGCACCCCTTCATCACTATTGCTCCTTGGTCCACTCTGACCGGGAGTGGTAGTACCTGTTAGGGTCCCATCTATGGGTTAAATAGAAAAATGTATTTAAAAAAAAATTGTATTATCCATTAAGAATTGATTTATTTCAAAACTTTATCGGCATTAAATGACCACTGAGGTTGATATGCCGTAAAACAAAACAAACCAAACCAAACCAAAAATATATGGCTAGATGGAGCTAGCATTAGCCACTACGCCAGAATGATTACCCCCTCGTAATCTTAGCCTTGTTCCAAACTAGCCTCAGCCAATGACAGCTTAGATGGGCTGGCCACTTACACAGACTTGGGGATGACAGACTACCAAAGCAGATTCTGTACTCTCCACTGAGAGAGAGGATCATGTGTAATCGGTAGACCAAAGCTCAGGTACAAAGACAACATCAAAGAAACCTGAAGGACTTGAACACCTCCATAGGCAGTTGGCAAGACGCAACCAGAGACCGATTAAATTGGAGGAAAATGATTCGCGTGGTGTCATCATCGGATACGATGGACATCAAGTAGTAGTAGTCGTAGTAGTAATCTTAGCCTTGTGCCAAACTAGCCGCAGCCAATGGCAACTACTGTCCTTGTATGTTCATAGATTCTCTGTCTATTTTCTCTAAATCTATTTTCTCTTCCCCAAACATAATAAACAAACGCATGCGCTTTGAGATAGACATTTTAGCCAATCAGTAGCTTCGTGAAACTATTTGTTCATCGTTGCCAAACGCCTATGGATACTGACCAACTGTCACGTCAAGGGAAATGAAGGCGCACGACTGTAATTAGAATTATTGTCCATAGGGAATCAAAGATGATAGTATTCCTCAGTCAACAAATATTGGAAGAAGAAAACAGCGGAAATCAGTTATATTTACTTATATCTAAAAGAAGATGATGGAGGCGCGTGGACTAATGGTTAAGAGTCGCCAGAAATGGACTCGTCGACCCGAGTTCAATTCCTAGACTAAGCTTTTGGCATTTCACATGGCGCTAATAACTTTAAGAAAGGTATGGATCCAATTCTCCCTACAGCTATAGGTAAATAGCAGGACAGATTGGGCTTTTTAACCATGGCTAGGTAACCAGTCTAGGAGAAGGAAAACTCTGAATTCAAACCTGTTGAACTCTGCTTAAGAAATTGACCTTGTGTCGCATCCTGCTCGTGCGAAGGGGTTGGTAAATATATATATATCTAAAAGAAGATAGGTATTTACCCAACCCTTTCGCTACGGCTAGGACGTGACACAAGGACGCAAGTATGAGTCATCCAACGATGATCGAACTCACTATTCAGGGATCTGTGAGACAACCGGACGTGACACTATATCCAACGATGATCGAACTCACTTTTCAGTAATAATGGATCTGTGAGACCAGCTTCCTAACCATTACACCACGATTAGATACCCTGGTATTTACCCAGCCCGTTCGCTACGGGTACGATGTGACACAAGGTCGTAAGTATGGGGCATCCAACAAGAATCGAAGTCGCATTTTAGTAGTAATGGATTTGTGAGACCAGCTTGCTAACCATTACACCACGATTAGACGACTTGCTATTTACCTAAACCGTTCGCCTCATAAAAACATAAAAATTATTTTTACTAGTGTCCTGGATATGAAACTAAACTGGATCTGATGGTGATATTCTAATTCGGGAGCTCTGGGGAGTATGGAGTACCCCTTCATTGCCATTGCTCCTAGGTCCACTTTAACTCGAATTAGTAGTACCTGTTAGGGTCCCATCTATGAGTAAAATAATTTGCTTTGTTTATAAAACCAAACAAAACAAAAATATTTAACTGCAACCTATTCGTGTACAAATCATATCTACAAAAAAATCAACACAATGGCTGATACGCCATTAAACACCAACCAACCAACCAGCCACCAGCCAACCAGCCAGCCAGCCAACCAACCAACCAACCACCTGGAGTGAAAAACTCGCGTGTGTGCGAAACAGTTTATGTTAAATTTTGACCGCTCAAAAAAGAGGACGTAATAATTACCATTAAAACATAGAAAAAAATAACAACCGTAAACAATTTGGGCATTAAAAATCGCCCTTAATTAATTTTAAAATTTTAATTTCATATTTATTAAAGTAAGCATTAAATTAATTGAATAAGTTTATTTATCTAATTTTTAATGAAAAAATTGAGGTTTATATGAATCAAAATTAAAAAGCTATTTTAATAATCTAATACCAAATAAAATTAAACTTATTGATGAATTGTATTGTTTAAACAATGGACAAAGTACTACTAACTAATTAATTACTAAAATTGTTTTAGATAAATGTTGTATCGTTGAAGTGATAAAAGGTACATAGCGAAATATTGTGTTGAGATGTATTTTATTCAGCACTTTTATCTGGTGCTAACAGATACTTATTACATAAAAACAAGAAGTATAACAATTCACAAAGACAAACTTACAAGAATGAGGAGGGTCAAATGTGTGTAGTCAAACGCAGTGATTTTGTCCGAATATAATTTTCCCGTTCTATCACTGCTACGTCGACTATTATAAGCCAGTCCATCCTATAGGGGTGTTAACTCCTCTACAACAATAAATATATCAGCAAAAATATTGTTAAATATTAAAATCAGTAATTGTCATATTATGAGCAAACTAGCAATTGACTAAACGGGCCATATGACCTTTGGGCACCCTTTTTGATATCGATTAAGAAAGGACATGTTTTTCATTTACACCGTCAATATCTGGTTGTTTTTAACAGACGATTTTTAGATTCTTATTTTTTAATTATAAAACTAACCCCTAACCCTAACCCTAACCCTAACAAACAACCGGATATTGACGGTGTAAATGAAAAACATGTCCTTTGAATCGAGATCAAAAATGGGTGCCTAAAGGTCATATGGTCCGACTAAACTTAGCACGGTTTGACACAATACCAGAAGGTACTATATTCATATACACATCATTTACTCATAGCTGGGGGGGATTTCATACCTTTCCCAAGGATACGAGGTAAATAGACACTTGCGACCGTGTATCACATCCTATCAGCAGCGAACGGATTGGGTAAGTGGTGCAAGTCTTCGAATATAAAATTATGGTGCAGGAATCTGGTTCAAGTCAGTATTTACTCAGACTCACATTTCAGTTGATTGGTTGTTGTTTCATTTTAGCCCTTTTCAGGTGATTTAATGCCGACTGAAGACCTTTTCGCAAACAAAGGACTTAATTGCTTACAGTACCACATTATCCCTTAAGTAGTCACACAGTTAAAAAGATAATTCTGATTTTTGGTTTGGTTTGTTTTGTTTTACGGCATATCAACCTCAGTGGGTCATTTAATGCCGATAAAGTTTTGAAATAAATCAATTCTTAATGGATAATACAATTTTTTTATTAATACATTTTTCTATTTAACCCATAGATGGGACCCTAACAGGTACTACCACTCCGGGTCAGAGTGGACCAGGGAGCAATGGTGATGAAGGGGTGCTCCACATTCCCCAAACCTCCAAAACTGGAACTCACCATCAGATAGAGTTTAAGTCATTCCCAGGACATGTAGACCCGCAGCCACCGCCTTCTAGCATCCATATGGCAAGCCCCAAAGGGGTTGGGGCTTGCCATATGGGCAATAGGGTTGGGGAAATCATATAGGTGCTGGGGCTTGACGTGACCAGCCGATTGATCAGAGGGGGCCTCTCCGACCGCCCGTCTAGCCCAAGATAGGGCCAAAGTGGAGTATTGCATGTCATGAACTGCTCATCCACCTGGGCTCTATCCTTAAGCATCACGGGTCGCCACCCACGGCCAACAGGTGGCCCCATTGGGGGAGTCTTATCCCTCTGCAGAGGTGCAGTGGTGCATTCTAACTCCCCAGCCGACAGGGCGGAGATAATTCTGAGAAGTAACTCAAACATTTGGGAAAATAACATGAAACGCAGTTTGGTACCGAAACGCCCTATATCAAAGAAGAGTAGGAAGCGCGTAGTGTAATGGTTAAAGTCATGGGAAATGGACTCGTCGCCACGAGTTCAAATCCTGGACGTGGTAACTGCATTTCACTTAGCGCTAATACCCTTGGGAAAGGTATGAATTCTACTCTCCCTCCAGCTATGGGTAAATAGTAGGGCAGACTGGGCTCTTTAACCTTGGTTAAAGAGCCCAGTCTGGTAAATATATATATATATATATATATATATATATATATATATCCAAGAGGAGACAAACTATCGGTTTACTCATGAAGTTAAAATAAAGCGTGCGAAATAGGTAATTAACCTTAATATGATTTAATAATTTATAATTATTATGTACAGACCCATTGTTGCTTAACTTCGGTGAAATAGCGGGAATCAGTGATTTCAGCGTGACTTGGCCGCAACATTTTGGGGTGGGGGAAGTATTTAAAAAGGAAATGCTAAAATCTAATCATGCACAGTCAGGGGCCATTATGCCCCGTCGGAGGTTATTTAATGCCAAAACCATTTTTGTACAAGAGCAGTAGTGGTACCATTATAACCCATGGCTGTGTGTGTGTGTGTGTGTGTGGGTATGTGTGTGTGTGTGTGTGTGTGTGTGTGTGTGATGGGGCTTCATACCTTTCCCAAAGGTATTAGTCCGAAAGTGAATGTAATAGCGCGAATGGAGTTCGAACTTGCTTACTACGATATCGCAGTACTGCACGCTAGCATCTACACTGCGGGGACTCTCCCACAAATTAATATTAAGGAGACTCGCTGTTATTCAACTTATATATATATATATGACTCGTGTCCGAATTTATTGAATTAAAAGTAAAAATTGATTTAAACTATGGTGATTATGATGCTGATGGTGGATAAGATTGGAATGTTTATTAAGTTTAGCTTATTTCGGCACAAAATCAATTTGGAGTGGAATTGGGAAGATTTTGAAGAGCCAAACTTTTAAATATGGCGGCGGGGGTGGGGAGATGCTACAGAAAATTGGTATTCGTAATTCTGGAGGACAATAATGGAAATCTAAATCTACACGAGAAACTAAACAAGCTTTACATAGATAGATAGATAGATAGATACGAAGAGGATAGATAGATAGATAGGTAGATTGATAAAGACGAAGAGGATAGATAGATAGACAAAGACGAAGAGGATAGATAGATAGACAGAGACGAAAAGGATAGATAGATAGATAAATAGAGGGTAGGGTGGAGTAAGAGAGGTGGTATAGTAGAGACAGAAACTAAAAGGATATATAGATATATACGAAGAGGATAGATAGATATATACGAAGAGTATATATATATATATATATATATATATATATATGTGTGTGTGTGTGTGTGTGTGTGTGTGTGTTTTAAAAGAATAGTGGGTAAATGTGGACAAAAGAACAACTCAAACAATTAGATGTCTCCTACATCTACTTGTTTGAGTTGTTCTGTTGTCCACATTTTCCCATTATTCTTTTACTACATTACCACATTACTCCAATCCTCCTTCCTTCCTATATATATATATATATATAATATATATATATAGAGAGAGAGAGAGAGAGAGAGAGATGGAGAGAGAGAGAGACCGACAGACAGGCAGACAGAGAGAGAGAGAGGGGGTAGAGGGGAAGCGGGTTAACTAGAGAGTAGGTGTGGGAAAGAGAGAAACAAAATAATAGAGTGATAGATATTAAAATACTGAGATAGATAGATACAGAGAGGATATCAACCTCCATGGTTTACTTAATGCCAAAGCCATTCTTGTAGAAGAATAGTAGTGGTTGGGTTATTTACCCATAGTCGGAGGGTACCAGATGTTTCAATCCTTTTCCAAGGGTATTAGTTAAAAAAAATGAACGTAATAGTGCAACTTTTCTCTCTCTCTCTCTCTCTCTCTCTCTCTCTCTCTCTCTCTCTCTCTCTCTCTCTCTCTCTCTCTGTGTGTGTGTGTGTGTTCAAATTTTGTTCAAATCCTGGATGTGATAATTGCATTTCACGTTGCGTTAATACCCTTGGGAAAGGTATGAATCCTACTCTCCCTCCAGCTATGGATAAATAGTAGGGCAGACTGGGCTTTTTAACCTTGGTTAGGCAACCAGTCTAGGAGAAGGAAAACACAGAATTTAAACCTGTTGAACTCCACTTAAGAAATTGACATTGTGTCACATCCTGCTCGTGCGGAGGGGTTGGTAAAATATATATAATATATATATATATATATATATATATATATATATGTGTGTGTGTGTGTGTGTGTGTGTGTGTGTGTAATAAATGGAAATGAATCCGACATTATGATAGAAAAAAATTAAAAAAATGATAATATTATGCTACTAATATTATCATTTGTTTTTTCTAACTATTTTTCTTTCATATATATATATATATATATATATATATATATATTAGTGTATATGATTGGCACTAGTATTCTAGAAAAAGTAGTAGTAATCCAACATACAGTGTTATTAGAAGAGTGCTCAATATCTGTGATAGAGCGTTGATAGTTGAGCGTTGGTGATGCAATGTGAACGTTGATGCCTTCTTTGCCTCCAAGAAAAACTTTCAATTATCACTCATCCATCACAACACACCCTACTAAACAAAAAATCAGAAATTCTATCAAAATGCTGACATGAAAATAAACACCTACTATCACACTTCGATCCATATACATAACCAACATACACCTCTTCTATCAAATTATCTATTAAAAAAAAAAAAAAAAAAAAACAATAGTATATAAAACAGATCCGCCAAACTCTAAGTATCTTTCCCTCTACTGTCTTCATTGTACAATAATATCATACAAAATATAACGTTCACATTGCATCCCAAACGCAAATACATAACACAGTCATTATTATTAACAGAATAATTAAAAATACATTATATTAATTGCACAAAAATACGTAACCAAGATACCAAACACAAATACGCATATTCATACGCACACACGCCGCGTGGACACAATCATATCATCACAGCCTTCACGGCATTTCCACGCGCAAGCGCATGACATCATACGCATATGCACAAACAAAAATACGCACACGTACAAACAAAAAGAGCATTCGACATCACGTAAACACGCAAACATGCAACACGAGAATACAGTTAAAAAACGCATACATTTAACCATTTACACCATTTCTGTCATTTAAAAAAAAGCTATTTCGTTTACCTGATGAATGCTTTTAGCAGGAAACCATTGGTAGTAATATCGTTCCCAAATAAATGAATAAAAGCCAAACTTTTTATTTGTCACTTCATTCAGATATATATATATATATATATATATATATATATATATATATATATATATGATGAAAAGGGGGTTGGAATGAATCCGACAGAATGAGGTAAAATATAAGGAATGAAAGAACAAAACTCAGACATAAATGTGTAGTATATTTCGCTGGAGAATTGAATTGAGCTGAAGAAGCCGAGTTCAAACTCAAGCGAAATATACTACACATTTGTGTCTGAGTTTTGTTCTTTCATTCCTTATGTTTTACCTCATATAATAATATATAATCTATATATATATATATATATATATATATATATATTATATATGTAAGATAATAATGATTTTTTTAAAAAACATAATCCTTTTTGTGAACTTCTCATATATATTATATATATATATATATATATATATAAGAAGGTTCTCAAAGAGGATTGTTTTGTTTTTTTTTAAATTTTTATTATTATCTTACATATGCGGCACGTGTTTCAGATCTTCTGATATCTTCTTCAGGCATTAATTAAACATATTTTGGCAGAATATAAATATGTACATGGATAATTTATGATATTTGATAGGTTGTGTGTGTGTGTTTGTAACTAACTTTTTGTTTATAACAAAACAAAAAAAATTGAATAAAATAATTAAAATAAACATAATCCTTTTTGCGAACCTTCGTTTTATAGAATATCTTTTCTTCTGTTGGGCCCATAACAACACTCATCAGTAAGGCTAGACTTAACAGCTACTTCTAGTCGGAAGCGAAACCTGGCTGAATTTTCATCAGTCCGGCTCATTGCCGTCAATAACTGTCAGTAAGAAGCGAACTTTTAACTGATAAATACATACATCCGTAGATGTATGTTTACGATCACCAGATAACTAAAATCTGTAAACAACAGACGGGCAATGCCTTACGCTAAGCAGTGAAAGTTCAGTTAAAGTCCCCTGTAGAGTGCTCTATCGGGTTTTGGGGAGCATATAATAGTCATCCACAGATACCGTGTTTCAACGTTTACGTCTCATCACTATGGCTAGACTTAACAGTCTAGGAGCGAAAACCGACTGAAACCTTGAAAAGTATTTTAAACATCTGAAACACGTGTCCCGTCTGATAAGTGTGTGACAAAGGGAGATTATTGTGTTAATGAGGAGTTTTGAGCACTGACAATTATCTTTAAAAAGAAATTGTAATTTTTAAAAAAAGGGGCTAAACTAGCAAATCGGTTGGAAAATTAGGGTCACCCAGAAAAAACAGAACCCACAAATTTTGTAATAAAACTGTTAATTTTAACTATGGTGTGGTTAGGGTTAAAGTTAGGGGTTAGGGTTAGGGTTGGGTTGGGGTTTAGGGTTAGTTAAATGGGAAAATAAATAAATAATGTGGGTTCTGTTTTTTCTTGGTCACTATGTATACAGGGTGACCCAGAAAGAAAAAGAACCCACAAATTTTGTAATAAAACTGTTAATTTTAACTAGGGGGTGGTTAGGGTTAAAGTTAGGGTTTAGGGTTAGGGTTGCGTTGGGGTTTAGGGTTAGTTAAATAGGAAATAAATAATTTGGTTTCTGTTTTTTCTTGGTCACTATGTATACAGGGTGACCCAGAAATAAAACAGAACCACAAATTTTGTAATAAAACTGTTAATTTTAACTAGGGGTGGTTAGGGTTAAAGTTAGGGTTTAGGGTTAGGGTTGCGTTGGGGTTTAGGGTTAGTTAAATAGGAAAATAAATAAATAATTTGGGTTCTGTTTTTTCTTGGTCACTATGTATATCAGGGTGACCAGAAATAAAACAGAACCAACAATTTTGTAATAAACTGTTAATTTTAACTAGGGGTTTTAGAGTTAGTTTAGGGTTTAGGTTAGGGTTAGGGTTGATGTTTAGGGTAGTTTAATAGGGAAATAAATGAATAATTTGGGTTCTGTTTTTTCTGGTCACCCTGTAATATGTTTTAATTTTCCGACCGATTTGCAAGTTCAGCCACAAAAAGTGAGTAAGTTTTTCTCTTCGCGAGGAGGCCATTGTTTTTCCCTTACGGTCAATTATATCAATTTTTGGCCGTGTTCGGTCAGACGGCTGAGTGGATTTTATTGACCAACGTTGCTGTGCTGGTGCTGCTGCTGCTGGTGCTAGTGGTGCTGTTGTTGCTGCTGCTGGTACTGCTGATGTTGATGGTGTTTACAATGCGAGACAGCAGATGGTGGAGTCTGATAATGGTTTTTGTGGTTCACTGTCCGTGGTGGTCACTCGCTGAAGCGAATTGAAAAGAATCATTTCAAATGATAGTGATCTACTCTCTCTCTCTCTCTCTCTCTCTCCTCTCTCTCTCCTCTCCTCTCTCTCTCTCTCTCTCTCTCTCTTTCTACTCCCGCATCGGTGAGTTTCACGTTTAGAAAACAGAGAAAGAGAGGGAGAGGAAAAGAGGGGGGGGAACAGAGAGAAATATCGGAAAGAGGAGAATAAAAAAAGGGTAAATTAAAAGAAAGCAAACAAGGAAATTTATGTAAAGAGGAAGAGAGTGATGGAGGGGGAGGGGAGGGAGGAGAGAGAAAGAGTATGTGTGTGAGAGAGAGAGAGAGAGAGAGAGGGTGAGAGAGAGAAAGAGTATGTGTGAGAGAGAGAGAGAGAAAGAGTAATACATTGGCAATAGGGAAATACAAAAAATTAAGATAAGGAAAAAAATAGAGAAATACGCATATAAAGATATAGATAGATAGATAGATAGATAGCAACAGACTAAAATAGATAAATATATAGTAACAAGTAAGATAGATAGATAGATAGATAGATAGCAACAGACTAAAATAGATAAGTAGATAGTAACAAAGTAAGATAGATAGATAGATAGATAGATAGATAGCAACAGACTAAAATAGATAAATAGATAGTAAGTATATATATATATAGTAAGATATATATAGATAGATAGATAGATAGCAACAAAGTAAGAGATATATATATAGATAGATAGATAGCAACAGAGTAAAGTAGATAAATAGATAGTAACAAAGTAAGATAGATAGATAGATAGATAGATAGATAGATAGATAACACAAAAATGACGAAATTTAGAGAGTATGTCAAACGAGGATGAAGAAAGAAAGAAATGAATGAAGTGGAAAAGGAGAGGAAAGTAGAAAGAAAGACGGAATATATATATATATATATATATTATATATATATATATATGAAAAGAAAAAATGGAAGTAAATGAGACAATATGTAATTTTATAAAATTATTGTTGATATTCAAATAAATGAATATCAACAATACCAAGAACAAAGGTACGCACTCTTTTTTCATTATCAATTTATTTTTCTCTAAACCAATGAAGGTCCTGGCAAGGTTTGTTAAACAAACCGAAACACTGCAGCGTCGGCTTATTAATCATCAATCGTTAATGAAACACACACACAACACACACAACACACACGCACACACATGCACAACACAAAACACAACACACACACACCACACACACACGCACACACACATATATATATATACTAAACTTATTGATAAAGCCTTGCGGTAAGGAAAATCCGGCAAACAGTTTGATAGTAAAGAATACTACCAAACATCACCTGAGGAAAAAATGAAAAAAAGAAAGACAAGAGGATCGTACCAAACAGAGATAATCGATTAATACTATAACACTTGGCCAAAAGAAATATATATATATATATATATATATATAATATATATATATATAATATATGTGTGTGTGTGTCTGTGTGTGTGGTGTGTGTGTGTGTGTGTGGTGTGAAATATATATAGGTATAAACCGCTAGGATTATCTAAAGCTAAAATGTAAAAAGTACTCAATACCTAAGTAGAGCAAATAATAAAGTTAGACCTAATAGGTCAGATAAACCTACTAATAGTTTCACTTAGTAGCTCATCAGGGCAAGAATTTAACTAAAAAGACTTGGAGCAACCGTACTTCTATTACAAAAACTACTTCCACCGTTCTCCTAAAAAAATAGCATAAACTAAACGAGCCAACAAACAATTAAACAAAAAAAAATCCATTTTTTATTATTTATTTCTAAAAAGAAAAAGAAAGTTTTTTTTCATCAAACAACACACACACCACACACACACACACATATATATATATATATATATATATATATATATATATATATAAACACTCATATATATATTTGAGTTAAGGTAGCCTGGTGTCACATTTTTTATTGATAATTCTCGCCTATGCAAGATTCAGACCAATATATAGTATATATATATATATAAATATATATAGAAGTAAGTGGGGAAAAGTAGTATATTGGAAATTATTAGACAAAAAACCACCGAGGTTTAAAAGGATGAAATTTATTCCTGATGGTGAATATCGAGCATCAAGTTTCGGTTTAGCAAACTTCTTCAGAACATTAGTGAGTCTTTGTGGGAGTTTTAAGTTCTTGCATATACGTACGTAATTACCATCAGAATACATATTATCTTTGACACTCGTGTTTTGGCTATATTTTCCAACATACTATTCC
>CM042157.1:35603592-35637435 GCA_023376005.1 Doryteuthis pealeii | reverse complement strand
GTTTATGATTGGCGAGATCTAGGCACGATAATTATTCTTGGAGCTATTTCAAGTGAAATGAGAATTCCTAAAACAATCATAGATACAATTATTTCCCTCGCAGATATGTGAAAGGAGTTTTAATTCTCATTTTGATACAAATTTTTTTGCTCTTCATCTTACGCCACGCAGAGTCAAATCCTTTTCTTGGTGACCCATGGCAATTTGTAACAGTCGTGTTTTTTCATGCTGAACTATGCAGCCCCGGCAAATTTCACATATGAGAAAATACAGATGTTTCCCCCAAAAAGATAACATTAAAGAAAATTGGAACCAACATTAAGTCACCTTATTCTCTTATCCCATCGAGTGTACTATAGGGAGATAAAAAATTAATTGACTTCCCTTTATTCTTTCTTATTATATTTTGCTGTGTAGCATATCCGTTTTTCTTTCCTTTCTTTCTTTATAATAAAAACGAAATAATCCATTATTTAGCTGAGGTAACGTCACTGAAAAGAAATAAAATTCGGCAGATAAGCAACTCCAGATATTCAGGATTTACATTTTTGCATTTCATCTTGGACGATTTGGACATTTGGTCTCATTTTATCCAGAGGGTTTTGCAAGATGATAACGGTCGTACTTTTAAGGAACACGAGCCGTATGGAGTCCCCGTGGCGTAGTGAGTAATGCGCTGTAGTGCGACATCGTAGTAAGCGAGTTCGAATTCTAGTCACGGTATTACGTTTTCAAACAAATACCCTTGAGAAAGGTAGGTATTTACACTACCCGTTCGCCACGGGTAGGATGTGGCACAAGTATGGGACACCCAGCGAAGATCGAACTCGCTATTCAGTGTTGAGATTCTTATGGCCATTTTTAGGCTGTAGATGAGAGCACTTTACAGTTGAGATCTCTTGTGTCATCAAGTTTGATCCGTTTTGAGTGGAATCCTATGATCCTTGTGTTTTTCAGTGTTAAGCAGAATCCTTATTTGTTGATCCATTTGTTCGTGTTAAGTACGAGAAACTGAACGCCTTTCGACCAAGACCCTTAAATAATTAACCAACCACGTATTCGAGGGTGTTGATTGGCCGACTGAATCCACCTGGCCACGAAGAGTCTATGAATTTAGGTTGTGACTCTAGCACACCTAATATATAAAAAATATTCCCACAATCGTCGGGAGGCTTAAAGTCGGTATCAGCCAATCAGCGAGGGAGTCTATCCTCTTTTCACTAGCGCTAGACCAGGAGATTGATTTTGCGTCTGAGGTGGAGCGCCACACCTACCATCAGCTCCTTACTTTACCACACAGATCCCTTGTGCTACTCATACGCTGAGTTGGTGAGGTGCCGGTATCGAACTAGGAACCTTGTGGTTTCTAACCGAACGCTCTATCGACTGAGCTAACCCGGCCCAACAATATTCAGTAGAAATGGATCTGCGTGATTATCTTACTAACCATTGCACCACGATGGAATGCCCTACCATTGAGAAAGATATTAACACTCTCATTCCACCAGTTATGGGTTAAATAGTACCACTAATGTTCTCTTACAAGGATAGTTTGGGCATTAAATAACCCAAGAATGTTGATATGCCATTAAACAAAGAAACCAAATCAAACATTAAAATGAGAGGGAAATGCTACTTTTCTCGTCTGGCCCAAACGTTCAGGGTCACTCCGAAATATGACCTTGTGTCAGAATTTGAATTAAAAGTAAAAATTGATTATGCTACTTTCGGTGGATAAGATTAAGATATCTATTAAGTTTAGTTTATTTTGGAACAAAACCAATTTGGCGTGGAATTGGAAAGCGATAGATAGATAGATAGATGGGAAGAGAATCGGTAGATATATAGAAACGAATTATATATATATATATATATATATATATATATATATATATATATATATATATATAAAGATATGAAAACACCACAAAAAGCTGTTAAAGTGAGAACATTTTATAACTTAGCTGATATTGAACAATATTTCGATGTTATGAAAATCGTCATCAGAGCTTGTTTATAATCATAATTATATAGCTTGTATATAAGTTATAAAATGTTTTCACTTTAACAGCATTTTGTGGTGTTTTCATATCTTTTTATATATACTCATACCGTCGGATTTATTTCCTTTCTTTTAACTTATATATATATATATATATATATATATATATATATATATATATATATATAATCATCATCATCATGTCGCGCTGTCAGCATGGATATCCATGGCAATCTCTCTCCATCCGTCCCTATCACTCATCATTCTAGGGAGGTCCTCTATGCAGCACCCTGTAACCACACAGAGCTGGCCAATATGCGTCTTTGCTGGTCGGCCCACACTGGCGTGCCCATGTGCTGGCTTCCACAGGAGGACGTCACTTATGAGTTCGTCTTTGCTTATCCAGCAGTGTGCTGCGTGTCTTGTCCGTCTTACTCGGATGGTTTGGGTGATATGTGGCAGGTGGTCGTACAGCTGTTTTCTCGTCGGGTGTTGTTTCCACGTCTTGTTCAGGATCACACGCAGCATTCTTGTGCAGCTCCCACAAATACACCTGCACAAGCCGAATCCTTGCTACACAGCCTAGAAAAGGCAGCACAAAACGTCGGCCTATACGTAAACTCTGATAAAACTGAGTTCATGTCTTTTAAAAATAAAAGAGACATCTCAACTATCGATGGCAAACTCCTAAACTCGGTAGAACAATTTAGGTACTTAGGCAGTAACATCTCATCCACAGAAAACGATGTTAATGCACGCATAGGAAAGACATGGTCCGCTATAAATAAATTATCAGTAATATCTGTCCAAACTCACAGACAAGTAAAAGAGACAATTCTTCCAGGCTGTTGTCGTGTCAGTACTGCTGTACGGCTGCACAAACTGGACCCTAACAAAGTGACTAGAGAATATATATATATGAAGTGGATAAACAATCTGTTTGAGATGGCGATAGCCGACAATTTGTGCTTAATTGAAGTCATACCTAATTTGTAAATTAATTAGTTATAATTGAATGAATTAGATGTGCATGTCGGTTTAAATGTGAGGTGTAAACAAATCGAGAAAAAGTCAATCTCTATATGTACATTTCAGCCTATTAGGCCTCATCAGCAGTCTTATAAACAGGGCAGTGGTTCGAACCCTACCTGTCTGGCTGACAGGCGAGGACTCTAACCATTACACTAGCTAGCTTACCAGAATTTCTCGTTTATTTTAAACTGATATATATATATCGCACTTTTTTTGGTTGACTTACAGCACGACGGTATATATACATATATATATATATATATATATATGAAGGTAGGAGGATTGGAGTAAATCAGACAGAATGTGGTAAAAGTTCTTTTGTCCAGATTCTCAGTCGGTAGAGCATTTGGCTAGAAAGCACAAGGTTCCTAGTTCGATACCGGCCCTCGCCAACTCAACGTATGTGTAGCACAGAGGTCTGTGCGGTAAAGTAAGGGGCTGATGGTAGGTGTGGTGCTCCACCTCAGACGCGAAATCATTCTCCTTGGTCAAGCGCTATTGAAAAGGGGATAGACTCCCTCGCTGATTGGCTGATACCGACATTAGGCCGCCCCGACGACTTTATATATATACTTGGATAAATAGAAATGAATGAACTGAGATATAGGCTGATATAGATACATAAATAGATAGATAGATAGATAGATAGAAGGGAAAGGATAGATAGATAGATAGATAGATAGATAGATTGAAAGGAAAATATAGATACATAGATACATATTCAAAGGAAAACATAGATAGATATATTCAAAGGAAAATATAGATAGATAGATAGATAGATAGCTGAATAGATAGATATATTCAAAGGAAATTATAGATAGATAGATAGATAGATAGATAGATAGATTCAAATGAAAATATAGATAGATAGATAGATAGATAGATAGCTGAATAGATGGATAGATAGATAGATTCAAAGGAAATTATAGATAGATAGATAGATAGATAGATAGATAGATAGATTCAAAGGAAAAGATAGATAGATAGATAGATAGATAGATTCAAATGAAAAGATAGATAGATAGATAGATAGATAGATAGATAGTTGAAAAGATAGATGGATTCAAAGGAAATGATAGATAGATAGATAGATGAATAGATAGACAGACTCAAAGGAAAATATAGATAGATAGATAGATAGATAGATACGTGCCTTTACTATAAAAGCACACCTGAAGAGAGATAATGATCTACCCTTCTTATAGTACTACTAATATTTTTGTAGTGAACCACTGGTGCCGACCACAATAAACACTAAACAAACTTCCCTTACCAAAAAGTTGATGACTTTGTTTACCCTTTCCATTTGATCTGATTTCGATAGTTATTTACTAAGCTTAACTTTGGTCTGGCATAAGGCCACAGATATTGAGCGCCCAGTTAGGATCGAAGTAGTTGATCATCAGTGGGATCGGTTTCCTAACCGTTAGTTCGTATCGTGCGCGCCCCCACAATCCCGTTATGTAGATAAAAGCTAACATCTGATATTTTCCGCGTAGAAAAAGATACGCCGTCCACCAGATATTTTTCTCGTGGTTGGCGTCACGCGGAAATGATAGAACCGGAACCGGATGTAGACATGGAGTCTTTCTGTTCAGTTACTTCCGGCTTCTGGAAGGTACTATTCATCATTTTAGCTTGTCACGTTATGCGGAGAAGAGAAAATGAGCAGGGTGTGCACGATGCACGCACACGCACACATACAAACATACACACATACAAACACGTGCACACACACATAGACACACACACACACACACACACACACACATATATATATATATATATATATATAGTCGTAGGAAATGGACACGACGAACAGAGATCGAATCCTAGACGAGGCTAATTTCACATGGTGCTAATACCCTTGTGAGAGGTATGAATCCAACTATTCTCTCTTCAGCTATGGATAAATTGTAGGGCAGACTGGACTCTTTAACCTTAATATGCCAGTCGGTCTTGGTGAATATACAAGGTGGGTCAAAAATGTATCGTGATCTTTTGTACATTTTCACACACTTTGTATTCTGAAAAAGAAAATAACGTTCCATTGTTGTTGTTTTTTTTTTCAGAGTACAAGGTGTGTCAAAAAAGTACCAAATTTAAAGCTGTATTTACCAAGATAGAAATGAAGAATGAATGGAACGTTTTTTTCAGAATACAAGGTGTATCAAAAAGTACAAAAAATCTCGATTCTTTTTTGACACACCTTAATATATATAATATATATATATATATATATATATATATATATAATTAAGTAAATACACAAACGATGTATTTTGATATGGCTTTTTATTAGCCGACAATTTTTGGGAGAAATGTGCTTAATTGAAGTCGCACTTAATTTTGAAAGTTAATTAATTGATAATTAATTAATTAGGCGGGAATACCTATTCAAATAATATATAATATATATATACCTATTCAAATATATAATATATATATATATATATATATATATATATATATATATATAATAATGTGTGTGTGTGTGTGTGTGTGTGTGTGTTCCCAGTCTCTTCACATGCGATCCATGGTCAATTTCTTAAGCGGGGTTTATCATGTTTGAATTCAAAGTTTTTCTTGTCTACCTGATGTTTTGCGACAATTTCTTTTATTTTTGTACGATGAATATTTTTATAACTTGGAAATAAATTTAGAAATAATTGAAAATACAGCGAAAGCCCCACCCCCTCACCATGAAATCGAAATAATTGTTTGCACGGAAATTAAGGACCTACGTACATCAAATTGTCTTTAGATAATTGTATGGAAAGTAAGCATCTACATACATCAAATTGTCTTTAAATTAAGTGGCAGCAGAAGAATTATCGTTAAACTCTTAAAATATTAATGGGTAATTCCATATCAAATCATCCAGGCCATGTCACCCACTCACTTCAATTTTTCTGAAAGTTTTGCTACAAATAATGTTCAATATATATGAAATAATGATTTTAAAAATTGTCATAGATGCAGTGCGACATCGGGATATTGATCTTGCTATGAAAAAATCAGAAATCATCAATAACTTAAATTTGCTTGACTTTAAGACTTATTTTTTATCGAATTTTTGGATTTATTGGCAGAAATGCTTTTATAAACCAATTTTTAGTAGTAGAGAATCTCCAGAACTAATTTACAGACAAAAATAGATTACAAGAAGCTGCCATTTTTCGCGAATCCTACCAAATGTGGAGAGCTAAAAATCGACATAACTCCGCAAATTTTTGAAATTGGAAGCTCGAATTTTTGGGATTGTCTAAACATTAATATAGTCCACACCTGGACAAAATTTCAGAAAAATTAAAGGGGATGGATGACATTTTTACTTTTTTCTGGATGATTTGACATGGAATTAATCAAATGCAATATTTACCGTTATAGGACGCACTTTTCCAAAATGTTGGCTAAAAAATTGCCCTGCGTCTTATACATCGTAGGTGAAGTTTGAGACCTCCCCTAGGCCTAGGCTAATCTTCTCTATGATGCTCACTAACCCAGCTTATGCTCAGTACTTTTACCTACCCTAAACTCCATGCATCCTTATTTTATTGCTGGTATTGTTATAATCAAGGTTAACAGGAGCGTATGGTGGCGAAGACAAAACAAACACAAGTTTTGAATTTCATTATTAATTTTATTATTATTATTATTATTAATCTTATTATTATAATTATTTCCTGCTATTGAGATGTCTTGTGTATGCTTATTGCTTGCCTGTACTGCCAAATTGCTTTTATACAGCTATGTTTCTGTTTGTGTAATGCACAGCTAGACTGTTTTCAACAATATATGCTTAAATACACTAAAAACTTTTTTTTTCTGAATCTGACCTGCTGAAATGGGGGTGCGTCTTATATGCCCGTGCGTCTTATATGCCGTCAAATACGGTAAATGTAGTGATCAATTTTTAGTTCTGTTGTTTATAGTTGCCTATCGCATACGGCAAGAGTATGCCTCGTAAAAAGAAACGTCTGACAACAGAGGACTAAATTTTTATCAAAAGAGCCAAGGCTGCAGCTTTGAAATAAATTCGAAATAGACAAATTTCCACATTGAATTGAGAGGGACCAGTGTTGTATACTCTTCTTTTTACTTACTTACTTCTATTTTTCTTCTGTTCATCTTTGGTATCTTACGTTCTTCTTCTAGCGTCTCTTCTAACGTTTCTTCTAGCGTCTGGACCTAGTCTTGGGGACTTTGTGTCTGGTCTTCTAGGTCAGTCTTGTTGCCAAGACATTCATCAACCACAAAACCATATTATTCATTGAAACTTTTATTGCTTAACTAAACATTTCATGTAACTAACATAACGCGCGTATGCAGTGATCTCCAGTTAAGGCAAGTACATCTTCTCTGCCTGACGGCCAAACTGAAACTGAACACCCAACCAGGTCCCTCGTGACTTCACGTATTTCGCGGGCTTTCTGTAATATTCCATGGAAAGTCCCGCCCGTGATATGAAAAGGCCATCCCCTCAGAAATACAGGGATTGGCAATAATCTTATGCAACTGCATAGATTATTCAACACCAGTTTAGCTCAGGCGATAGTGCACCCGCCTATGTAATCGCTAGGTTCTGGGTTCAATACCGGTCCCCGCCAGCTTGGCGCATGAGTGGCACAGTTTGGATAATCTGATCTTTGTAAATTGGATAACTGACAGTAGGTGTGGTGCTCCATATCAGCAAAAACAACATCCGTGGTCTAACGCTAGCGAAAAGGGTAGAGACCCCCTCGCTGATAACAACAATAGACCACTCTGCCAACTTTACTTTTATTCTATTATTATTTAAGTTTTAAAACTGTTAATTGTTGAATAGTTTAATAAAACGTAATTAATAATACCGTTGTTCTTTAATCATCTTGTAACACCCCTCTGGTTAAAAATGAGACCGTCCAATTTATTTATTATTTATGCGATTGTTATATGTTTCTGTGTAGCGTGTCCTTTTTCTTCCCTTTTTTTCTTTATAATGAAAATGGAATGGTTAATTAGTTAGTCGAGGCGACAACAATCTTTAAGAATAAGATTTCGGCGGATAGGCAGATAATACCAGATAATCAGGATTTGCATTTTTGTGTTTCATCTTGGACGATTTTTGACGGTCTCATTTCTAACCAGAGTGAGTTGCAAGATGATAACGGTCGGAAGATTAAGGAACAAGGTATTATTAATACATTGAATGTTACAATTTTATAGCCTTTCTTTTTAACCTTGAATTAATTTATTTTATTCTAATTATATGGCAAAGTCTCACGACTGCTTCGTTATTAGCGTCTTCGTTTTTTAATTATCATTATAATTAACTTATTATTATTATTATTAGTAGTAGTAGTAGTAGTAGTAGTAGTTAATATTATAGCGTCTGTCGTCATTGTTATTGTTGCCAACATGGATGTTGTTGTTGTTTTATTTTTGTTCCAAGTTTTTTTTCCGCCGCGTGACAAAATGGCGGCAAGCAACTCGTTGTAATTAGTGTCTTATGAAAATTTATAATTTTGTTGCAAGGTAGAATTTCAAATTAAAATTGACCTCGACCGACAAAGGTGTGAAGAAAGAAAGAAAGAAAGAAAGAAAAAGAAAAAAAGGGTAAAGAAGAAAGAAAGAAAGAAAGAAAGAAAGAAAGAAAGAAAGAAAGAGAAATTTAAAAAAAAACACTGAAATCCAAAATTAAAACGAACGAAAAATTAAAGGAGTGGGAGGAAAGAAAGAAAGAAAGAAAGAAAGAAAGAAAGAAAGAAGAAAGAAAGAAAGAAAGAAAGAAAGAAAGGAAAGAAAGAAAGAAAGAAAGAAAGAAATAGAAGAAAGAAAGAAAGAAAGAAAAGAAAGAAAGAAAAAAAAGAAAGAAAAAAAGAAAGAAAGAAAGAAAGATAGAAAGAAAAAGAAGAAGAAAGAAAAAAGAAAAAAGAAAGAAAAGAAAGAAGAAGAATGGAAAAGAAAAAAAAGAAAGAAAGAAAGAAAGAAGAAAAGAAAGAAAGAGGAGGAAATAATACCCCCCCCAAAAAAAGTGAAAGAACAAAAGAAAGAAAGAAATATTGAATGAATGGTGAAAAAAGGTGAAAATAAAAAGTACAATGTTTTCTTAGAAAAAGAAAATAACGAATTTCATAAGAACAAAGAAGAGAGAAAAGAATATGTAGCTTTTGAATATATCAACAATTACATGGGTCACAACGTGTCAAGGATAATTTCTCTTGTCTTTTTATGTAAAATAACTTATTATCAAAATTCATTTTAACAAAAGAAAATTACTTATTATTTAATGTAAGTTTAAAACACTTAATGTCATAGCAGATAATTATTTTATGACTGCATTTTAACGGAGATTTTTAGAAGCTTTTTGTTTTAGTATTATCTGCGTTATTCGGACTATTGTCCCCATCTTCATTGTTATTTGTACAATGTTTCGGCCGATATACCCTCCAGCCTTCTTCAGGTATTTCATGTCGGACTCGGGAACTTCTCGGATTCGGGAACCTTCTTTTCGACTCGGAAACTTTCTTTTCGGACTCGAAACCTTCCGAGTCCGAAAGGTTCCCGAGTCCGACAAGAAATACCTGAAGAAGGCCGGAGTGCATATCGGCCGAAACGTTGTACAAATAACAATGAAGATGGGGACAATAGTCCGAATAACGCAGATAATTCTAATCATCAAGCCTCATCTCAAACATTCAGAGAAACTTGTTTGTTTTGTTTTACGGCATATCAACCTCGGTGGGTCATTTAATGCCGGCAAAGTTTTGAAAGATTTATAGCGATGGTTTGGAAGAAAAAATTGTAAACTCATTTTTTTTTTTTTTTTTTGTAAATAAATGTTCTATTTATCCCATAGCTAGAACCCTAACAGATACTACCACTCCGGTCAGAGTGACCAGGGAGCAATGGTGGTGAAGGGGTGCTCCACATTCCCCAAACTTCCAGAACTGTAAACTCACCATCAAATAGAGTTTAACGTAATTCCTGGGATATGAAGACCCTCAGCCACCGCCTTCTAGCACCCATATGATAAAAAGAGTTGGGGCTTCTCATAAGGGCAATAGGGTTGGGCAATCCTATAAGTGCTAGGCTTGATGTGATCAATTGAACGGAGCGGATCTCTCCGACCGACCGTCTAGCCCATGTAAGGACCAAAGTGGAGTATTCACGGGTCGCCACTCATGGCCAACAGGCGGATCCTTTGGGGGAGTCTTACCCTTCTGCAGAGGTGCAGTCGTTGTATTCTAACGTCCCAGCCGACAGGGCGGGAATTTAAAAGTGGTATTCAATCATTAGCAGGACCTGTGAATATACCAGTACTTAATTATCACAACGTTTGATATGTTTACTTAAGAGTTATTGCTAAATAGTTCAATATGTAAAAAGTTTGATAATCTTCATTTAACTATCTCTCCATCTTTTTTTTCTTTCTTTCCTTCTTTTCATCTTTTCATTATGTTCGATTGAAACAGATTAGCGTTATCGCTTACACGCGCCCACCGCCTCTCTCTATATTTCTCCTACTCTCTTTCTTTTTTATCATATTTTTTTCTATGCAGCATGTCATTTTCCTCCCCATTCTTTCAGTATAATAAAAACGGAATTAGCTGAGGTGGCGACATGAATAAGAATTCGGCGGATAAGCAACACCAGATAATTAGGATTTACATTTTTGCATTTCATCTCAGACGATTTGGACGGTCTCATATTTGACTAGGGAGTGTTGCAAGATGATAACGGTCGTACAATTAAGGAACACGATTATTAATCAATAGACGTATCCGCACCTTAAACTAGTTAGAGTTTGTATGTATTTACCAACCCCAACGCACGAGCAGGATGTGACACAAGGTCAATTACTCAAGCGGAGTTTAACAGATTTGAAATAAGAGTGTTCCTTCTCGTAGACTGGTTGCCGAACCAAGGTTAAAGAGCCCAATCTGCCCTGATATTTACCCATGGCTGGAGGGAAACATACGTTTCCTAGGGGTATCAGCCCTATGTGAAATGCAAACAGCCTCGTCAAGGATTTAAACGTGGGTCGACGAGTCCATTACACAACGCGCCTCCACCTTATACCTGTAAAAACCTTACTTAGGCCTAGACAGGCGGTCGGAGAGGCCCCTTCCGATCAATCGGCTGGACAGTTCAAGCCGTACCACCTATATGATTGTCCCAACGCTATTTCCCTTATGGCAAATCCCAACCCTTTTTATCATATATGTGCTAGAAAGCGGTGACTGAGGGTTAGGTTAGGGTTAATGTCCTGGGTACGACTCTGGTGGTGAGGTTCCAGTTCTGGAGGTTTGGGGAATGTGGAGCACCCCTTCGTCACCATTGCTCCCAGGTCCACTCTGACCCGGAGTGGTAGTACCTTTTAGGGTCTCACTATGCGTTAAATATTGAAAATTTGCTTACAAAAAAAATTTAAGTTTAAAAAATGTTCTTCAAAACTATCGCTACGAATCTTTCAAAACTTTGCTGGCATTAAATGACCCACCGTGGTTGATATGCCGTTATGAAATAAAAAATATATACCTGTAAAATATTTGACACCCCCACACCCTGAATATCATTTTGCAGTTAGACGCCATTTTTTCGTACAACAAACTCAATGACCAGGCTGGCGGGAATGTCATTCCCGAGAAGTTCCCATTACAAACGATTTCAGTTCGAGATTTCAGCCGCTTTTCTTTGTTTTCTAGACAGAAAAATCCGGATGTGAGCGTCCCACGCCATCTTTTTAATGGACGCCATTTTCCTTTTATGTCGACATATCAACCGGCTCGTCGGGTGGCACTCTTGTTACCTACTTTTTTTCTTCTTTGATTTCCTTTGTTTCTTGTCTCATGCTTTACTTACTGCCATAAACCTAAATCGAGCGTTTGATTTTATGGTGTTCGACGATTTTTGTATCTTAGCAAAAAAAAAAAAGAAAAAAAATGTTCTGGCATATCTTCGCATGAAATTAATTTTCTCAAAAGAAAAAGTACGGCATCCACTTAGAGTTACGCATACAATATCACCCATTGGTAAGTAACTTCCCGAAAATATTCATCTTTATTTTCATATATATATATTCATCCAATACCTCCGCACGAGTAAGATTGGGTATATTCGTCCCGGACACCTGCCTCAAAAACCGCTAGCTGGTGGCTGCTGAAAAAAAACACCAGCTACGATTGAAGTCCGTAGCCGAAGTGGTGTCACTTGAAAAAAAAACTAGGATCAGGGTTTTAGGTTAGGGTTAGGGTTGGGGTTAATTTAATGGGAAAATAAATAAATAATAGTTTTTCTGTGTCACCCTGTATACAGGGTGATCCATAAAAAACAGAACCCACAAATTTTGTAATAAAACTGTTAATTTTAACAAGGGGGGGTTAAGGTTAGGGTTAGGGTTGGGGTTGAGGTTGGGTTTTCGGGAAAAACGCCTTAAGTCGGCTATGAATTTCAATCATAGCTGTTTGTTTTTTTTTGTTGTTTTTTTGTTTTTATTCAGCAGCCACCGGCTAATGGTTTTTGAGGCAGGAGGCCGGGACGGATCTCTGCGAATATTACGGTAGGATTTGTGACATGGTCAATTTCTTAACTCTTTGTCTACTTTATACCACTCACAGTGACTCTCTTTATCACACTCAGGAAAAGTACAAAAACTGATAGTCAGTTCATTATAATTAAGAAGGGCACATTACAATAATAACACTGGGGAAAACAATTTTTGTTGAATTAGATCTGACACTTGTTTTTTAATTTTTTTTACCCCTGAATCCACAAATGACCCTAGTTTTTTTATATCACATCAACTTTTGAGATACGGGATATCCTCGATTTTTCACAAAACTATAGAAATACAGCATCTAACAAAGTTTTTGCTTATTTTATGGAAGGTTTTAGAAATGTATGTATCATTAGAAATAATAAAACATTACACTGGACATCACAAATTTTGCTGAGCTAGATCTGACACTTGATTTGACAAACTTTTGGACTCTGAATCCAAAAATTTACCCATTTTTTCTCTATTACATCAATTTTTTAAGTAACAGGATATCCTCGCTTGGTCTAAAAAAAAAACATTAAAATATTGCATATGACAAAGTTAAGCTTATTTTATAGAATATTTACAATGGAAAATGATTAAGTTTTAAATTTCTTGATTGTAATGTTTGTACAAATCCATCTTGTTCATGCAGAGGATATTGTTACTTTAAGTTAAATTGTGTGCAAGTAGTTAAGGTAAAAATGTACACATAGTTTGTTTTTTCCGTGGGTGTTCAATATGTGGACAATTCCTCTTTATTCTCCAAAGTCAGCCATCATATTTACATCCCATATACTTTGATACCATTACTCCATGAATTTCAAATCTTGGTGGAATCATTCATCTTGCCCATCAATGTTTTTCAAGATGGCTATGCAGAAAATGGAACTTGATGCTCATGTTGCAATCAAGCATTTTGTGGCTATCCAATTTCAGTGTAATTCATTGCTTATGCATTTTCCAATAAATTTCTTGACAAGGTAAAGAACTTGTCAAGAACCAAGAATTCTTTTCGAGTTCTGACATTATCCCGATGAAATATTTATCTTTGATAACTTCCTGAATCTGTAGACCATCAAACACGCCTGCCTTGATTTTTGACAGGCCAGGAAATGCCAAAATATGGTACTTGAAACACTTGTCTTCTATTGGCAATGCTTTAATGAATTGCTTCAAGAGACCTAGTTTCATGTGCAAGGTGTGAAAATAATTTTCTTTGTGTCAACAAATGGCTCATGTAGAATATTGGGATCAACAGGTTTGAGATTAGATCTTGGAGGCCAATTCCTCTCCACTCAATGCTTCTCCCAAGCTCTACTGCCCCACACTGGGATTCAGCTGAATAAGACACTGGATGTATAGCTAAAGTTAGACTAGAATATTCAATTTTACATTTGTTTTTCCTGTTATATGGTGAAGTTTTCATTAAACAAAAGTAACAGTCTGTGCAATGATATTTTGGCTCTCACGAAATCATAGGTATACCAAATGCCAACTTATCACGTGTTCCCTTGATCTACATCCATAAATTTTCAACGCAATGCTTTCAGATCTTGTAAGGGACCCAAGACTTATCTTAATGGACACGTTTTAATTCAAAATATGCAAAATAGACTAGCTTCACGAATGCATTGATATTTGTTTTTTGACTGGGCATCAACCTAGTCACCAGATATGAATAACACTCCTTCCTTTTCAATAATAGTCTATGGCATATCAATTGACTGATTCTATTACTTACAGATAAACAATATAATTCTGCTTATTTTGCGAGTAAACTGTAGAGAAAAAACTTGAGGGGATATAAGAAAACCGACTGCAGTTTTGGAATCAGCAGGGGTTTACCATAAGGGCAATAGGGTTGGGCAATCTATAAATGCTAGGTTTGACTGACTATCTAATGATCGGAAGGGCCCTCTTTAACGCGCTTGTCTAGCCTAGGTAAGGACAGAGAGGAGTGTTGCATTCATGGACTGCTCATCTACCAGGGTTCCATTCTTAAGCATCACGGACCGCCACCCACAACCAAAAGTTGGTCACATGGGGAGGGGTTTACCCATCTGAAAGGTGCAGTGGTGTATTCGTATTTAATTCAAATAAATCATCAAATAGTTAAGAATTTCCGCGTTTTCTTTTTGTGTTTTTAAAAAATAAAGAATAAAGGAAAATTGTGTAAAACAAGATTAAAGGTGCTGGGGGTATGGCCCTCATTGGAGGAGTACCCGTGGGGTAGTGGCTAACGTACTGAGCAGCGATATCCGTAGTAAGTGAGTTCGGACTCTAGTTCCGCTATTAAGTTCACTTTCGGACTAATAACTTGGGGAAAGGTATGAAATCCCATCACACACACACACACACACACACAACACACACACAACGCGTAAACGACACAGACACACACGTAAACACACACACACACAACACATAGAGGCAAACACACACACACAATATACACGTAACACCCACACACTCATGTAAACACATACACACGTAAACACACACACACCACGTACAACGCTTAAATAACACACACACACGTAAACAAACACACACACGTTAACACCACACACACACCACAACACACACACACAGCCATGGGTTATAATAGTACCACTATGCTCTCGTACAAGAATGGTTTTGGCATTAAATAACTCTCGACGGGCCATAATGGCCCTGACTGTGCATGATCAGATTTTAGCATTTCCTTTTAAATACTTCCCCCACCCAAAATGTAACTCCACTTACGTTGGGGCTATATTCTTTTCAAAGGAAAATGCTAAATCTTACACCTGAATAAAAGTCAGAAACCATCTTAACATGAACAACATTGCAAATGGAACTTTAAAAAAAAAGATGACAAGGAAATAAGTTATGGTTTCTGTGTTTTGATGGCATATCTGTTAGGATCTTTTGGCCATTTTTAGAGTGCAGGTGAGAGCACTTTACAGTGGAGATCCCTTGTGGCATTAAGTTTGATCCATTTTGAGTGGAATCCTTGTGTTCCTCGGTGTTAAGCATGAGCAACTGAACAACTTTCAAGATCGGCTATTAAATAGTTAACCAACCATATTCAAGCATGTTGATTGGCTGATTGAATTCCAGCCGGTCACGAAGAGTCTATAATTTTAAATTGTGGCCTATATATCAAAATATTCCAACAATATCAATCTTTGTGTTTATTTAATTTCAAAGCCATCCTTATAGAAAAAAAAACAGTAGTGGTACCTATTTACTCATAGCTGGAGGGATGAATGGGGGTTCATACTTTCCAAAGGTATTAGTCTGGGAGTTCAAACTCACTATGATGCTGCAGTCCAGCACATTAGCACAGGGAAATCTCCTTCTTTGTGGGTTATTTGTATGTAATGCTAAAACTTGAATTAAAATTTAACTATAGTATTTATAGAGTAATTTGTTTTTGCTTTTTTTTTTCGAGATTTGTTGAAATACAATCATTAAAAAGTACATGAGAAATAAAACCACAAAAAAAGTTAATCTTTATTTGTTCTTTTACTGAATGTTTTATCCTTTGTACGTGAGCTAAGTTTTTGATTTTAAAGGTTGACATACCATTAAACAAAGAAGCCAAACCAAACGAAATCCGCGCGCAGATCACCGTCAGCATTTTTTGAATTTGCAGGACCACATAAAAATCCGACTCTCTGCTGCTGCTGCACAACTTTCTAGACGTGTTCACGTGATGCGTAGAAGAGAGGAAACAAGGTATTCCCCCCCCGACACACACACACTGGATCAGGACTCTCTTATCTAGGGCTGAGGGTGTTTGTAAGTTAAAATTTATCAGAGAATCAGGGGTCACTATAAACGATGTCAGCTTTTTTCTCGAACGAGTCACAGCAATCATCATCAGCAGATTAAAAGTTTTCAACTAAGTCGCAGACAATACTAATTTTGCAATTCATTACTACTACTGGTAGTAACGTCTATCTAGATGCTCCAGAAGCGATTACCAGCGTCGCCTGGGTAGAAAGGGTGGGGTCAAAAAGTTAGTCTCGCAGATCCATTATGATTGAATCTCGAATTGGGTAATTTATGAGGAAGTGCGTCCCGGTCTCCTGCCTCAGAAATTGCAACCAGTGACTATTAAAATAATGTCCCCAGCTATGTCGGTGTTACTTGAAAGAAAACAACCAACTTAGGGCGTTAAATGTATTTTAGAGGGGGGGGGGGGGCTTCTCTTTTTTGGCGTAATTCTTATTTATTTATCGTAAATTGTCGTAATTCTTGTTCATTTATAGAAATTTGTCGTAAGTTCTTGTTCATTTATAGAAATTTGTCGTATTCTTGTTTATTTATCGTAATTTGTCGTATTTTTGTTTAGATATGAAGATAGATATATAGTTTGGAATAGACTGAGATAGATAGATAAACAAAATAATATAGATAGATTTTTGTCGTAATTCTTGTTTATTTAAACTAAAAACAAGATATTAAACAAACATGAAAATCTGAGACGACATAGCTGGGACGTTATTTTAATAGTCACCGGGTAGCAATTTCTGAGGCAGGAGACGGCGGACGCCACTTCCTCATAAATTACTTCGAATTGGATCATCGCAGGATGCCTCATTAAAATCCCTACGTAACCCCCCCCCAAAAAAAAAACACCTTGCGTTCATCCAGACAATTTTGAAAAGAAAAATTAATGTCTCCTATTTAAAATACAACATGCAAAAAAAAATACCATGGTATTATCATTTAAATTAATTTTTCATATTTCTTCAAGAATATAAATCAAAATCTTCATTATGTTGCTCAAAATAAGCCCTGGTGATATTTTCGAAGTTTCCTCCGGACATACAGATTCACAACTGCCCTTTATATATGTATAGATAGATATAGTCCACACAGAATAATACCTAGATTGTATACTACTTGTTGTATAGCCGTCTATTTTACATAGACGGTATATATATATATAATTATATATATATATATTATATTATATATATATATATATAGCGTGCCGTGCGTGCGTGTTAAGTTGAAAAATGGAAATGAATCCGACAATATGTTGAAAGGATAAATAAATAGAAAGAAAATGTTGAATGGATAAATTAATTGTAATTAATTACCAACACGTGTTTCGGCCAGGAGTTTGTTCATGTAAATTCATTTCAAATAATAATAAATAGAACAAATTGGACATGAACAACTCCTGGCCGACACACTGTTGGTTATTCATTAAATAATTTTATCCATTCAACATTTTTTCTTTATTCATTTATCCTTTCAACATTAATATATATATATATATATATATATATAATATATTATATATAGAGAGAGAGAGAGAGAGAGAGAGAGAGAGAGAGATTGTCGGCAAGGCTATAAAACACATTGTGTGTTTGTTTACTTCTCATATATATATATATATATATATATATATATATATATATATAATATATATTAATAAGTCATCCACAGACACGTGTTTGGCGTTACACGCCTCTTCAGTGTGGCTAGACGCAACAACTATCCTTGGCTAGGGTCGAACACAGACTGACTGTTTGCCAGCCTGATATCTTATTCCTCGGACACTGACAGCTGCTCTAGCGGGACTGGTGCTTTTAAACTCTTAAATACATAGTTTGTTTATATACTTTTTACGATCACAGGATCAAGTGTGCGGCAAACGATCATTGCTTATATGCTTAGTAATTAAATTTAATTTAAATTACAATTAGAGAGCTCATACCAAATTTATGGGAGCATATATATATATATATATATATATATATATATATATATATATATAATAATAATCCAAAAGTCCAGAGAGGAAATCTTCCTTACAACATAGGGTATTTTTAAACAACCTGTCGCAGTTTGAGAGCTCAATGTGTGCTCTTATTTTTAGAGTCACAGAGCAAATTTATAAGTAAAGAAATAACAAAAGACTTAGAGATTTTGCGTTATAGTCTATTTGAGGGAGCTTAGACAAGTGAAGTGACAAAGACAAAGTGAACCATCGCCACTGTTGAGGTACGGGGAGTGGGTCATTCCATTATATCAATATATATATATAATATATTATATATATATATATATATGCATATATATATAATCCAAAAGTCAGGAAGAAATCTTCTTACGACACAAGAGTTTTTATTTAAACAAAATCAAGTCGCAGTTTGAGAGCTCAATGTGTCTCTTAATGTTAGAGTCACAGAGCAAATATATGAGTAAAGAAATAACAAAAGACTTGAGATTTGGCGTAATAGTCTATTTCAGGGAGCTTAGACAAAGTGTCTAACTCTCCCGACTTATCAGATGCGAATGATGAATTTTTTTATTATTTTAATTTGTAGTCCTGTGATAGGAATTCCAAATGTAAATCTTTGATGTTGCAAAAAATGGAAAAAGTTTTTATGTTGCAAGTTTCAACTTCAACTTATGTATATATATTATATAATATATATATATATATATATATTAATATTATATATATAAGGTTTTTGTAATTTGCTTGAAGCATTGTGTATATATTGGTTGTTGGTTGGTTTTGAAGGCTGTCACAATGCGAGTGTAAAGAAAAAAGAAAGTAACTATGATGTTTTTTGTTAACCTGTCATTTAATTTCTCAATATTTCGGGACGAAAATTCCCATCATCAGAAGAATACTGGAACTGAAGTTGTCTTAGCGGCTGCTAGATTCGTTCTGGAATTTTCGTCCCGAAATATTGAGAAATTAAATGACAGGTTAACAAAAACATCATAGTTACCTTCTTTTTTTCTTTACACTCGCATTGTGACAGCCTTCAAAACAACACAACAAATCATATATATATATATTGTATATATATTATATAATATATATATTAATATGTATATATATATATATATATATATATATATATATATATATATATATGTGTGTGTGTGTGTGTGTGTGTGTGTAATTTATTTATTTATTTGCCCAGCAATACCCTTCTTCCTTTCATATTTTTCATTATTTCTTTTTTTTACGCTAAATCCTTATTTATTTAATGCTTTTCATTCTTCATTTGATTCTTTCTTTTTTTTTCTTCTTACTTGAAGGATCTATTTATGTTTAGAGTGAATTCCTATGGGATTCTTTGAAAGAAACAACGTATATGCGCGTGGTGTAATGGTTTGCTGAGGTGCAGTCGGTGCATTTTAAAGCCCAAGTCGACAGGGCTTGTTTTGTGTTGACACGAAGATGATAACGTATTTTTACATTTCTTTTTCCTCGTGTGTACCGCGCATGCGCACATGTGTGTGTCTCTGTGTGTCCACGTGCCTGTGTGTGTGTCCACGTGACTGTGAACTTGTGGCTCAAACCGAGTGAAGATTTGTGCAAATATTTTAATTCCGATTGTCGTGTTTAATTAATCCTGCGAAGGATTTCGGTTTCTGTGAAGAAGATTTCACGTTTTCTTCTTTCTATCCCGCCTGAATGAATCTCTCTCCTCTCTCTCTCTCTCTCTCTCTCTCTCTCTCTCTCTCTCTCTCTCTCTCTCTCTTCTCTCTCTATCTATCTATCTATCTATCTCTATTATCTCTAGCTATATATCTATCTAAATATCTATCTATCTGTATCACACACACACACACACACACTCTCTCTCTCTCTTTCTTTTTTTCTCTCTCTCTCTCTCCCTCCCTTCCTCTATCTTAAACTCTAAAGGATTATCTCTGTCTCGTTTGTCGCATTCTCTTAGTCTTCCTGAGTCTCTCTCTCTCTCTCTCTCTCTTCTCTCTCTCTCTCTCTCTCTCTATCTATCTATCTATCTATCTATCTAAATATCTATCTGTATCGCACACACACCAACACACACACGCAAACACAGTCTCTCTCTCTCTCTCTCTCTCTCTCTCTCTCTCTCTCTCTCTCTCTCTCTCTCTCTTTCTTTTTTCTCTATCGCTCTATCTCTCTCTCCCCCTCTTAAACTCTAAAGGATTATCACTGTCTCTTTTTTCGTCTCTCTCTCTCTCTCTCTCTCTCTCTCTCTCTCTCTCTCTCTCTCTCTCTCTCTCTCTCTCTCTCTCTAAAGGATTATCACTGTCTCAATTGTCGCACTCTCTTTGTCTCTTCCTGACTCTCTCTCTCTCTCTCTCTTTCTCTCTCTCTCTCTCACACACACACACACACTCTCTCTTCCCTCTCTCTCTCTCTCTCTCTATCTCTATCTATCTATCTATCTATCTCTATCTCTCTCCACATCCATCCAAGTAGATTTAATAATTCAAACTTGAATCAATCTTATTTGGTGCGGGACTAATGTCGGATCTTAATATCTTGATATATGTAAATATTTCATTAAATATGACAGGCAAATTTTATTTGTTTATTATGTTTTGAGTTTTTCATGCTGACGAGTAAGAGGCTGTAAATGTGGATCTAGGTTATACAGAAGCTGTTAAAATCTCTCTCTCTCTCTCTCTCTCTCTCTCTCTCTCTCTCTCTCTCTCTCTCACACACACACACACACACACACACACACACACAGACACACACACACACACACACACACACACACATACATATATATATTGGATAATATGTGTGCTATATTTCTAAGCAGATAGTCTTCAATATCCTTGGTAACAGGTAGTACTTATTATCTATCTATATATGTACACACACACACACACACACACACACACACACACACATATATATATATATATATATATATATATATATATATATATATAAGAACATCCTTAGAATGACTAAAATAGGTAATTACAACGAGACTCAATAGATATACGAAGACAGAATCATAGATAGATAATAGATAGATAGATAGATGTGAACAGATTGAGATAGATAGATAGATAGATAGATAGATAGATGCTAACAGGCTGAGATAGATAAATAAATCGATATATATATATATATATATATATATATATATATATATTAAAGAAATGGATATAATAGAAACCTACTCGAGTTTCATCGTTAGAATCATCAGTGTTAAATCCACTGAATTAATCGAGTTACCGATTAATTGCAGCTGATCACACGTATGTTCATTGAATAAGATTTTACGTTACAGAGGAACGCTTGTTTACTCTTTTTAAATCTCACCGGAAATATATATATAATCTCACACACACACACACATATATATATATATATATGTGTGTGTGTGTGTGTGTATGTGTATGTGTGTGTGTGTGTGTGCGTGTGTGTGGTAAAAGAATAGAGCGAAAATCTGGACGAAAGAATCTTATCTCCCTCCCCACCCAATCTATAAAAGATTTCTTTTGACCAATCAAATTCTCACAAACACTATCCCATCTCATCACCAAACTCAACCCTCACCCGTTCACTTTCTCTTCTATAAAAACAAATGTATGATGCACAAATGTTCAAATAAATGGCTGAAGATGTCGTGCTCAATGCACGACGAAATATATCTCTCCTACACCTATTTGTTTGAGTTGTTCTTTTCTCCACATTTTCCCTCTATTCTTTACCACATTCTGTCGGATTTACTCCAATCCCCCTACCCTCATATATATATATATATATATATATATATATATATATATATATAGGGTCATCCACAGACACGTGTTTCGACTTATCAAGTCTCTTCAGTGTGGCTAGACATTTTGTAAGCAACCTACAGCCGGAATTGAAATCGGACACCTTAACCCTTAGGCTGTCCTCACTTACAGAATGGGAAGGGGATTTTAACTGTTTTCATACACACATCGCTTTGTATGTAAAGGCCGTCATAGAGTGCTCCATTCCTTATATATAGGAGAGCGGCGCGTTTACGCTTGTGTTGGCGGCCGTCAGCGAAATCCTCCCTCCACCCAGAGTGCTCAACCCTAGGGGATGGGGAGCATATATATATTTACCAACCTCTCAGCACGAGCAGGATGCGACACCAGGTCAATTTCTTAAGCGGAGTTCAACAGGTTTGAATTCAGAGTTTTCCTTCTCCTAGACCTGTTGCCTAACCAAGGTTAAAGAGCCCAGTCTGCCCTAATATTTACCCATAGCTGGAGGGAGAGTAGGATTCATACCTTTCTTAAGGGTATTAGCGCTAAGTGAAATGCAATTAACACGTCCAGGATTTGAACTCGGGGCAACGAGTCCATTTCCCATGACTTTAACCCTTACACCACGCGCTTCCTAGGGGATGGGGACCATATATAGTGTCATCCAGTCTTGATATATATATATATATATATATATATATATATATATATATATATATATATATATATATATATATTGTTAAATAATGCAGCCATCTTCTGTCTGCAAGTTTTGTCCTTTGTTTTTTCGTATTGCCGGATTATTTTTTAATATCTGGCGAAAATTGGCTGATGTTTCAAAATACCTTGAAGATGGCCCACGATAGGGAAGAAAGTACTTGGTCTATGACATATGGTAAATACATCAGCCAATTCTCGCCAGATATTACAAAAATAATCCGGCAATACGAAAAAACAAAGGACAAAACTTGCAGACAAAAAATGGCTGCATTATTTAACTATATATGCTTACAAAAAATGCTTCCTAAGTACACACACACACACACATATATATATATATATATATATATATATATATATATATATATCAAGACTCAGTAGACATACGAAGATAGATATCAAGAGATTGGGATAGATAGATAGATAGATAGATAGATAGATAGATAGATAGATTTTATGAGATGTCCACACTAAGCGTTACGCACAATTCTTTACAACTGAGTTTGTCCCGTTCTTTTGTTTAATTTATTCACTTGTTCAATTCAATTCCTTCTTCATCCGCCGTAATCCCCAGATTATTACTTCCTCTCTTTCCTTCTCACTCATTTCTCTCCCACAGATTTTTTTATGCTTTGCTCTATTTTCTACATCTCCTGGCTCTCCTTTTTTGTTCCAGTCTTGCTCTCCTTTCTCCTCTCACAAAAAGAAGAAGAAAAAAAACACACGCACACACCATCAAACGTTACAACCAGCGACAGACCGAAATACATTAAATAAGACACTTAGTTGAGTCAACAGTTTTTGAATATCAGGGTCACGTCCATTAAGGGACTCTTCAACGTTGGAGTCACATTGTCGACAATCAATTTTGATTCATTTCCGTCGTCGACAAAACCCAAAACGAGGCTGAGGCAGGGTACGAGACTCACAGACTGAAAAGGAAAAAACGAAAAATAAATAGAAAAATAGAAAAATAAGAAATAAAAGAGAGATCGACAGGCAAATGGGCAAGGAAAATTGTTTTTTTTTTTTATCTTTTTTTATTTTAATAATGGCTTGTGAGATAATGCAAAGTGAAAAAAAAAAAAAAGGTAATGTCTGATGCAGTGGGATGAGCTATACTAAGTGATGTAATGGCGGTCAAGGAGAATAGTTTGAATAGTAAATAAAACAGGATTAAATATGGAGACAATTTGGCGGGAAAAAAACATTGTTTCTTGTTCTGCCGGTCTTAGAGATTCTCTTTTTTATTTTCCTTGTTTTTTGTTTTGTTTAGGGGGGGTAGCGGGGGTTTTTTTTTGGTTTTTTTGTAACTAAAATTTTTTGTAGGTGGTTATTTTTTGTGTGTTGGTAGAATTTACGGTTTTTTTTTTTAGTTATTCAAATAGGTTTTCAATTTTTTTTGTGTGTGTTGCTAGAATTTACCGTTTTGGGGGTTTTTTTGGTTTTTGGTTTTTAGTTACTCAAATCGATTTTAATTTTGTTGTGTGTTGCTAGAATTTGCCCCTTTTTTTAGTTACTCAAATCGGATTTTAATTTTGTGTGTGTGTTGCTAGAATTTGCCCCTTTTTTTTAGTTACTCAAATCGGATTTTAATTTTGTGTGTGTGTTGCTAGAATTTGCCCCTTTTTTTTAGTTACTCAAATAGGATTTTAATTTTGTGTGTGTGTTGCTAGAATTTGCCCTTTTTTTTTTAGTTACTCAAATAGGTTTTCAATTTTTTTGTGTGTAGCTAGAATTTACCGATTTTTTTACTCAAATCTTTTTTTATAGGTTTTCATTTGTTGTGCGTTGCTAGAATTTTATAGAAGGTGGGGAAATATATGGGGCGAAATAGACCTTCGAATCAACAAGCTCCCGCCAAGGGGGAACCAAAAACAAGCGAGTTCTCAGTCTTCTCACAAGTCAGACCCTCTGTTGGTCAACACATTCTTCGTCTAGCAGCTGGAAAAATATGTCGTCGTAGTCGAAATAATCTTTAGCAGTTCAAAATCACATTTCCTATTTAGTTTCGTTTCTGTTCGACTAAAATCCATTTCTTTACCGAAAAGCGCTTCGTCGTCGACTGCTGCTGCTGACTGCCCAGCGCTTGACTCACTTGTTATTTTATGGGCATATTAGCCAAACATCACTCAAACCTCGCGTCCTTCCAGTTCCTACATCGCATCTGTTTTTGCATGCGGGAGGACGCCAGTTCGATCCCGTCACAATTTACCGGTTTGTTTGTTTTTGTCTTTTTTTTTAGTGACTCAAATTTTTTTATGGATTTCATTTTTTGTGCGTTGCTTTTTTTTTTGTTTTTTTTTAGTAACTCAAAATTTTTTTTGTAGGTGTTCATTTATGCGTTACTAGAATTTACCCATTTTAGACAGAGGCCTCGTTTTGAAATTGAATTAAGATGAATGAATAAATCCCGTGTGCATATTCACCAACACCTCCCCACACGAGTAGGATGTGACACAATGTCAATTTTAACCCTAATTGAAAATCATCTGATCCATCCATTAATGAGATTCGCATACCACCAGTGAACCCGTGCACAGTACGATTTAGATCCTCTCAAATTCAATTTTCATTTAACTCTTTGTCTATCAAATTTGCTCCAAGGATTTTTACCTGTATGATTGGATATTTCAAAGTTCTCTATCTATTCACCTCAGAACTCATTCAATTCAAATAAAGTCCTATTATTATTATTATGATCGAATCTTTCTGCTCAATTATAATGAACTGACCATCATTGGCTTAAAGTAGGCTCGTAGTACTCAGAGAGCCGCTGCAAGTGGTTTAAAGTAGGCAAAGAGTTAAATTTAACTATTCACCTTAGGACTCATTCTATTCAAATAAAGTCCTATTATTATTGTAATCTGGGTCATTTGTTCAGCGTAAACAAGTGACACTTACGGTAGCATTGGTGTAATGGGAGAGCCACTGTGAGCGGTTTCAAGTATGCAAAGAGTTTAAATTTTGGCATTAGATTTGGAAAATAATACAAACTGAATATAGTAATATTTTTTACTTTACAGAGAATTAGTAAAGTAAGTAAGTAAAGTTTGCGTAGTGGTCTATTGTCGGTAACAGCCGGACAACGAGGGAGTCTATCCCCTTTTCGCTAGTCCAGGGATATTATTTTTGTTGAGGAGGAGTACCACACCTACCGTCAGCTTTCAATTTTATCGCACAGATTAGATTATCCAAACTCTGTTACTCATGTGCTGAGTTGAAGGGGTCCGGTACTGAACTCGGAACGTTGCGATTCATAAGCGGGTTCTCTACTGACTGATCTAAGCTGTACAAAAATACGACCATATTTCACAGCATAATTTTAAATACAACATTTTTAGATATTTTTATGTCACAATGGAAGTAGAAATAATTCCCAGCTGCAGCTTTGTACAAAGGAGAAACGTCTGTGCTCAATTTAGCATTGGAAGCGGCTACCCAGCGTCGCCTGGGGAGAGGAGGGGAAAAACTGGTGTATTGATTTGTTTACATTGAGATTTACAATTTTTAAGTAGAATTTCAATGCTATGTCTATGTATATTCTAATTTTTAAATATCTTCGACTATAAATCAAATCTTCATAATTTTTGCCCAAAAAGCCAGAATTGGTGATATTTAATGTGTATATATATTTACTTTGTCGTTAATTGTTTCCTTTTCCTAGTTTCCTCCGGATATACATACATACATACATACACACCAACTGCCCTTTACATATTTATAGATTATAGTCCACGGTAATATAAACCCAGCTTATAAAACACTTATGTCAGGGGTAATAATGATATTAAACCTTACGGTAAAATTAAAAAAGTAGGTTGGAATAGTCATTAGTTTAGAAGTGTCTTGCGTAGCTATACTTATCTCGTATAGGCTTTTTTATGTTGACTAGCACGACCTGTGGATGTACCATAGTATGATAATTTAATTATTACGTTTGATATGTTTACTTAAGAGCTATTGCTAAATACTTCAATTTTCATCTTTTTATTATGTTCGATTGAAACGGATCAACGCGTTCAACCCATCTTTCTTTCTTTCTTTCTTTCTTTCTTTCTTTCTTATCATATTTTTCTGTGCAGTATGCCCTTTTCTATTAGAATTATTAAAACAAAATGTAAGCTCATGCCAGAATTATAACTCCATTTTTCAGAATTTTTTGTATTTTTGAATTTTTTTGAATTTTAAAATTTTTTCTGAATTGATAATTTTTTAAGAATTTTTCTTAATTTTTCCGAAATTTGAAATGCACTTGTTGTTATTGTTGTTCCTTGCGAATTTTTTTTCTCTCAGCGTAAACTGGTGGTCTTTCGAAGGAACAACAAGTCTCTTCAGGTCTCCAGGACTCTTCTGAGTGTTCTAGCCGATCTCATCACTCCTGTTTGTTTGGATGGTCTCGATTCTTCCTCTGATTTCCAATTCCTCTCGTCTGTTTTTAAAATTTTGGTGACCATTCCAAGGGCACCAACTGCAATTGGTATCACTGTCACCTTCAGATTCCACAGTTTGATTGTTTGCGTTTTTTTTTTGTTTTTTGTTTTTTTCAGTTCTCTGGCAAAGTCCGAGAATTTGTTTATCATTTCGCTTTATCTTATTTTCACTTTGGATGGCAAAATCCACAAGAGGATTTTTTTGTTATAAAAACTAGGTTTGGTTTTCTGGCCGTGATTAGGTGATCCGTTTGTATCATAATCCCACAGTGTTTTATGCGTCTCATTTTCTAGGGCGGATTATTATTATTATTATTATTATTATTATTATTATTATTATTTACACTCCTTTTGAGTTTTTCACATCAGCATTAGCTGATGGTATTTCACTGGAGTCTGGGTGACCACAAGTCTCCTCAGGTCTCCAGGACTCTTCTGAGTATTCTAGCCGATTGCAGTGTGCAGTAGTCTGGATGGTCTCAATTCTTATTCTTCTTCTTCTTATTATTATTATTATTATTATTATTATTATTATTTCACTCCTTGTGAGTTCTTCACACTAGTGTACGCTGATGGTCATTCACTGGAGTCTGAGTGACAACAAGTCACCTCAGGTCTCCTATTATTGTTATTATTATTATTATTAGTAGTAGTAGTAGTTGTAGTAGTAGTGGTGGTGGTGGTTATTATTGTTGTTGGCGTTGTCTGGCTGGCTGTTGTATTTTTACCATTATTAATGGCATTGCCAAACTCTTGGGAATTTCCCGCCATAACTGATGGAGACGCAAAGTCTCGCCAAGTCCCGTGGGATAGGCGACAGAGAGACAGGCACTTCGTCTTCTTGTCTCTCTCCCCAAAACATGATCCGTGGATTTACTCGAAAATGGAGAAACCACACACACACACACACACACACACACACACACGCACGCACGCACACGTACACACATACACTCGCACGCACACACGCACGCACACATATGTATACACACATATTGTCACGGACACCCAAACACACACATACGCACGTACATATACATATACGCATGCACACATACAAGCACGGACACACACGCACACACGCACACACACATACACATACGCACACTCACATACATACACACGCTCACGTAACCAAATCTTGGGTGAAAAAAAAAACAGATAAAACCTTTTCCCTCCCCCAAAATAGAATTATAAAAATAGAATAATCTATGATGAAAGAGTGTTGGGGTGATATGAAATATGCCAGGGTCAAGGGTCAAATTCAATAATGCAAGGGGGTCTCACATTCGAATACCCTCTGAAGCTACCGTATTTGACGGCATATAAGACGCACGGGCATATAAGACGCACCCCCATTTCAGCTGGCCAGATTCAAGAAAAAAAGTTTTTAGTGTATTTAAGCATATATTGTTGAAAACAGTCTAACTGTGCATTACACAAGCAGAAACATAGCTGTATAAAAACAATTTGGCAGTAAAGGCAAGCAATAAGCATACACAAGACATCTCAATAGCAGGAAATAATAATGATGATAATAATAATAATAATAATAATAATAATAAGAGAAAATTAATGACCATGCACAAGGCTCTCCACCCTAGAGATGATAGAGATAGATTGTATGTGTCAAGAAAGGAAGGGGGAAGAGGTCTTGCCAACATAGAGGAATGCGTAGAAACCACAATCCAACAACTAAAAATTGATCACTACATTTACCGTATTTGACGGCATATAAGACGCACGGGCATATAAGACGCACCCCCATTTCAGCAGGTCAGATTCAGGAAAAAAGAAGTTTTTAGTGTATTTAAGCATATATTGTCGAAAACAGTCTAGCTGTGCATTACACAAGCAGAAACATAGCTGTATAAAAGCAATTTGGCAGTAAAGGCAAGCAATAAGCGTAAACAAGACATCTCAATAGCAGGAAATAATGATATTAGCCTAGGCCTACGGGATGTCTCAAACTTCACCTACGATGTATAAGACGCAGGGCAATTTTTGAGCCAGATTTTGGGAAAACAAAGTGTGTCCTATATGCCGTCAAATACGGTACTTAAAATGTTTTGCATTACAGTGGAACCTTGACTTACGAGTTCCCCAAATTATGGGTTTTCCGAGTTACTCACTGACACTCAGTCGAAATTTGCTTATTATAATGAGCTAAAATTTGAAGTAGGAGCGAGCTTCATATACGCTTATGTTAAAAGGTACACTAAAAGAAAATTTAAGTATCTAAATTTGTTACACCAAAGAAAATATTACTAATAAAAAAATGAAACATTAAATAAAAAATCTTGTAGCACATCATTCATTATATTCTGTTTTATTTTGTTTTTATAGGGACTGGTTTAGCTCAGTCGGTAGAGCAGCCGTCTAGGAATCGCAAGGTTTATGGTTCTATATTGGTCTCCGTCAGCTCAGCGCATGAGTAGCACAGATTGGATAATCTGATCGGTGCAGTAAAGTTGGGAGCTGGCGGTAGGTGAAGTGCTACACCTCAGCAAAAATAATCACGCTGGTCTAGCGCCAGCGAAAGAGGGATAGACTCCATCGCTGTCAACGACAATTGGCCACCCGACAACTTTACAACTTATGTTTTTTTATATATAATACATTGTTATTTCTTTATTTAAAAAAAAATGTGACAAAAATATCAAAATGTTTTTAGGGCGATTTAGGGGGTTTGATAGTGGAACGGATTAATGGTTTTTCAGTTTATTTCAATGGATAACATTGATTTGATATACGAGAAAATTGAGTTATGAGCGGAAGGAATTAAACTCGTAAGTCAAGGTAGTATGGATGAGCTGGAACGGATTAATGGTATTTCAGTTCATTTCAATGGAGAAAATTGATTTGATATATGAGGAAAATTAGCTACGAGTGGAACGAATTAAACTCGTAAGTCAATGTAGCACTGGAAGGGCTGGAACGGATTAATGGCATTTCAGTTTATTTAAATGGGTAACATTGATTTGATATACGAGGAAATTGAGTTAAAAGCTGGACGAATTAAACTCGTAAGTCAAGGTAGCACTCGGAGGGCTGGAACGGATTAATGGGATTTCAGTTTATTTCAATGAGGAAAATTGATTTGATATACGAGGAAAATTAGTTTCGAGTGGAACGAATCAAACTCGTAAGTCGAGGTAGCACTATATAAGTATATGTTCTTATTTTTTTCTTTTCTTTTTGTTCTCCCCCCCCCTCTCTCTCTCTCTCTCTCTCTCTCTCTCTCTCTCTCTCTCTCTCTTATGTGTTAATGCATAATCCATGTTAGCTGTCAGGGTCATCTTTTAGGGGTGAGGGAATGGATTATCTCTTCTTGTATTTTTATCAGTCACCCACAACATTTTTATCGAGGGTGGGGGCGGACACTAGACTGGCAAGGTTTGTACTTTCTCAAGAGTTCAACCTGTCAATTTCTCCTAACTTCAAATTCTATCCGTTGAAGAGTATGAAAGGTCAGTTTTAATTATTCAAGATCGGTCAATTAGGACAGATAGACAGACAGATAGGCAGACAGACAGACAAATAAGCAGACTGAGAGTAACACAAGGTCGATCTATTAAGTAACGACACTGACTGTCTAAATAAATAAATATTATAAACTTAATTAGAAATTCAAAATGGTTCCTCTGGGAAGACACACCGATGAAGACACTATTCTGGAAGTCGTCAACTGACACTGCCTCTCAATTGACTTGTCATGACTTCTTGCGTCTTCTTAACAATTCTCAACAAAAATGGCAAAATTATTGGAATAACTTCCAAAACAACAAACTACATGAAATAATGCCACAAATAGGAAAACTTCAAATAAATCAAACCAAAATATCCAGAAAAGAAGAAGTAATATTATCCAGACTAAAAATAGGACACTCATACATTACCCATTCATACCTCCTCAAAAAAGAAGCAGACCCATATTGCATACCATGCCAAAAACCCTACACAATCAAACACATTTTAACAGAATGTAGCAACCTAAAACAAATACGAAAAAAATACTACCAAACAACAAATCTAAAACAGATATTCTATCAAATAAACCCAGAAAAACTACTCGGATACATAAAAGAGGCACACATCTACAACAAAATCTAAAATTCCTCAAAACAAAAAATGAAAACACAAAAATATATGTTAAAAAGAATCATCTAAAAGTTCCATTCACAAAAAATATGTAAAAAAAAAAAAATCTTTAGAAAATTAAACATTATCACCAATTCATTTCAAAAACATAGTCGGCATTAAATGACCCATTGAGGTTGATATGCCGTAAAACAAGAACAAAATCAAATCAAATTAACAATTCTCAAATTTCCAAAAACGGAGCTGGGTTTTGATTTTTTTTTTCTGAAAAAGAATTGGTCATAAGGATTTGTTACGGTCATCATCATGTCGCGCAGTTAGCACGGATATCCATGACAATCTCTCGCCAACCTTCCCTATCATTCATTGTCCCAGGGAGGTCCTCTGCACAGCATCCAGTATCCGCGCAGGGCTGGTCAATGAAGGTCCTTGCTGGGCGGCCCACATTAGCTTGTCCATGTGTTGGTTTCCACGGGAGACCGTCGCTTATGAGTTCGTCCTTGCTCCTCTAGCAGTGTCCAGCATATCGGATGGTCGGTGAGATAGGGGGCAGGTGGCCGTACAGCTTCTTCCTTGTGGGGTGCTTTTTCCACGACTTGTTCAAGACCGCACGCAGCATTATTGTGTACTCCCATCTATCTTATTCTCAAGGCGCTTCGTTAGGGTTCAAGTGGTGCAGCCATACAGCAGTACTGATACAACCACAGCTTGGAAGAATTTCCGTTTTAACTTGTCAGTGAGATCAGATTTCTATATGACTGATAATCTGTTTATAGCCGACCGTGCCTTTCCTATTCATGCATTAGCATCGCTTTCTGTACTTAATAGACAACCGGATATTCCCCTCCGGCGTAGCCCTATCGACATGGTCTTTAGAATACACCGACTGCACCTCTGCAGAGGGGTAAGACACCCCCAATGGGGTCACCTATTGATTGTGGGTGGCGACTCGTGATGCTTTAGTATGGAGCCCTAGTGGCCGAGTAATTCATAATACTTCACTTCGGCCCTTACTTTCGCTGAACAGGCGCTCGGAAAGGCCCACTCCAATCAATCGGCTGGTCACGTCAAGCCCTAGCACCTATATGATTGTCCCAACCCAATTGCCCTAATGTCAAACCCCCAACCATTTTATCCTAGGTGCTAGGAGGAGGTGGCTGAGAGGTTACTGTCCTGGGTATGACGTTAAACTATCTGATGGCGAAGTTCCAGCTCTGGAGCTCGGGAAATGTGGAGTATCCCTTCATCACCTTTACTCCCAAGTCCACCCTGACTCGGAGTGGTAGTACCTGTTAGGGTCCCATCTATGGGTTAAATAGAATAAAATGAGTTCTAAAAAATGTGTTTAAAAAAACTGAGTTTGTTTTTAAATTACCCATCAAGAATGAATAAAAACGCCTTCGGCATAAAATGACCCAACGAGGGTTGACATGCCATAAAACCGAATCAAGCAACCAACAATCATGCGGCTTTTGAGAAAGTTTTATCGTAAAATGGTCCGTACGCAAGTGGGCTCTGTGCAATCTCCCGGTATAACAAATGGACACATATTAAGTTGGTTGGTTGGGTGGCTGGTTTTATGGCACTTCAACTCTTGTTGGGTTATTTTATGTCGACGATGTTTTGTTATATTCATTCTTGATGCGTATTCAACGTTATTTTTAAACTCATTATTTTAACGTTTTTAGCCCTTTTTTTTATTTATCCCATAGATGGGACCCTAACAGGTACTACTGGGTCAGGATAAAGGGTACTTCACATTCCCTAGAGTTCCAGAATTAGAACTTCAGAATTAGATGCAGTTTAATATCATAACCAGGACACTAAGTCACTCAGACACCGCCTTCTAGCACATATATGATAAAAAGGGTTAGGGTTTGTCATAAGAACAATAGAGTGTTGCATGTCATGGACAGCCCAGCCACCTAGATTCCGTCTTAAGCATTATAGGTCACCACCCATGGCCAAACAGGTGGTCCCATGGGGTGATTTTACCCCTCTCCAGGAGTGTTGTCGGTGTATTCTAAAACCCCATCCGATGGGGTGCCTGGGTATGATTTTAAATTGCATCTAGTTGTGAAATTCCACTTCTGGAACTCTGGGAATGTGGAGTACCTCTTTATTGCCATTACTCTCAGATTCACCCAGACCCGGAGTGGTAGTACCTGTTAGGGTACTATCTATGGTTTAAATTGATTTTTTAAAAATGAGTATTAAAATGTGTTTTTAAAAATTAAGTTAGATAGAAAAATTGAATACCCAATAAGAATAAATGAAAAAAAAAAGTCATCGGCATGAAATAACCCAACACGATTTGACATGCCGTTAAACCCAACCAACCAACCAACTAAAAGGAGAAGATCCTCCATTCTGTATTTGCTGTCATGTTCTATTTACAGTGGACCAATCGTAGGAAATGGACTCGTCGAACCGAGTTCAATTCCTGGACGAGGCTGTCTGCATTTACATAACGCTAATACACTTTGAAAAGGTATGGATCCTACTACTACTACTACTACTCT
>CM042157.1:35588592-35593592 GCA_023376005.1 Doryteuthis pealeii | reverse complement strand
TACCTCTGGTCTCCTAACCGGGATTAGGTGATCTGTCTGTATCTCAAAGTCCCAAAGGATTTCATGCGTCTCATTCTCTATGACAGATTCTGGTTTGTGGATATACCAATTAGTTGCATGGAGAACATTTAATTTCTTGCACAGTTCCCAGTGGATCACCTTTCCCACCCAGTTGTACCTAGTCTTGTACTCTCTTTATGCTAGTTTGCTGCACTCACTTATCATATGATTAACCGTTTTATCTTTTCTCCACACATTGTACACTTGCTATTCTGTTGCATCTTATCTACTTTTGCCTTTAAATAATTTGTTCTTATGGTATTGTCTTGTGCTGTAATTATAAGAGATTCAGCTTATCTCTCTACGTTTCCTCTTCTTAGCCATGTCCATATTTCCAGGTGTGATATCTCTTCAGTTTGTCGCTTGAAGTACCCATATAGTTGTTGATTTTCTCCACTTCTGTTTTCTTGTTTTTGTTATATTTGTGCTTGTCCATGTGTTGCAATTGTTTTTTCTGACTGCTACAATTAGTTTCTCTTTGCTCTTTTTAGTGTATTCTTCGAGTGCTCGAATTATCGCTTCCACACAACCTTCAATGTTGACGAGATTTCTTCCTTCTTTTCCTGACACATATAGCCAGTTGTGTCTAGACTTGTACTCTCTTTATGCTAGTTTGCTGCATTCGCTTATTATATGGTTAACCGCTTCGTTTTTGTCTCCACACATTTTACACTGGCTATTGCTTTGATATACGTAGTTTTTATGGCATTGTCTTTTGCTGCAATTGTGAGGGATTCAGTTTTCCCTCTTGAGGTTTTCCCTTCTTAGCCATGTCCAGGTCTTCTCATGTGCGATCTCTGCAGTTTGTTATTTGAAGTATCCATGTAGATATTTTTCTTTCTATTTCCTCCCATCTATATCTTTTTCTCCACACATTGTCACCACCCATGGCCAATGTATTTATAAAAAAATTGTATTATCCATTAAGAATTGATTTATTTCAAAACTTTGCTGGCATTAAATGACCCACTGAGGTTGATATGCCGTAAAACAAAACAAAACCAGATTCTATTTCCTGTTTCTAGTTTTTGTTATATGTCTGCCTGTCCATAGAAGTTTTCTTGTTCTTCTCAGGTATTCTTTTCTTCCTGTTTTTTTCTTCTCTGTTTGATTGCGCCCGCTTCCAATATTCCCAGATATTCCTAATTCTCTTTTTTTCCAAGTGTCCTCATTTCTTCTCGACTCGGTAGTTCTATTCCCTTCACCGTTTCATTTTTTTCCTTACTTCATCACGAGCATGGCACACTTGGTCATTCCGAATTCCATCCCTATATCCTGGCCGTAGATTCGTATTGTTAGTGTTGGATTTTTTATTCATATGTGTGCTAGTTCCCCGCTTATACTTATAGACTAGGTGAGATCATGTGGTCTATTCCTTAGCCAATCGCTGGATATCCTGCGTGGCTGATATATTACTTAAGTGCCAATTCTTTCTAAGTTTACTAGCAGGTGTGAGATTCAAAGTGAATATTTGAAGAACATACAACTCCGACAAGGGTTGAGGGACAATACATTTAATAGATAACAGCACATGAATACAAAGGATACATAATAGAAGAGTACATGGATACATAAGATACAAATACGAGAGTAGATAAACCTACATATATAAAAGGACTGGAGCGTCCATAGATAGAAATGACTTACTAGGAGGGGGGCCGGAGCCCCACCGAGAAAGGGGTAGACCGTGTCTAACCCATGTGGTCTCGTAGCGAGGAAAGAGAGAGAGAAATTCGAATCAGCCGCTTAAATATCATACGTGCCCTGGTGGGAACAAGCGACAACAAGCCGGGCAGATAATTCCTCAGGCCAAGGGAAGATAATCCCCTACACAGGCATCGACGAAGGAACCTAGGAATCTCTACCCGAGAGGATTACCAAAGGAACCAAATCGGAGGACTCTCTACGTAGAATCAAACTGGCCAATTATGGCCCTTAAAAACTTAACAGTTAGTACAAGGGTTTCCAGTTCTCTTTCATTTTTAGCAACAATCTTGACGTTATTCATGTACATAAGGTGATTTATTTTTTCCTGTGATTTTGTAAATTTGTATCTACATGTATATTTCCTAATTATATGGTTGAGTGGCATCATTGATATGACAAATATCAGTGGTGATAGAGAGTTACCCTCGAAGTTACCTCTTTGAATTTTCACCTCTGCTAAGGTCTGTCCTCCTGCTGTTAATTCTACTTTCCCATTTTCCGTGGCTTTAGTGATGAATTATATTATTTTGTCGCATATTTTTTACATCTTCAAACATTCGATAATACATCTTTGCGGGACCATGTCGTTATCTTTTCTGTAATCAATCCATGCCATGGCTATAATTTTCTGCCTTGTTTCAACTTCATTAAGAATGTTAATATGCTGAAATGTACATACAGAGATTGACTTTTTCTCGATTTGTTTACGCCTTGCATTTGAACAGATATATTCGCCTAATTCATTAATTATCAACTAATTCATTTTCAAATTAGGTATGACTTCAATTAAGCACATATTCTCCCAAAAATTGTCGGCTATCGCCATCTCAAACAAATTGTTTGTTACTTTCATATTGTCGTGCAGTAAGTCTCCAAAAAAATGTAGGATATATCAGTTTAAAAACAAATGAGAAATCTGGGAAAACCAGCTAGTGTAATGGTTAGAATCCCCGCCTGTCAGCCTGGCAGTTAGGGTTCGAATCACACACAAAGCAGTTCCCTGTCTATAACTCTGCTGATGAGACATAATATGCTGAAATGTACATACAGAGATTGACTTTTTCTCGATTTGAACAGGTATATTCGCCTAATTCATTAATTATCAACTAATTAATTTTCATATATATATATATATATATATATATATATATATATATATATATATATATATATATGCTGTAGAAGTAGAGATAAGCTATATAGAGTAGGTCATTTGTTCCTCTTGTTCCCTTGCAGCATCCTTTCTGTGCTTCCGGAAATAATCCGCGACAATCAAGTGAGTTGTAGATTGCTTCTTTTATCTGTGCGGTCAGGATATTTCGCGTCATAGGTAGAGAAGTTATTGGCCTATAGTTTCTGGGGATGGTTCCTTTTTTTTTTTTTTGAAGGGGAGTTCTGTATCAGGGTAGTTTTTTTTCCTTTATTCATCTATTCGGGTATGTTTGCTTCTTATAGGCATTTATATAGATGTCTGGCCAGTCTTTAATGGGTGGATGTGATACTTTTAAACCAATATCCATGGATACCATCGTGACCTGGTATTTTCCAGTTTGATATTTTCTTCAGTATTGCTCTGGGCGAGTCCAGTGTGTGTGTGTGTGTGTGTGTGTGTGTGTTTGGAAAGAGAGAGAGAGAGAGAGAAAGAGAGAGAGAGAGAGAGAGAGAGAGGCTACTAGAAGAACAAGATGAACAAGAATAACAAGAACAAGAAGGAGAACAACAACAACAACTATAAATATAAGGGAGACAAAGAGACCCCGATGAGGAGTGTGACATGTGTTCCTCTTCAGAAATATTGATATATAAAAAGAATATTGACAGATTCAATGGGGCAGATTTATTGGGGCAGTAAACAAAGGGCGTTCGATACGCAAAATGGAATCGGGAAGGGGGGGGTCAAAAGAAAAGAAAAATGTCTAAATTGAATAGAAGCAAACAAAATAATTGTCGTTTGCTCTTCTCTAGGCCGTTTTTACGTTCGCCCTGCCATCATACATCTACCTTATTAAAGATTTATAACTGTCAGGTGTTTCTCAGATGCGTACAAATTCACCGACCGGAGACAGACGGTCTCGCTTTTTTTCAAGTGTTTCGTTGTTCAAACGCTAAACAAATAGTTGCTCTGTGACTGTGGCGATTTCCTGATGGCTATCTCTGAAAAAGTGAAGAGTTTATTTTGTGGGGTGGGGTTTATGCGCAAGGGTCAGGACCTTGTGTCTGTTAGTGGCTAGGTACAATGATTCCAATAGCTGCTTGCCTTGTCCATTGCCTAAGATGTTATCCATTACACCAAGCGCCTCCTCGTGTTATCTATATATTAATACCCCTGTTCCTTAATCTTCCGTACAAGATGAAATACAAAAATGTAAATCCTGATTTTCTGATGTCGCTTATCCACAAAATTCATGTGTATTGTGAGTGCCATCACCTCAGCTAACTAATGGACCATTCCGTTTTTATCATAAAGAAAGGGAAGAAAAAGTACATTCTACACAATGAATAAAAGAAAGAAAGAAAGAAAGAAGTCTTGTGTGTGTGTGTGTTGAAAGAGAGAGAGAGAGAGAGAGAGAGAGAGAGAGAGAGAGAAAGAGAAAGAGAGAGAGAGAGAAGGCACTCGTTGTATAATGGTTATCGACGTAGGAAATGGACACAGCTATCAGAGTCCAAATCCTTGTCGAGGCTATTTACAATTCACATAACGCTAATACTCTTGGGAAAGGTATGCATCCAACTACTCTCCCTTCAGCTATGGGAAAATAGTAGGGCAACCTGTCCAGGAAAAAGAAATTAAAACCTGCTAAACAACGCTTATAAATTCCTTGTGTCGCATCCTGCTCGTGGTAGAGGGAATTTATATATATATATAGAGAGAGAGAGAGATTGGGAAACCCTAAACTACATACTTGCATCGTGACAGGGAAGTATCTCGATAAGGGACAGACACCGATGCTCTTGCGGAAATCAACTTCAGCTATAAGGTCCAATTGACAGAAGGAGGTCTGGATACACATCCTCATGGAAAGACAGGCCGATGATAGCTGTAAGAAGTTTGAGGTAAGGTGACTCGAGCCCTCCATTCTGAAGCGACACATGACGGACGCCATGGAAACATTTCCTACATTGAAGTCTGACCTGTGTGGCAGCGCCTGTATGTCGAGGATTTCATATGTGTTATAGGGTACATAAAAACAAGCTGGATCCGTGGGCCATCTGCATGCTCACAACTGCTCACA
>CM042157.1:35578592-35583592 GCA_023376005.1 Doryteuthis pealeii | reverse complement strand
TAGTAGGGCAGACTGGGCTCTTTAACCTTATTTATGCAACCGGTTTAGGAGAAGGAAAAACTCTGAATTCAAACCTGTTGAACTCCGTTTAAGAAATTGACCTTCTGTGACATTCTGCTCGTGTGGTGTAATGGTTAAAGTTATGGGAAATGGACTCGTTGCCCCGAGTTCAAATCCTGGGTGTGGTAATTGCATTTCACTTAGCGCTAATACCCTTGGGAAAGGTATGAATCCTACTCTCCCTCCAGCTATGGATGAATAGTAGGGCAGACTGGACTCTTTAACCTTAGTTAGGCAACCGGTTTAGGAGAAGGAAAAACTCTAAATTCAAACCTATTGAACTCCGCTTAAGAAATTGACCTTGTGTCACATCCTGCTCGTCGGAGGGGTTAGTAATATATATATATTTCATTGGAGGATTCGGTTAGAAAGTTCTTATCAAAAAGAAAAAATTTTACTAAGGGAGTTCGATCTTCACCATCCTCTGGTATTGGGGAAAACTAAGCTGCTTATGCGAGTTAGATCCTCACTGGTTGCCTCATACTTTTGTGTCACATACAACCGTGTTTAACGGGTTGGGTAAAAGGAATGGGCGTGCAATGTTGGTGCAATGGTTAACAAGCCAGTCTGCCGATCCATAATTACTGTATTGCGAATTTGATCTTCGCTGATGATCCATACTTTCGACCTTGTGTCACCGTTCTACGCGTTGAGTAAAAAGAATGGAGATCCCATAATGGTGGAATGGTAAGCAAAGTAGCGTGATCCATTACTACTGAATAGTGAGTTCGATCTCCGCCGGAGGCCCCGTACTTCGATCTTGTGTCAATCCTACAAATGGTGAACGGGTTGGATAAACACTTGGGCGTATATCGTGGTGAATAGGTTAGCATGCTAGTCTCGTAGATTCATTACTACTGAATAGCAAATTCGATCCGCGTTGGATGCCCCATACTTGCAAGATTATGACACACCTACACGTGGTGAAGTGACTGGGTAAATGCCTTGAGCGTCCCATCATGTTACAATGGTTAGCAAGCTAGTCTCTCGCAGACCTATTCTACTGGATTGCGAGTTCGATCCTCGCAGGATACCCCATACTTAAGACCTTATGTAAAATCCTACCCATTTATGGTCAGGTCACGCTAAAACCCCGGTTAACGGCAGATCATGGAAGTTAAGCAACGATGACCCTGTTCAATACTTAATTGGGTGACCACTTAAGCAGCAGCAGGTACTGTAAATAACAATCAAATGACCCGAAAAAGGTTGATAACTTTGACCCTGTTAATACTTAATTGGGTAACCACTTAAGCAGCAGCAGTACTGTAAACAACCTGGGTCCTTTGTTTATCAAAATGACCCGAAAAAGTTAGGTTGACATACCGTAAAACAAAACAATTAACCAAATCTCTCTCTCTCCTCTCTCTCCTCTCTCTCTCTATCTATCTATCTATATATCCCCTCTCTTGAAGTTAAGCAGCAGTACTTAATTGGGTGACCACATATGGTTTTATTCCCTTCCCTGTGCAATGGGGTTAATTCAAACGCAAACCGCCTCGTCCTGTATTTGAACTCGAGTCGCCGATTCCATTTCCATGCGACGATAACAGTTACGCCAAGCTCTAGGTATATTTTACAATGACAGTCACTTTTGAACAGTTTTTAAGCTTTACGTACTACCTATCTTGGCATGTAAGCACATCTTGAGCGACCTGCACACACGAGATCGACTTGTACACGAGTTGCCGGGAGCGACTGCGGTAAATGCTCTACCTCCTCACGAGGCGACCGATAAAAACTGTTTTTACTCTTTGCCGGCAGTTATAACCCCATGTCCCTTCCTGATGCCATAAAGTCTGGCAAAGTCGGCAACGCGTCAGAGGAAAGGATGGGCATTTTACTGCCTATAAGCACCACCCGGACCGGGTGTGCCAGCAGCGGTGTCACAGTCGTAAGACAACACCAGCGCCACACTGATGTAATCACCGTCTGTTGCATGCCACAGCCACCCCTCATTCATACCACCCACACCCAATCCCAGCCAAAAGACGCGACGAGCACTTACAGGGCACCATCTGACTCTGTTCATCGGCTTTTTGTTCGTGCCATACCATCGATATTTGATGACGATCTTTTGAGAAATAGTTTGAGAATATCGACATTGTTTTGGTCGTTTTTTTTTTTGTTTTTTTAATTCTTTTTTTTTTCTCGGGGTCATTGCGGAAATTATACATACGGAAAACTTATATATACACCTACAAAAGTGAATCCCAAAAATAAAACGCAAACCTATCTATCAATCTATCTATCTATCTACTTCAGTTATTTCAATCTATCTATCTATGCATATATATAATATATATATATATATATATATATATATGTGTGTGTTGTGTGTGTGTGTGTGTGTGGAAAAGGGGTGGAATGAATCCGACAGAATGAGGTAAAATATAAGGAATGAAAGAACAAAACTCAGACAAAAATGTGTAGTATATTTCGCTGGAGTTTTAAACTCAGCTTCTTCAGCTTTTATTGAGTTACTCAGATCATACAAGTGTTTTATAGAAGGGAAAGTAAGTAGGTGGGTAAGTTTTATGGCGAGGGAAAGATTTGATTGGTTATAGGGGAAAACTTTGGGGAAGATTAGAAAGAAATCAGATGGGACGAGAGTTGAGGTGGGTAGGTAGAAAAAATGAATGGTGAGAAATATCTGATAGGAGAGGGGGTAGCCATTCTTGGAGAGATGGTTAGAGGAAGTAACAAATGGGAATAATAAAAGGAGGGCGGGTTGATGACCATAACATCAGAATCAAACCTGTTTGGTAGTATGTGGGTTATGGCCCAGTAGGTCACCAAATGAGGGTCACCAGGAGAGGCTACCCACCTACCTACTTCCCCCTTCTAGAAAACACTTGTATGATCTGAGTAGATCTGAGTAATTCAATAAAAGCTGAAGAAGCCGAGTTCAAAACTCCAGCTAAATATACTACACATTTTTGTCTGAGTTTTGTTCTTTCATTCCTTATATTTTACCTCATATACATATATATATATGAGTATATATAAAAAGATATGAAAACAATACAAAAAGCTGTTAAAGTGAAAACATTTTATAACTTCGCTGATATTGAACAATATTTCGATTTTATGAAAATCGCCATCAGAGCTATAATCCGTGTTGTTACGAGCGGAAACGAAAGTCATATGAGTTCAAAACAAAAACCTTGACATTGCAAAAAAGAAAAAATTTATACAATAATTTTGAATGTGGACCCTTCCGCCGCATTTTTCTCGGTCATCAGGATATGTGTATCTTATTGTGTGCGTGTGTGTGTGTGTGTGTTGTGTGTGTGTGTGTGGAAAATATAGAAAAACACCAAGTGTTCCAAAGGATGTATATTTATTCTTTATAGTAATGTCGATAGTATAACGTTTTGGTTTTTGCAACTTTCTTCTGGACAACGTCTCCCACAAAAGATATCACCCCGTGTCCCGACGAAGGTTGCAAAAACCAAAACGTTATAAAAAATAAGATTTAACGAAAGGGATAGGATAAATAGGAATGTTTCTTTTGTGTTATCTTTTATTTTTTTCAACATTTTTTTTTTTTGTAAAAAAAAGTTTTTTTTATGAAGTTTTTAAAATAGATTTTCAAATAGTTGATATGCAGCTTCTACGATGGGCTGAATGCGAAGAAGAATTATATTGCATAAATTTGTTGTTCATCTGTGAACAGAACTTTCGAGAAATTGTCCCTCATCAGCATAACAAAGACGAGTATAACATCTTAGGGTAGTATGTGAATTGAGGGGCGTAATTTTGTTATCTACCGGACAGATGATAATGGAATATGAAATGAAGTTATATATATATATATATATATATATATATATATATATATATATATATATATATATTCTGAACTGGGATTAATACTTTTAATAAAAATGAAACTCTAACGAAAACATAACTTGATACGTTAATTCATATTTAATTTTAGAAAAAGTTAAACGTCAGCATTAATTGAAGTTTTGCGTAGTCATTCGGTTATACACTTTGTTCACCCCAGCGTTGTTATTTTAAGGGAATTGAGATTATAAGCTGATCAAGTCCTATACTGAAAAAAACGCAAAAATTACTCTTATTGCTGGTAATTTTGCCGAGTAAACGATATTCTATTTCCGAGTAAACACACACACACACACACACACACACACATATATATATATATATATATATATATATATATATATATATATATATGACTGAAGGCGTCTGTGAACACGGCCGAAACTGTTTCACCCTGTGACTTGTTTTGAGTTGTTCATTTCTTGACCACTTTCCTTCTATCTACAGCATATCGTCGGATCCTAAACCCATCCACCCTACCTTCATATATACATATATATATATGTGTGTGTGTGTGTGTGTGTGTGTGTGTGTGTGTGTGTGTGTGTGTGTGTGTGTGTGTGTGTGTGTGTGTGCGCGCGCGTGTGTGTGTGTGTGTGTGTGTGTGTATTTGTATGTATACTTTGTTAATTTAGGTTTTATCACTGGTCTCATTGATGTCTCAACCGTTTTCACTGATTTCAGAAGACAATAATGACGACTTCTGGATACTGTTGTTTTTTCAATGGTCCTGAAAAGTATTCTACTGGTCAGGACAGTGTTATTTACAGCCTCAATTTTCATTCTTGACAAAGAACGTCGGGAAACAACCCTCGAGTGACCATTATTGACCCTCGTACCATCGTAGGAGCTTCAAATCAAAAGCGACAAAAATTGAACAGGTTATGTAAGATATCCATTCGTTGAATGAAAAATCATTTTCAGATCATATTCGGGCTAAACTCTCAAATCGGTCGGAAAATTAGGATGACCCTGAAAAAACAAACCCCACAAATTTTGTAATAAAACTCTTAATTTTAACTAGGGGTTTAGGGTTAAAGTTTAGGGTTACGGTTACGGTTAGGCTTATGGTGGGGTCAAGCCTGATT
>CM042157.1:35566092-35573592 GCA_023376005.1 Doryteuthis pealeii | reverse complement strand
CATTTAAGATTTATTGAAGAGACTTTTTCTTATATTCATTAAAATAAAACCAAACAGTTAGAAATCAATAATACTAAGCACATATTTATTAAATTCGATTTTTTAATATTAATATGCAAATTAGCCTTCCCGTTCACACTGTAAACCGCTATTTTGTTGTATATATAAATATAATTGCATGTTGTCAGTATGTAGACATAGTTAACAGTATTAATAATGTAAGACAATTTTATTAATAATTGAGGTTTAGATAAAAATAAAATCATGGAGAATGTGATGTCAATAACTAAGAGAATTGTGACTTGAGTAGGAATATAGTTTCGGTTACAGACAGAAAAACACACAATCTCCATTATAATAAGATATATATATATATATATATATATATATGCATGTGTGTTTGTCTTCTAATCATATATATATATATATATATATATATATATATATATATATGAAGAAAATAGATTAGGAAAAATTCGACAAAATATGAGGAACATTTATGGAGAAATGAATAACGAACACAGACAATTGCATTCAATTAATATTTCGCCTCTGTTGGTCTTCACCAGAATTTAATAAAGCCTCTAAGACCAATAAAGGCGAAATATAAAAAAAGAGTTCCAGCAAAGATGAATTTATTTTGATGTTGATTTCGACGTTTAAACGTTTCGGTTCATGTAAAACCTTCCCCAAGAAAATATAATGGAAAAGAAAAAAATAATTGTTTTTGTTCAAACAGTGATGGATGGTCTAAAATGATTTGATTTGTAAATGTGTTTGGAGAAAAATGTTTGCCCATGTGTTTATTGATCAGCGTTCGTTTTGAAACTTCAAGACGTGAAAGCTAAGATGTGATTGGGCATTAAATAGGTCAGAAGGGTTGATATGCCATTAAAACCAAAACCACCAGCCAATGGAAGAACTGACTGTGAAGAGTGGAAATAGTGCGCCACGTTCTAAGCGAGGAATTGCTAATGAGAAAATTGTTCCAGCAAGATGGTTGCCACGAATCTTGAGTGATGAGCTGAAACAAGGTCGGCTTTATGTTTCATCTGAACTTTTGAATAATGCAGAAGAGATTTTGACAGGGGGTCATTACAGGTGATGAAATATAATCTCTTCAAAAGTGAACCGGAAATAAAAATGCCAGAATATGCACTAGAAAAGAAAGATTCACCTCGGACGAAGATTGTACCCATTACCCAGTCGTAATTAACTTGTACGCATTTGCCCCTGAGTAGGTATTATCCAACGGGTAGGACGTGGTTGGTTGGTTGGATTTTACGGTATGTAAACCCTTGTTGGGTAAGTTTATACCGAAGACATTTTGTTTTATTCATTCTTGATGGGTACTCAATTTTTTAAACACATCTTTTAGAGAACTCATCTGGTTGGATTTTATGGTATGTAAACCCTTGTTGGGTCAGTTTATACCGAAGACATTTTGTTTTATTCATTCTTGATGGGTACTCAATTTTTTAAACACATATTTTAGAGAACTCATCTGGTTGGATTTTATGGTATGTAAACCCTTGTTGGGTCAGTTTATACCGAAGACATTTTGTTTTATTCATTCTTGATGGGTACTCAATTTTTTAAACACATCTTTTAGAGAACTCATCTGGTTGGATTTTATGGTATGTAAACCCTTGTTGGGTCAGTTTATACCGAAGACATTTTGTTTTATTCATTCTTGATGGGTACTCAATTTTTTAAACACATATTTTAGAGAACTCATCTGGTTGGATTTTATGGTATGTAAACCCTTGTTGGGTCAGTTTATACCGAAGACATTTTGTTTTATTCATTCTTGATGGGTACTCAATTTTTTAAACACATATTTTAGAGAACTCATCTGGTTGGATTTTATGGTATGTAAACCCTTGTTGGGTCAGTTTATACCGAAGACATTTTGTTTTATTCATTCTTGATGGGTACTCAATTTTTTAAACACATCTTTTAGAGAACTCATCTGGTTGGATTTTATGGTATGTAAACCCTTGTTGGGTCAGTTTATACCGAAGACATTTTGTTTTATTCATTCTTGATGGGTACTCAATTTTTTAAACACATCTTTTAGAGAACTCATCTGGTTGGATTTTATGGTATGTAAACCCTTGTTGGGTCAGTTTATACCGAAGACATTTTGTTTTATTCATTCTTGATGGGTACTCAATTTTTTAAACACATCTTTTAGAGAACTCATCTGGTTGGATTTTATGGTATGTAAACCCTTGTTGGGTCAGTTTATACCGAAGACATTTTGTTTTATTCATTCTTGATGGGTACTCAATTTTTTAAACACATCTTTTAGAGAACTCATCTGGTTGGATTTTATGGTATGTAAACCCTTGTTGGGTCAGTTTATACCGAAGACATTTTGTTTTATTCATTCTTGATGGGTACTCAATTTTTTAAACACATATTTTAGAGAACTCATCTGGTTGGATTTTATGGTATGTAAACCCTTGTTGGGTCAGTTTATACCGAAGACATTTTGTTTTATTCATTCTTGATGGGTACTCAATTTTTTAAACACATCTTTTAGAGAACTCATCTGGTTGGATTTTATGGTATGTAAACCCTTGTTGGGTCAGTTTATACCGAAGACATTTTGTTTTATTCATTCTTGATGGGTACTCAATTTTTTAAACACATATTTTAGAGAACTCATCTGGTTGGATTTTATGGTATGTAAACCCTTGTTGGGTCAGTTTATACCGAAGACATTTTGTTTTATTCATTCTTGATGGGTACTCAATTTTTTAAACACATCTTTTAGAGAACTCATCTGGTTGGATTTTATGGTATGTAAACCCTTGTTGGGTCAGTTTATACCGAAGACATTTTGTTTTATTCATTCTTGATGGGTACTCAATTTTTTAAACACATCTTTTAGAGAACTCATCTGGTTGGATTTTATGGTATGTAAACCCTTGTTGGGTCAGTTTATACCGAAGACATTTTGTTTTATTCATTCTTGATGGGTACTCAATTTTTTAAACACATCTTTTAGAGAACTCATCTGGTTGGATTTTATGGTATGTAAACCCTTGTTGGGTCAGTTTATACCGAAGACATTTTGTTTTATTCATTCTTGATGGGTACTCAATTTTTTAAACACATATTTTAGAGAACTCATCTGGTTGGATTTTATGGTATGTAAACCCTTGTTGGGTCAGTTTATACCGAAGACATTTTGTTTTATTCATTCTTGATGGGTACTCAATTTTTTAAACACATCTTTTAGAGAACTCATCTGGTTGGATTTTATGGTATGTAAACCCTTGTTGGGTCAGTTTATACCGAAGACATTTTGTTTTATTCATTCTTGATGGGTACTCAATTTTTTAAACACATATTTTAGAGAACTCATCTGGTTGGATTTTATGGTATGTAAACCCTTGTTGGGTCAGTTTATACCGAAGACATTTTGTTTTATTCATTCTTGATGGGTACTCAATTTTTTAAACACATCTTTTAGAGAACTCATCTGGTTGGATTTTATGGTATGTAAACCCTTGTTGGGTCAGTTTATACCGAAGACATTTTGTTTTATTCATTCTTGATGGGTACTCAATTTTTTAAACACATCTTTTAGAGAACTCATCTGGTTGGATTTTATGGTATGTAAACCCTTGTTGGGTCAGTTTATACCGAAGACATTTTGTTTTATTCATTCTTGATGGGTACTCAATTTTTTAAACACATCTTTTAGAGAACTCATCTGGTTGGATTTTATGGTATGTAAACCCTTGTTGGGTCAGTTTATACCGAAGACATTTTGTTTTATTCATTCTTTATGGGTACTCAATTTTTTAAACACATCTTTTAGAAAACTCATCTGGTTGGATTTTATGGTATGTAAACCCTTGTTGGGTCAGTTTATACCGAAGACATTTTGTTTTATTCATTCTTGATATGTACTCAATTTTTTAAACACATTTTTTAGAGAACTCATCTGGTTCTATTTAACCAACAGATAGGACCCTAACAGGTAATACCACTCCGGCTTAGAGTGGTTGGTTGGATTTTACGGTATGTCGACCCATCGGGCCATTTTATATCGAAGACATTTTATTTTATTCATTCTTGATGAGTACTCAGCTTTTTTAAACTCAATTTTTTTTAAACCCGTTTTTAGAACTCATTTTGTTCTGTTTAACCCATAGATATGACCCTAACAGGTAATACCATTCCGGGTTAGTGTAGACTTGGGAGTAATGGTGATGAAGGGGTACTCCACATTTCCCAGTGCTCCAGAACTGCAAGTTCACCATCAGATATAGTTTAATGTCATTCCCAGGACAATAAGACCCGCAGCCACCGCCTTCTAGCACATATATGATAAAAGGGGTTGGTGCTTCGCAATAATGGGGGTATGTGTATCGATGTTTGACAAAAGGTAGAATATCTAGTGAAAGAAGATATCCCTACACTGGTATATATATATATATATATATATATATATATATATATATATATATATATATATATATAAGATCTTTGGATGTTTGTTTTTTAGAAGCATTGTTGAATAAATTATTATTTATATTTTGCTTAAAGGCAATTATAATGCATGTATCGCATAAAATTCGATAATTATAGAAAATAATCTTGACAAGTGAATCCCGGTAAAGGATGGCTCGCTATGCAGAACACCGTACAGACTGGTTCGACTTTATTAAGTCTCATCAGCGATAAAGTCGAACCAGTCTGTACGGTGTTCTGCATAGCGAGCCATCCTTTACCGGGATTCACTTGTCAAGATTATTTTCTATAATTATCGAATTTTATGCGATACATGCATTATAATTGCCTTCAAGCAAAATATAAATAATATATATATATATATATATATATATATATATAGGAGAATATGTCTGTTTGTTTACTTCTCATATATATATATATATATATATATATATATATATATATATATATCGACTAGAGCATTATACAGTCAAAATAGGTATATAAATAGGTATTGTTCGTTGCCAAACGTTGTATCATTGAAACCCTGTAACCAAAAATAGAATTACGTAAATATATCGAAGAATTATGCTAATCTTGGAACTGCAGCGTATATTTTTAATTACATAGAGGGAGGGAAATCTCCAGCGCGTATTGGCAAACATACTGAACTGTGTCATCATAGTAAGCAATTTCGATCTCCAGGCACGCTAATATAAGAGCATCAAAAAAATAACCTACCTCATAGAGGTTCTTCACGGAACAAATGGACATGCTACTATTAAACACACTCGCCTACCCAGATTTTAACAGCATGTCAAACCCACAAAAATACTTCAACTTTTATAGTTCTTCTATAATGCTCCCTTTCTAATAATCTATCAACAATTTCTTCAAATAAGAAATTTTCTCCTGACGATGACCTAAGGTCGAAACTAGTTGAGAATAAACAACATACAAGAAATATTCCTGATTGTCTTAATACTTTTTGTTCACACTATATATATATATATATATATATATATATATATATACCAGTGTAGGGATACTTTGTTTGGTTTGGTTTAGTTTGGTTTTACGGCATATCAACCTCAGTGGGTCATTTAATGCCCATAAAATTTTGAAATAAATCAATTCTTAATGGATAATATATTTTTTATAGATATATTTTTCTATTTAACCCATAGATGGGACCCTAACAGGTACTACCACTCCGCGTCAGAGTGGACCAGGGAGCAATGGTGGTGAAGGGGTGCTCCACATTCCCCAAACCTCCAAAACTGGAACCTCACCATCAGATAGAGTTTAACGTCATTCCCAGGACATGTAGACCCTCAGCCACCACCTTCTAGCACCCATATGATAAGAAGGATTGGGGGTTGCCATACGGGGGATACTTTGTGCTGTACTGAGCAAATCCTGGAAGCAATACGCAGAAGAAAAAAAAACAAAGTTCCCAACAGGTACTACCACTCCGGGTCAGAGTAGACATGGTGAGGAAGGGGTATTCCACATTCTCTAGTGCTCTAAAATTGGAACTTCAACACTAGATGCAGTTCAACGTCATACTTAGGACACTAAGTCTCTCAGTCATTTATGATAAAATGGTTAGGGCTTTGTCAGAAGAGCAATAAGGTTTGGACAATCATGTAGGTGATACGGCTTGACAGATATTCATAAGACTATATGTTTATTAGACTGAATCCCAATCCAGTGGTGAAAATTTAAAAAGCCTAGCCCTGGATTTGAACGACAGTATCCGTGTGATTCAAAAATGTATTGAAACAAATCATCATCATCATCATCATGTCACGCCAGCTGCGCGGATATCCATAACAATCTCTTGCCAACTAACCCTATCATTCATTGACCCCGGGAGGTTTTCCTCACAGCATGCAGTATCCGTACAGAGCTGGTCTATCTAGGTCTTTGCTGAACGACCCACACTAGCATGTCCATGTGCTGGTTTCTACAGAAGGGCGTCGCTTATGAGTTCATCCTTACTTTTCCAGGAATGTCCAGCATGTCTTGTTCGTCTTACTCGGATGGTTTGTGTGACAGTGGGCAGGTGGTGATATAACTGCTTTCTTGTGGGATGTTACTTCCACGATTTCTTCAAGATCGCACGCATCATACTTGTGCAGCTCCCAAGAGCCTATTTTCCTGGTGCCTCGTCAAGGTCCAAGTGGTGCAGCTGTACAGTAGTATTGATACCACAATGGCCTGGAAGAATTGTCGCTTCAACTTGTCGGTGAGGTCTGACTTCCATCTAACTGGCGGACCAAGCCTTTAAGAAATTAAAAATGAATAAAGACATTTGCACAGCTGAGTGACTTATATAAAGTGTTGATGTCTAGACATCCAGACTACTGTCTAGACTCTGAAACCTGTCTCGATACTTTTTAAACGAAATATTTAAATACCCTTTATCTGTTCTGCACCAAACTGTCTATAAAGCAGAGACATATAAACAAACTCTTCCCAATTATTAATACAACGATATGCATACAGGTTGGTAACTTGATATGTCTACAGAGACGGAGATAAGTAAATAGGTAGATGGGTTGGTAGGTAGTCAGGTAGGTCTATTAATTACTCGAAAGAATGGAAAAGGTAAATCAAATGACTGGGTTTTATGCACCGGGCTTGGGTAATGTCAGTACCACCCAGAAACACAATTGTGGGTAATTAAAGAGACTCAAGACGCCAGATGTGATTGTGCAATCGGAACGTGACCCGTGTTTCCCTCCATCCCTACCTCTGGGTCATTAAATACGGGTGGGCAGTAATATGCATGGAATTGTATGGCTAAGAGTGTTTATCGTTCCATCGTGTCGGTATCTTTTGCGAGGGGAAAGAGAGAGGGGAGAGAGAGAGAGAGGGTTAGAGAGAGGAAGTGCATGGGTGTGGCCCTTTAGACAGTACAGCAGACAGAATGTTTCATTATGACACCTTTTACAAGTACGCCGAAAGATATTAGTACGACGATGGATCGATAGAAATGATCAGGCTGAGTTAGATATATCT
>CM042157.1:35551092-35556092 GCA_023376005.1 Doryteuthis pealeii | reverse complement strand
TTCAAATCCTGGGCGTGGAAGTCTGAATTTCACTTAACGCTAATAATCTTGGGAAAGGTATGAATCCAACTATTCTCCCTCCAGCTATGGGTAAATAGTAGGTCAGACTGGGTCCTTTAACCTTGATATGGCAATAGATCTAAGAAGGAAAAGAAAATCCTCTTAAACAAAACCTTTTAAATTTCGCCTAAAAATTGACCTTGTGTCACATCCTGCTCGTGTGGAGGGGTTGGGTAAATAGATATATCGAACTCAGCCTGATCATTTCTATCGAAAATAGTAGGGCCAACTGAACACTGAACCAGCAAGGACGAATTCATAAATGATGTTATTCTATGGAAGCCAGCACTCGGGTACACCAGTGTGTACCACCCAACAAAGACGTACATTGGCCACTTTTGTGCGGATACTGGATGCTGCGTGTAGACCTCCCGGGTCGGTGAATGATAGGGACGCTTGGCGGGATATTGTCATGCATATCCGAGCTGCTTACGCAACATGATGATGATGATGAGGATGATGAAACTCGGCTTAATAAACTGGCCTTATGCCACATCCAACTCGTGGGGAGGAGTTGGTAAATATACATACACACACACGCGCGCGTGCGCACTCACACTCACACACATACACACACACACACACATATATATATGTTGGAATGAAAAATAAAGGAAAGAAAATGTTGAATGGATAAAATAGGATTTATTTTATTTTATTTTACTGACACGTGTTTCGGTCAGGAGTTTATCTATGTATACATGTATTCTATCTATTATTATTTTAAATACAAAATAAAATAACAATAACAATAATAGGAAAAAAAAACAGAAATGTTTAGTATACAAGGAAATTGCGACCTTCATATTTCAACCGATTTCATTTAAAACAATAAGGATTTACTCTGACGAAGGTCGCTATTTCTTTGTATACTAAACATTTCTGTAGTTTTCTCTATTATTGTTATTTTATTTTATTTCATATTTAAAATAATAATAGATAGAATGCATAGATAAACTCCTGACCGAAACACGTGTCAGTAAAATAAAATAAATCCTATTTTATCCATTCAACATTTTCTTTTCTTTATTTTTCATTTCAACATATCGTCGGATTCGCTTCCATTTTCAAATATATATATATATATATATATATATATATATATATATATATATATATATATACGGGGAACGAATACATAGTAAATCGCGTGGAAACACATAGTCTGCACCAACTGACGAACCAAACTGCACGTATGAGAAAAACTGATATACATGGTTGGCATCGTTCCGTCTACTAAAGACGATGACGTAGTGTTCTTTTTTTTTATTATCTGCAACCACGTGAGTGGCTGAACAGACCAATTTTTGAATGGCAGTCTCTGGAGCAGTGACTGTAAACAGTGATGCTTGCTAGAGTTGCTGTTGTCTCTCCTTCCTTTTGGCTCTTTTTCTGTGGTGGCTTCTTTCCTCTCTTTTTCACTCCTTTTCGTTCCTTGTCTGACAAGGAGTCGCCAGGTCGCACGGTCTTTTGTACAAGCCTCCCATGTGTTGGTGTTAATGTGGCATGTCTTCATGTTTCTCTTACAGACATCTTTAAAGCGCAGGCGTGGTCTCCCTACCGGTCGAGTGCCCCCTACTAATTCACCATACAGTAGGTTTTTTGGGGGATGCGGCCTTTGTCCATCCTTCTGACGTGACCAAACCAATGCAGAGTATTACGCAAATATACTATACGATTTACAATGATTTTATTTTTGAAAATAATATAAAATCTTGAAAACTTGTTAATACGAATTGATGATTTTATCACAACCATATCTGTGTTTTCTTTACTTCATACCCTCTCTATCACACTTCTCTCCCAAGCCCATTAAAAAAAATATATTTTACCCCTTCCCCCTTTACTACTTATCGGACTTTGTTTCCTTTTTCTCCCAGCCCTGTCGGTTGGGGCTTTATATATAAACCGACTGTGCATCTGCAGAGTAGTAATGTGGCATGTCTTCAGGTTTCTCCTACGTATGAGAAAAAAACACACATTGATATACATACACACCCATATACACACCTACACACATGGCAACAAACACGTAAATACACGCACATTGATATACATATACACCCATATACATACCTACACACATGGCAACAAACACGTAAATACATGCACTAATACACGCATTAGTTGTAACTATTACAAAACTTGAGCCAGTTTAGCTCAGTCGGTAGCGCATCGTTCCGAGTTCGAAACCAGCCCTTGCCAACTCAGCATAGGAGTAACACAGCTTGAATCAAAACGTTACCTGTAGCGCTCCACCCCAGACACAAAATATCTCCCTGGTATACTGGGTATGACACTAAACTGTATCCAAGGTCTGGAGCACTGAAGGAGCGAGGTGTACTCCTTCATTGTTATTACTCCAACATCCACCCTGACCTGGAGCGGTCGTATCTGTTCATTTATTCATTTGTTTTTGCCTCCCCTCCCCTCCCCTTTTCAATATCTTCTCACAGCAAACTTTTACAAAATAAATCTTTGCACATAACAATATCTACTCCAAAGAGTCAAAAATTAAACGCACTTTCACATCATCATCATCATCATCATCATCATCATCATGTCGCGCATGCAGCACGGGTATCCATGACAACCTTCCCTATCACTCATTGTCCCAGGGAGGTCTTCTGCGCACCAACAAGCATCCTCGCATAGCTGGTCAATGTAGGTCCTTGGTGGGCAACCACACTGGCATGTCCATGTGTTGGCTTCCACAGGAGAACGTCGCTTATGAGCTCGTCCTTGCTTGTTGGTATCCTGCATGTGCCCTGCATGCCTAGTCCGTCTCACTCGGATGGTTTGAGAGATGGTGGGTAGGTTGCCATACAGCTGCTTTCTTGTGGGTTGCTGTCTCCACGATTTGTTCAAGACCGCACGCAGCATTCTTGTGCAGCTCCCATCTAGCCTATTCTCAAGGCGCTTCGTTAGGGTCCAAGTGGTGCAGCCATACAGTAGCACTGATATAACCACAGCCTGGAAGAATTGTCACTTTAACTTGTCAATGAGATCGGACCTCCATATGACTGATAATTTGTTTGTGGCCGACCATGCCTTTCCTATTCGTGCATTAATATCGCTTTCTGTGGATGAGATATTACTACCTAGGTATGTGAATTGTTCTAGCTGGAGTCCTACTTTCACCATAACATATCTTTATTATTGGTGCACTACGTTCTGCGTATGTGTCCTTATAGTTAGCATTGTTGTGGTCACGTGATTAAAATTTGAACCTGATCGCGCCATTCTGCTTGCTGCCTTTTGGGTGTAAACATGGCAGCTCCACTAGTAGCATGCATGAAGAAAGTGACCTGATTTATCTAATCATAAGGAGTGTCAGGGCTAAGATTTATTGGAGTTTTTTTTCAAAGGGTCAAGCAAAAGCTTAGTTCCCATCAACAAATGTCGGGTAACTTTCCATGGACCCCGTCATTCTAAATCTAACGGACCCTAATTAAAAATTCTAACTACAGGTACGTTCATAATTTATAAGTAGCTCATAAAGTATGTAACACTCGTATATACAGATCAAAATTTGTTAAGTAATTCATCTTTTTTTTTTTTGTTTTTTGTTTTTTTGCTGTTGCCGTTTTTGATTTGATGAGGCAACTTGGTCCAAAAATCTATGGATCAAATAGATTTGTATCAAAATACTAGCTAGAATATGCACCTTCCGAGCGTAAGTATTTAAGTTGTAATGTAATGATATATATTAAATTAGAAAAAATAAGGAAATTAAATAATATAAAAATAAATTTTATAAAATAAATAAATTAAACTTACACAAATCCTGGGGGTATTGTGACGTGAACATTGACGTAGTTTCGGTTATAGACCGATACCGAATCTCCATTATAATAAGATTAGATAGGTATAACCATCTTCAAGTCTTGTTGACAGCACGGATCTCCATGACTTTTCCTCGCCACCTGTCGTTCAAGGAAGGTCCTCTGCACAGTATCCATAATCCGTGCAGAGTTTATCGATGCAGGTTTCCATAGGAGAACATCACTTAAAAGCCGCCTGCCTTTCCATCAATTTCCAGCATTTTTTTTTTTTTCGTTTTTCCCGGATAGTTTGTGTGATAGGCGGCAAGTGGTCGTACAGCTACTCCTTTGTGGGGCGCTACTTCTGATTTATTTATCTATCTCGATATGTTCTTATCTATCTATCTATCTATCTATCTATCTATCTAAGTCTGTCTGTATCTATGTTAGTCTCTTCCTATCTATCTGTATATCTATCTCGGTCTGTTTTTAGCTATGTAAATATGTATCTATCTTTCCCATGGTACATATCTATCTATCTATCTATCTCAGTGTATTCATATCTATCTATCAATTTATCTATCTATCTATCTATCTAAGTCAGTCCTTGTCTATGTTAGTCTCTTCCTGTCTATCTATCTCTCTATGTTAGTTTGTTCTTATCTATTTAGCTATCCCAGTTGGTTAATATCTATCTACCTATCTATCTTTCAATCTATCTATCCATCTATCTTGGTATGCACTTATCTATCTATATATCTATTCCAGTGTATTCATATCTATCTATCTATCTGTGTATGTCTGTCTTATCTATCTATTGTCTGTCTGTCTTATATATCTATTCATCTATCTATTCCAGTGTGTTCCTATCTATCTATCTATCTGTTTGTCTGTCTGTCTGTCTTGGTCTATTCTTATCTATCTATCTATCTATCAATCTATCTATCTAAGTATGTCCGTATCTATGTTAGTCTCTTCCTATCTATCTGTATATCTATCGCGGTTTGTTTTTATCTATGTAAATATATATCTAACTTTCCCTGTTAGTGCATATCTATCTATCTATCTATCTATCTCAGTCTATTCATATCTATCTATCTATCTCAGTCTATTCATATCTATCTATATATATATATATATATATATATATAATATATATATATATATATATATATA
>CM042157.1:35528592-35546092 GCA_023376005.1 Doryteuthis pealeii | reverse complement strand
ATATGAACATTTCTTGAATTTGTGTTCCATCCTTCCCGTGGCGAACGGGTTGGGTAAATACCGACCCTTCTCGAGGATATTAACGCCATGTGAAATGCAAACAACCTCGTCCAGGATTTGAACTCGGGTCACAGTCTCCGTTGCCTACGACGATAACCGTTGAACATTTCAGGAACAGGTACTGTAGTAAGTAAGTAAAGTCGATAGGGCGGCCTAAAGTCGGTATCAGCCAGTCAGCGAGGGAGTCTATCCCCTTTTCAATAGCGCTAGATCAAGGAGATTGTTTTTTTTAGCATCTGAGGTGGAGCGCCACACCTACCATCAGCTCCTTACTTTACCGCACAGATCTCTGTGCTACTCATACGCTGAGTTGGCGAGGAACCTTGTGGTTTCTAGCCGAACGCTCTACCGACTGAGCTAACCCGGCCCCTTAAAACAATCAAATATTAAAATGGCTCGATTAGGCATTAAATGATCCAAAAACGGTTGATATGCCGTAAAAAAACAACAAAAAAAACAACCCAACCATATCTTTAATTAGACGTCGTCACATATTGAATTTTCATGACCTTACATACACACATTCCAAATAGATCCCGCCACGTCACAAATACAATTCATTGACTAATGACTATTACCTACATACACACTACATAATTGACCCGCAATGTTACAGGAGATGGGGCGGGGGTCACGAGTGATGTGCGACCAGACAGTCAAGGGGGTAGCAGACCGAAATATTTTTGTAACCAATTTCGGTAACCACTAATCCGGATAGATATCGGCTTAGTTATATATAAACAAGTGAAGAAAAAAAAAGGTTCAAGCTTTTTACAAACAAATTGGTAGACTGTGAATTGAGGGTCGTAATTTTTTACCAGAGTTTACTGACAGATATTAGTGGAATATGAAATGAAGTCCAATGTATATATTTTTAATTTATCAACTTAATACTTTTAATAAAAATGAAACTCTAAGGAAAACATAATTTAATACGTTAATTCATATGTAAGTTGTTTTTTTTTAATCAAATGACAGCATTAATTGACGTTGTATAGATTTAAAGTTGTTGCGTAGTGATTCAGTTATACACTTTTTTTTTATACCTCAGCGTTGTTATTTTCAGGGAATTGTGATTATAAACTTATAAAGTCCTATACTGAAATAAACTGAACATTACAATTCGCTGGTAATTTTGTTGAGTATTTAACGATATTTCTATTTCAGAGTAACGATTAAAAAAATAAAAATAATTAAAACGATCCACTTTTGCAGTTCATTTCATATTCCACTAACATCTGTCCAGTAGACTATGGTAAATAAATTACGCTCTTGAATTCCCAGTCAACAAACAAATTTTGTGATTCTGTGTAAAGACTATGCACGGCGCGAAGCCTAGACACCGGATATTCGTCTTCCAGACGGTACTTCCTCATTACCGTGTTTCCCCAAAACAAAACCTACTTGCAAAATAAGACTCTCAGGATGAGTTTAATAAAAACCCTCCCCTTAAAATAAGTCCTAGTTGAGAGAGACAGAAAGACGAAAGAAATAAGTAATCTTCACAACACATCACACTGGCCTGCGTGAATAAAAATTCCTACGGTCGAAGGTTTATCAAGTGATATATGATCGCCATTTTATGCTGAATTAAAAAATACCATTCATTGTGTTTGGTCAGGTCTGGTTTTTAAGATGTGCTTGAATAAGTTGTACATAATAGTAACACTTATTCAAAAGCCTGTGGACTCTACTTTTCATAGCTATAATACTATTCTATACATTTAAAGTAAGAGCTTGTATCTTTTTTAAAATTGATCTGATTAGAAAAAATGAGTATGATTTTTGGATTCAGCGTAAAAAAACTTTTTTTAAATCAGCTATTATATATTTGTCCTTGAAAAAAAAACATCACATGTCAGTATAATCACCCCCCCCAAAAAAAAATGTAAAAGCCCCTCACGCCACACCCAAAAAAGGAATATGAATATTTGAAAAATAAAACTAGATAAAAAGGTCCAGCTCATTGGGATAAGCTAAGTTAAGATAAGTTAGTCAACTCGAAATCAAACCGCCCTGTCGGCTGGGGCGTTAGAATGCACCGACTGCACCTCTGCAGAGGGGTAAGACTCCCCCAATGGGCCACCTGTTTGCCGTGGTGGCGACCCGTGATGCTTAGGGACAGAGTCTTGGTGGATGAGCAGTCCATGATATGCAACACTCCACTTAGAACCTTACTTTGGCTAGACAGGCGGTCTGAGAGGCCCCCTCCGATCAATCGGCTTGTCATGTCAAGCCCTAGCACCTATATGATTTTCCTAACCCTATTGCCCTTATGGCAAGCCCCAACCCCTTTTTATCATATGGGTGCTAGAAAGCGTTGGCTGAGGGTTTTCATGTCCTGGGAATGGCGTTAAACTCTATCTGATGGTGAGGTTACAGTTCTGGAGGTTTGGGGAATGTGGAGCACCCTTCATCACCATTGCTCCCTGGTCCACTCTGACCCGGAGTGGTAGTACCTGTTAGGGTCCCATCTATGGGTTAAATAGAAAAATGTATTTATAAAAAAATTGTATTATCCATTAAGAATTGATTTATTTCAAAACTTTATCGGCATTAAATGACCCACTGAAGTTGATATGCCGTAAAACAAAACAAAAGAAAACCAAACCAATCTAAATCAGAAAAAAAGCTTATAGCTAAGTCATGTTAAAAGCACTGGTTCTCGCTTGATTCATCGAATTTAAGCAGCGATGGCCGTTCAGATGGGTGACCATTTAGGTAACAGCAGGTACTATAAACAATCTGATATCAAAATTACTTGAGCCGGCATTAAATAACCCGGAAAGGTTTAATATGCCGTAAAATAAAACAAACTATTTCAATTCGATAATCAAAATCCCACAAAAATAATTTAAAAGCCCCCCCCCAAAAAAAAAGAAACAGGAATAGAAATATCTAAAAAAAAAAAAAAAAAATAGCACCAGGGGTGGGATTGGGGAGGGGGTCTATCATACAAACATATGTCTGAATTAGAACCTTGTTTGCGCTCTCTCTCTCTCTCTCTCTCTCTCTCTCTCTCTCTCTCTCTCTCTGTCTGTCTCTCACCTTCTCTATCTATTTTTCCCTCCGTCTCACTCACTCATTCAACATCTTTTTCTCACACCCTCTCTCTTTCTATCAATCTAAGTTATGGATAAAATAAGTTAGGTTAAGTTAGTCAACTCCATTTCAGTTCGATAATCAAAATCTTATCCCCCCCCCCCGCCAATTTTTTTTTAAATCCATAAAAATAAATGAAAATAAAAAATTAAATAGGAAAAACGTCCAGCTCCAGTAGAATTGGCGCTTTTTTTTTAAATTGACATCTACACAAATAACTAAAAAAAAACGAAAAGAAAAGAAAAAATGCTCGTGCAACAAAAACAGAAAAAATCGACACCCTATATTTCTGAGAAAAATGATTAAAAAAAACAAACAAAAAAAACAATAAGCAAAAAAATAAAAAGAATAAAAAATAAAGACAAAAAAAAACAGACAAAACTTTTCAATTGCTTCCATACTTTCCATCCTCTCCCCTCCCTCCCCTCTTCTTATTTCTCTTGTTTCCCCTTTCAGCCGACAGGAGGCGCTATAAACTGCGCTCGGCGCCTATCGACAATTAAACTGAATTTTTTTTTATAAATCATTTATGTATTTGTGGACTCATAAAGCTGCCTATCCGTCATTTAGGTTTATGGATCTGTCTCTGGCAAGACCCGACTTGTACGTGTGTGTTGCCTGGTGGGTGTATGGTAACGAGTGAGCAAGAAGTGAGGGTGGGGGTAGCTTGCAGTAGGAGAAAAGGGAGAAAGAAACGATGAAAAAGTTAGCTAACGAACGAGCTACACACACACACACGCGCGCATATATATATATATATATATATATATACTTTCAATAAGAAAGACAAACTTAAACCGTCATTTGACTATCACAAATTTATTTCGATCAGAACTCAATAAATTAACCTAGACTCATCAGATATCCAACTACCAGAAAACCTATATGTAGTTGGCTGTCAATTTCAGCATAATCAGCAGCCGTCTGCAAATTTCCCTTCCAGAGAGCCAAATATATATATATATATATATATATATATATATATATATATATATATATATATATATATATAGGGGGGTTATGTGGCATGATTGGGTTATGTGGCATTCCTTGTGCACCAATTCGTTCCTATCGACTGTGCCAAAAAGTGTGGAATGGCCCAACACAAGCTTCACACCATAAACAAAACACTGTATTGGTTTCTGAATAAATACTCATGCGTCGAAAATCGACGAGAGAGTCCATTTTTCTTCATATATATCTGTTTATAATATATATTATTTGGGATTTATATGAAGCATTAAGTGTGAAATATAAGAAACTCGTTTTTGAATGTTAAGTTTTGTTTTATTTTCTTGAATTTTCGAGGCCAGTTTTATATATATATATAAGACAGAGGGATAAGATTTATAGGTTAAAACAAACATCACGGGCGGGTGAAACAAAATTACCAAGCATAGCTTTACCTCAATCCCCACCTACCTAATCGGAATAAGAATAAATAGTTACAAGGTGATTTAGTCCAGTTATACCTGGGATTCTGATGACTTCGTAAAAGATTCGAAACCATGGTAGAGCCATAATCATTTCCACAATTATTTCTACACATCGTTCCATAATCGTAGCCACAACATTTAGAAGAAGAAGAAGAAGAAGAAGAAGAAGAAGAAGAAAAAGAAGAGCTAGGAAGAAGAAGAAGAAGGGACTGAATAAAGGATTAGGTTTAAAGTTCCGTGATGGCTCCCGATTACGACAAGAAAGTTCCCGAGTTCGAAAAGAAGGATCCCGAGTCCGAGAAGGTTCCCGAGTCCGACAAGAAATACCTGGAGAAGGCCGGGGGCATATCAGCCGAAACGTTGTACAAATAACAATAACGATGAGGACAATAGTCCGAATAACGCAGATAATACTAATCATCAAGCCTCAACTCAAACATTCAGAGAAATAGAAATATATTTGTCTTTATTGTGCTTACATTTATAAACAGTTTATAACATTTTGATATGTCCCGGGAAATAGCCGAGTGGTGGGGCCACGGTAACAGAGTGGTACAATCGAGCAGGTAAGTAATAGTACTGGTGCGACGTTGTAGTCGTAGGCATTGTACATCTACATTGCTCTGTATTTATAGCTGACACCAGCCAATCATATTACTGTGAGGGGGGACCGAGGTGTATGCATATTCATTATATCACATTTCAAAACCTTCCGTTTACAATTCGATGTATAGGAATTGGGAAGCTATAGAATCCATTTTACAGACAAAAATTGATTACAAAAAGTCGCCATTTTTTTGCAACCAGCCACCCAAATTTGGAAAGATAAAAATCGACATAATTCAGCAAATTGTAGTCGTAGGCATTGTACTTCTACCTTGCTCTGTATTTATGGCTGACACCAGCCAATCATATTACTGTGAGGGGTGGGGGGCGGGGTGTATGCATATTCATTACATCACATTTCAAAACCTTCCTTCTATTAACTAGTTTTATTGCTCCTTTCTGGTGACATGAATCTTAAAACATGTCTAACCCTGTAATTAATCCCAAATTATTTATCCATATAAATTATTTAAGATTATATCAAACGGCCTAAGAGAAGGTGACCCTTTTCGTGGTCTAATGGTTAGAGTCATAGAAAATGGACTCGTCGACCCGAGTTCACATTCCTGGACGAAGCTGTTTGAATTTCATATAGCGCTAATACCCTTGGGAAAGGTATGAATCCAATTCTCCCTCCATGGATAAATAGCAGGGCAGACACCTTGTACAGGGTGACCCAGAAAAAACAGAACCCAAACCCTAACCTTAACCCTAAACCCTAACCCTAACCCTTGTTGGACTTAAACTTTAAAAAAAAAAATTAACAGTTTTATTACAAAATTTGTGGGTTTTGTTTTTTCTGGGTCATCCTGTAATATCATGTTACTCAACTAGGGGGGTTAGGGTTAGGGTTAGGGTTTAGGGTTAGGGTTTGGGTTTAGGTTTTAGGGTTAGTTTAATGGGAAAATAAATAAATAATTTGGGTTCTGTTTTTTCTGGGTCACCTTGTACAGGGTGACCCAAAAAAACAGAACCCAAACCCTACCCCTAACCCTAAACCCTAAACCCTAAACCCTAACCCTTGTTGGACTTAAACTTTTAAAAAATAAAATTAAATTAAAATTAACAGTTTTATTACAAAATTTGTGGGTTCTGTTTTTTCTGGTTCACCCTGTAATATCATGTTACTCAACTAGGGGGTTTAGGGTTAGTTTAATGGGAAAATAAATAAATAATTTGGATTCTGTTTTTTTCTGGGTCGCCTCGTAATATCATGTTACTCAACTAGGAAATAACCGGTTTTATAAAGTATACCGCTTAGCATGTACGTAATGTACCAGGTTGGCATCGGCCTTCAGAGTTTTGCATTTTTGAATAAATAAGTGCACAGCGAACAAGATAAGTGCCTGTTCTGTTTTATCAAAGAATTTTGTGCAGAGACGTGTCTATGCATCGGAAAATGGATTGCATTGGCGGTAACAGAACCAAAGTTATTACCTTAATGCGAGCACGCATATTCATATACTAGCTGCAGTACCCGACAATACTCGGGAATTTGGGAGTTATTCGCAGTTCCCAGAATGTACCGGAAAATGTTGATTGCCCATATTGTTTTGATTTCAGAATTTTCCTTCTCCTATACTGGTTGCTTAGCTAATGTTAAAGAGCTCAGTCTATCCTACTATTTACCTATAGCTTGAGGGGGAGTAGTTAGATGCATACATGATATTACGCCAAACAGCCTTGTCCAGGATTTTGACGAGTCCATTTCCCATCAATTAACTCTTTACACCACGCGCCACTTGGGCAGACTTGGAATGGCAACTGGTCTAGGAGAAGGAAAAATCTGAATTCAGACCGCTTAGAAATTGACCTTGTGCCGCACCTGCTAAGGCGGAGGAGTTGGTAAATACTTACATAAGTAAGTAAAATAGACGGAGTAGTCTATTGCCGGTATCAACCGGACAGCGAGGGAGTCTTTCCCTTTTCACAAGCGCTAGACCAGGGACATCTAAGGTGGAGCGCCAACCAGCCATCAGCTTCGCATTTTACCGCACAGATCCTAGCCGTGCTACTCATGCGCTGTGTTGACGATGGACTGTATTGAAGCGGAAACCTTGTTTTTTTCCGAGCTGGATGCTGCTTACGAGTGGGCTAAACCGGCTCTACATAGTTATTTGATATTTACCCGTATTTAACATATATAAAACGCACGGGCATATAAGATGCACCCCCATTTCAGCAGGTCAGATTCAGGAAGAAAAAAAAAGGTTTTAGTGTATTTAAGCATTTCTCTGAATGTTTGAGATGAGGCTTGATGATTAGTATTATCAGCCTTATTCGGACTATTGTCCTCATCTTCATTGTTATCTGTACAACGTTTCGGCCGATATGCCTCCGGCCTTCTTCATGTATTTCTTGTCGGACTCGGGAACCTTCTTTTTGGACTCGGGAGCCTTCTTGTCGTAATCGGGGGCCATCACGGAATCTTGAATCCAACCCCTCATTCTGTCCACGGGGGCATCTCATTCCGCCAACCATAGCCGGGTAGGGGCGTCAAGCTGTGTTAATTATTATTCTATGTTACTTCTGCCCTTGATCAGGATTGACCTGCAATCTGGTTCTTCTAAAAGTTTCTGGGTGCTGGTAGTTGGGTTCTCCTCTAAGTTTTAAAGCATCATAATCAACAATTGATAGGTTCAAGATTACGAGAAGAAAGTTCCCGAGTTCGAAAAGAAGGTTCCTGAGTCCGAAAAGAAGGTTCCCCGAGTCCGACAAGAAATACCCGAAGAGGGCCGGAGGGCATATCGGCCGAAACGTTGTACAGATAACAATGAAGATGAGGACATTAGTCCGAATGACGCAGATAATACTAAGTATTTAAGTATATATTGCTGAAATAGTCTAGCTGTGCTTGATTATAACAATAGCAGCAATAAAATAAACATGGAGTTTAGGGTAGGTAAAAGTACTGAGCGTAAGCTGGGTTAGTGAACATCATAGAGAAGATTAACCTAGACCTACGGGTGGTCTCAAACTTCACCTACGATGTATAAGACGCAGGGCAATTTTTTTAGCCAAAATTTTGGAAGAAAAGTGCGTCCTATATGCCGTCAAATACGGTATATAACACCTAAATACACAATACATGATGAGATACACATTTTAATGTATATATTTGAGTTCTTTATGTGCGCGCGTGGTGTAATGGTTAGAATCGTAGTAAATGAAGTCGTTGATCCGAGTTCAAATCCTGTCTGTTTTCCTGCATTTCTCATAGCATTAATGCTCTTGGGAAAGGTACGCATCTAACTACACTCCATAGTTAAATAGTAGGGCAGACTGGACTCTTTAATTTTGGCTTGGCAGTTTAGGGAAGGAAAACTCTGAATTAAACCCTATTAAACTCCGCTTAAGAAATTGACCTTGTGTCACATCCTACTCGTGCGGAGGGACAGGTAAATATATATATTTGAAATATTTTTTCGGCAATTCTAGTTAATATTTGTTTTAGAAGTTCGATTTCAAAGAACTAGTTCAAATAGAATCATAAAAACAATGTTTGAGAATAAATCTTCCAAAACACTTTTAGAATAAATTTTTGCTTCATATTATGTTATTATATATATATATATATATATATATATATATATATATATATATATAGGGGTGTGTTACCACCTCTGTCATATAATATAGCGGCAGACACTCAGAGACATCTGTACACATTACATTTGAGAAATACCATGTTTTTTTTCATAATTTATGTCACTGAGTACATGACATCTCTCTCCTCCTGTTGTATACTCTTCTTTCCTTACTTCTATTTTTCTTCTGTTCATATTTGGTATCTTAAGTTCTTCTAGCGTCTCTTCTAACGTCTCTTCTGGTTGGTCGTCCTTAATTCCTTCCTTCTTCTAGATCAGTCTTGTTGGCAAGATATTCATTAACCACAAAACCATATTACTTATGTAAGCTTTTATTTCTTAACTAAACATTTTTCATCTGACTAACATAGCGCGCGTATGCAGTGAGCTTCAGTTAAGGCAGTACATCTTCTCTGCCTGACGTCCAAACTGAAACTGAGGACCGAAACCAGGTCCCACGTGACTTTCACGTATTTCGCGGGCTTTCTGTAATATTCCATGGAAAGTCCCGCCCGCGATATGAAAAGGGCCATCCCTGCAGAATACAGGGGATTGGCAATAATCTTATGCAACCGCATAGATTATGCAACACTCCTCTCTTTCTCTCTCTCCATATATATATATATATATATATGTGTGTGTGTGTGTGTGTGTCTGTCTGTCTGTCTGTCTGTGTGTGTGTGTGTGTGTGTGTGTGTGTGTGTGTGTGTGTAGAATTAAACAAAAGGCAGGTCTCCTGTTTAACAATTTTATTAACGATATTTTCGAGCTTTCTAGCCAACTTTTTTACATTTGGATGGAATCCATAGATTAGTCACTGAAATTTTTTTTCCCAAGTACTTTCGCCAGACGTGCCTTTTGTTTATTCTACATGTATAAATAAAAATTGTGCCCAATACACACATATATATATGTGAGTGAGTGTGTGTGTGTGTGTGTGTGTGTGTGTGTGTGTGTGTCAGTCTGTCTGTCTGTGTCTGTGTCAGTGTGTCTGTATATGTGTGTGTGTGTGTAAGAGAAATGTAAATCAGATTGTATTTATTCATTCCGTTGTTCTATTTTTTTAACTCACAAAAATGACGATAGTCTATTTTGAAATAAAAATTGTAAGTCAGATATATATAATATATATATATATATATATATATATATATATATATATATATATATATATACTTTCTTTTGTGGGGTACCAAGTTTCTTGGTATCAGGATGATTCTAAGCTGGTCCTCTTCTCCAACAGTATGTTGCTGCAGAGTCAGGTCACGTATGAGAGCTCAATGTTTAATTTTAGTAAACAGAGCAAATATATATATATATAGTAAAACCTAATGAGTCAGAGACTATCTACCTAGGTTTCTTCTAACGGATCATCAGGATAATTTTGATTGAAGAGATTTGGTACAAATGACATTTTATTATTAAAAACGGACTAAGATATAGGGATAGATAGAAGCAGAATTGATAGATGGCTAAATAGATAGACAAACATACAGGCATATGAACAGATACATACATACATACATACATACATACATACATACAAGGGGATTGAAATATATATAATGATAAATATGAGCGGACTAAAATATATATATATAGATAGATATAATCAGACTTAGATCGATAGATAAATAGATAGATAGATAGATAGATAGATAGATACTATCGTACATTCTAGAAGATAAATAATAGGTTTTCAAAGCAATACAAGTTAATGTAAATATTGATTTTGTATTTAAAGAATAAAAAGATAAAAACATTATTTAGAAAAAAAAAGAAAAAAAGGAAAATAAAATTATTCATGCAAAATTTGACGCCCAACGAGCGGCCATTAAAAATCTTCCCAGTCTCGCGCATGCGTTCACGCATGCGTGCACATCACTCAGTTTAAATGCTACCTTCTATACTGTTTTGTGCACTTACATTCTACCTCTGTTCCAATGCCATTCGTACAATTGATAATTTCTTTTGTTTCTAGTTCTTTGTTCTTCTCTCGTCATATTCTCTCCACCTCTGACAAGGTCTAAGTATTTCTCTATCTTTTCACTTCATTTTTCATTTTTACTCGGTGGTCGACCGGGACGGCAAAATCCACGAGATTATTATTATTATTATTATTTCCTCCTTTTGAGTTTTCACATCAGCATTAGCTGATGGTCTTTCACTGGAGTCTGAGTGACAGCAAGTCTCTTCAGGTCTCCAGGACTCTTCTGGGTATTCTGGCCGATTGCAGCAGTGCAGTGTTCTGAATGGTTTCAATCCTTCCTCTGATTTCCAAACTTTCCAAACCCATTTCTAATCCTTTTGGGACCGTTCCAAGTGCACCAACTACAATTGGTATCACTTTGACTTTCATATTCCATAACGTTTTCAGTTCTCTGGCAAGGTCCAGATATTTGTCCATTTTTTTCATTTTCCTTTAGCTTCACCCTGTGATCTGCTGGAACTGCAAAATCCACCAGTTGACAAGTTCTTTCTTTTTTTGTTTATCAACACTAGGTCTGGTCTTCTTGCTGGGATAAGGTGATCCGTTTTTATTTCAAAGTCCCAGAGAAGTTTCGTTCTCTATTATTATTATTATTATTATTATTATTATTATCACTCCCTTTGAGTTTTTCACACCAGCGTTAGCTGATGGTATTTCACTAGAGTTTGAGTGACAACAAGTCCCAGCTCTGTCGGCTGAGGCTTTAGAATATACCGACTGCACCTCTGCAAAGAGGTAAGACTCACTCAAATGGGACCACCTGTAGGCCGTGGCTGGCGACCACCCATGGTGCTTAAGGATAGAGCCCAGCTGGTTGAGCAGTCCATGACATGCAACACTCCACTTTGGCCCTTACTTTACCTAGACGGCGGTCGGAGGGGCCCCCTTCGATCAATCGGCTGGTCATGTCAAGCCCTAGCACCAATATGAATGTCCCAACCCTATTGCCCTTATGGCAAGCTCCTACTCTTTTTATCATATGAGTGCTAGAAGGCGGGGGTTGAGGGATTTCATGTCCTGGGAATGATGTTAAAATATCTGATGGTGAGGTTCTAGTTCTGGAGGTTTGGAGAATGTGGGGCTACCCTTAATAATCATTTCTCCCTAGTCCACTCTGACTATGGGTTAAATAAAAAAAATTAAGTATCCATTAAGAATGAATTTATTTCAAAACTTTATTGGCAGTAAATTACCCAATAAGGTTGATATGCCGTAAAACAAAACAAAACAAAACAAATCTTTATTATGTAACTAAAAGACGCCTAGCGTAATGTTTAGCGTCATAGGAAATGGACTCGTCAGCCAGAGTTCAAATCCTGGACGGGGTCTTTTTGTATTTCACATATCTTTAATACCTTTGGGAAATGTATGAAGCCCACTACTCCCCCTCCAGCTATGGATAACTGGTAGGACATAATGGGCTTTTAAGCCTTAGTATGGTAATTGGTGTAGGAAAAGGAAAACTCTGAATTCAACTTGAATTCCGCTTAAAAAATTGAACTTGTGTCACATCCTGTTCTATCTATCTATCTATCCAGTCTGTTCATATCTATCTATCTATCGATCTATCTATCTATCTATCTCAGTCTATTCTTATCTATCTCAGTCTATTCTTATCTATCTATCTATCTATCTCTATCTATCTCAGTCTGTTCATATCTATCTATCTATCTAACGATCTATATATCTATCTATCTCTCTCTCTCTCTCTCTATATATATATATATATATATATATATATATATACGTTAATGTATGAGTAGTGGCTTACCGGTAGTATCCAGGGGTTAAGACCGTGATGGGTCATCTGATGAGACGGAATTTTGGGGAGCTGTATCAAATCAACTTAGATTTATATAGGCCCCAATTCTGGTCGAAATAAATTTATTATGGAATTACGGTGTTGAGTTCTTCCTTCCTTTATTGATAAATATTGCTCTGTATATAATCTAAAAAGTTTATTATACATTGAGCTCTCTTCAGTGATTTAAAGATTCGCTGTATTTATACATACTGGATCATCAATATTAATACAGTGTATCTTAGAAATCACATATAGAATCATCCCTTACTACCAAGTTTTGGATAAATCTTATTTATATATATATATATATATATGAGTAAGAAAAGGTGGAAAGAAAACATCACACAATGCTGTTAAAGAAGAAAACAATTTATAATATAATCATAGCTGATACTGATCAATATTTCGATTTTACAAAAAATCATCATCAGAGCTCATTCACTCCGTATTAAAAGTCTTTTGAATTCCAACCGTCACATTTCTTAACACCCATCCCCTTCCGTTTAAATTGTTTCGTCTTGTTGCCAACATCTCAAAAATTCGCTACATTTGTTGACAAAAGATATACATGGAACATGACCGACATATACATGGCGCGAAATGCCCACGTTGGTGAATATTGTAACGTCTTTCGTTTTTTGCAGTATTAAGGTTTTTTTGTTTTGTAAACTCATTTTGACTTTCCTCTCCGACCCAAACAACTACGGGAGTGAATGAGCTCTGATGATGATTTTTGTAAAATCGAAATATTGATCAGTATCAGCTATGATTATATTATAAATTGTTTTCTTCTTTAACAGCATTGTGTGATTTTTCATTCCACTTTTCTTACTCATATTGTCGGATTCATTTCCTTTCTTTTAACTATATTATATATATATATATATATAATATATATATGTTTGTGTGTGTGTGTGTGTATCGACCTGTTCATATATATATATATATATATATATATATATATATATATATATATATATGGGCCATACTCCATGGGTTGTGTGTGAGCGCCCTGGCGTTATGTACCAATTTTATATGCTTTACCTGATGAAAATTCCGATAATCAAAATGAAAATGATCCGAAAGAGAAGTAAATATTTTGGATAATGGCATCGGAAGATTTTGGCAGTCGAAAAATAGAAATTGTGTTGTTGTAAATAACAATTTGTTGAGCGGAAATGTTTCAATTTTACGGATTTACCGGAGATTTCAAGATTTTCTTTCTAAAAATGAGACTTTTAGAGATAATTATCATGGAAATGGACGTTGAATATAAGGTGGGTGAAAATTTGCAAATCATACTCAAAATCCCATGACCCAGAAAAAACAGAACCCACAAACTTTTGTAATAAAACTGTTAATTTTAATTAGGGGGCTTTAGGGTTAGAGTCAGGTTTTAAGGTTAGTGTCAGGGTTAGGGTTAGGGTTACGATTGGGGTTTAGGGTTAGTTTAATGGAAAATAAATAAATAATTTGGGTTCCGTTTTTTCTGTGTCACACTGTAATATCGGGATTTTGAGTGTGATTTGCAAGTTTTACTATAAGTTGTTTTGAAATGTCAAATCTAAGAATTGTTTTTTTTTTTTTTTTTTAAATCGGTTCATTATTATTACTAGTACAAAATAAAAAAAACACCGTCCGGGCGATGTAAAAATAGATTTTTGAAACATATTGCCTGAGGGGTGGGAGTACAAAATTCAATGTCAGCGAGTAAGTAATGTAAAATCATCAAATGTAAAATCATCAAATTCATTAAAGGATTAAAAAATAAAACAATTTCAAATGTAAACTTTAAATATGTATTAAAATAAAACAAACTATATATAGATATATAACACCAGTCATGTTTTAAAAAAACAATGAGGACTGTCTAATGTTGCATGTTCAAATTTTGAGTGTATTTATTCTGCTATGACGATTTTGGGTAATGTGACGTAATTTTTGTTACAGACAAAAACCGGAAGCGAATCTCCATTATTAATAGATTATTAGTTTTTTTACACCTGCCATAGCTGGTGGGTCACTTGAGGCTCAGGTCTCCAGGACTCTTCTGAGTGTTCTAGCCGATCCCAACAGTACTGTAGTTTGGATGGTCTCGGTTCTTCCTCTGATTTCCAGTTCACCCAAATTCTTTTCCAGACCTTTGGGGACCGTTCCAAGGGTACCAATTACAATTGGTACAACCTTCACCTTCATGTTCCATAGATTCATCAGTTCTCTGGCAAGGTCTAAGTATTTGTCTATCTTATCGCTTTCTTTCATTTTCACTCGGTGGTCGGCCGGGACGGCAAAATCCACGAAATTTTATTATTATTATTATTATTATTATTATTATTATTATTATTATTATTTTCACTCCTTTATAATTGCGTAAAATTGTCACATGATTGATCGACGTCAGCATGACGTCTCAATGTGCCCGAAAAATTTCTTCATCCCTGATCGATTACTTCAAAGAGTTGAAGTCGGCAAAGGCTGGATCTTATATTATTATTATTATTAGTAGTAGTAGTAGTAGTAGTAGTAGTAGTAGTAGTAGTAGTTTTCACACCAGTTTAGCTGATGGTATTTCACTGGTGTCTAAGTGACAGCAAGTCTCATGGTCTCCAGGACTCTTCTGAGTATTCTAGCAGATTGCACATGCAGTATTATGGATGGTCTTATTTCTCCTCTGATTTCCAGATCTCCAGTCTTTTTCCCAGTTTTGGGACCGTTCCAAGTGCACCACTACAATTCGTATCACTTGACCTTCATATTCCATAGCTTTTTCATTTTCTGGCAGTCCAGGTATTTGTTCATCTTTTGTTTTCTTTCATCTTCACCCTGGGTCTGCTGAACTGCGAAAATCCACCAGTTGACAATTCTTTCTTTTTTTTAATCAACACTAGGTCTGGTCTCCTTGGCTGGATAAGGTGATCCGTCTTTATTTCGAATCCAAGAATTTTATGCGTTTCATTCTCAAGAACAGATTCTGTTTATGATATATCATTTTGTTGAATGGTCAAAATTTAATTTTTGCATAATTCCCAGTGGATCCCTTCCAACCCAGTCGTGCCTATTATTATTATTAATTATTATTATTGTTGTGTTTGTTGTTGTTGTTTTGGAGGCGCGCGGTGTAATGTTATAGTCGTAGGATATGGAACCGTTGACTCGAGTTTCAAATCCTGGACGAGCCTGTTTGTATTTCACATTGCGATAATACACATAAGAAAGGTATGTATCCAACTATTCTCCCTCTCGCTATGGGTAAATAGTAGAGCAGACTGAGCTCTTTAACCGTGGCTAGGTAACCAGTCTAGGAGAAGGAAAACTGTCTATTCAAACCTGTTAAACTCCGCTTAAGTAATTGACCTTGTGGCCTATCTACTCGCACGAAGGGTTGATATGGAGGGGCTGGGTAATTATATTATATCTTTCTATAATGTGTATGTATTTACTTATCCAACCTCTCCGCACAAGTAGGATGTGTGACACAAGGTCAATTTTAAGCAGTATCTTTTAAACAGGTTGCATTCAGAGTTTTACTTCTACTGGTTACCATACCAAGACTAAAGGGTCAAGTTTGCCCTTACATTTACCCATAGCTTGAGGGAGAATAGCTGAATTCATACCTTTCCCAAGGGTATAAACGCTATGGGAAATGCTAATAAGTCGTTCCGGTTTTTGAACGTGGGTCGCCGTGTCATTTCCAATGAAAAATAGCCATTACACACGAGCGCTCCCTCTCTCTAAGTAATATGTATGTGCGTATGTTTTAATAATAATAGTTATATGATTTTATCTATTATCATATTGGTTTATTATTAATAGTAATAGTATGTATGTATCAACATCATGTCGCGCAATTAGTACGGATATCCATGACAACCTTCATTGCCCCAGGGCGGTCCTCTGCACAGCATCCAGTATCCTTGCAGAGTTGGTCAATGTAGGTTCTTAATGGGTGGCCCACATTAGCATGTCTATGTGTTGGCTTCCACAGGAGAACGTCACTTCCACAGGAGTTCGTCCTTGCTCCTCCAGCAGTGTCCAGCATGCCTTGTCCGTCTCACTCGGATCGTCTGTGAGATAGGGAGCAGGTGGTCGTACAGCTGCTTCCTTGTGGGGTACTGTTTCCACGACTTGTTCAAGACCGCACGCAGATGTATAAAATCCTTATAATTTTTTTGTTTATTTTTTTTATATATTGATATATATTATTTTATTCAATATATTATTATCTAATCCTCAATATAATTTGAATTAGTTAATAACATTGCTTTTATATTGTTTTATATATTTTTTATATGCAGTCTTGAACAAGTCGTGGAAAACAGCACCCCACAAAGAAGCAGCTATATGACCACCTGCCCCCCATCATCCACAAACCATCCGTGTGAGACGGACTAGGCATGCAGTACACTGCTGGAGAAGCAAGGAGGTTCTCATGTGGAAGCCAACACATGGATATGCTAATGTGGGCCACCCACCAAGGTTCCACATTGACCAACTATGCGAGGATGCTGGTTGCTGCGCAGAGGACTCCCAGGGGCAATGAGTGATAGGGAAGGTTGGCGAGAGATTGTCATGGATATCCGTGCTATTTGCGCGACATGATGATGATACATAATAATAATAACATGTATCTATAATTATTAATAATGGAGATTCGCTTCCGGTTTTTGTCTGTAACCAAAATTACGTCACTGCTTACGTCACATTACCCAACACAATAATCCAACGTCATAAACATAGAATAGATTATACTCAAATGTGAGCATGCAATGTTAGACAATCCTCATTGTTTCAATAATAGATGCCTGGCGTTATATATTTATATATAGATTGTTTATTCTAATATAATATTTAAAGTTATCGGAACTGTTTCATTTAAATTATTTTCTTTTTTTTTCTTTTTTTTTTTTTTTTTTAG
>CM042157.1:35523001-35528582 GCA_023376005.1 Doryteuthis pealeii | reverse complement strand
ATCCTTTTGAGTTTTTCCCACCAGCGTTAGCCGATTGTATTTCACTAGAGTCTAAGTGACAACAAGTCTCTCGGTCTTCAGGTTCTTCTGGGTATTCAAGCCGATTGCAGCAGTGCAGTAGTCTGGATGGTCTCAATTTTCCTCTGATTTCCAGATCCTCCAACATTTTTTCAAAGTTTATTGGGACTGTTCCGAGTGCACCAACTACAATTGGTATTACTTTTACCTTCATATTCCATAGCTTTTTCAGTTTTCTGGCTAGTCCAGGTATTTGTCCATTTTTTGTTTTCTTTCATCTTCACCCTGTGTTCTGCTGTACTGCGAAATCACCAGTTGACAAGTTCTTTCTTTTTTTAATCAACACTAGGTCTGGTCTCCTGGCTGGGATAAGGTGATCTGTCTTTATTTCGAATCCCAGAGAATTTTATGCGTTTCATTCTCAGAAGAACAGATTCTGGTTTATGCATATACCATTTTGTTGTATGGTCAAAATTTAATTTTTTGCATAATTCCCAGTGGATCCTTCCCAACCCAGTCGTGCCTAGTTTTGTATTCTAGTTGTGCTAGTTTGCTACATTCGCTTAATACATATTTTACAAATCTCATTTCTGTCACCGCATAGTCTACATTTACTGTTTTATTGGGTCTTATCATTTTTGCTTTGACATAATTTGTCCTTATGGCATTATTTTGTGTAGCAATTATTAGTGATTCCGTTTCTCTTTTGAGGTTTTTTTATAACCATGTCCAAGTCTTTTCATGAGCAGCATCTCCGATTTGTCGTTTGAAGTGTCCATATCATTGTTTTTCTTCCCATTTTTGTTTTCTAGTTTTCGTTGTTTTTCTGTTTGTCCATATATTACATCTGCTATTGTTGGCTGCCATAAGTAATCTATCTTGGCTCTTTTTGTGTATTCTTCGAGTTGTTGGATTTGTGGTCTCTATGCATTCCTCTATGTTGGCAAGACCTCTTCTACCTTCTTTTCTGGATACATAGAGTCTATCTCTATCGTCTCTATGGTGTAGAGCCTTGTGCATGGTCATTATTTTCTAGTCCTTTGGTCATCTTATTATCATTATTTCTAATTATTACTATTAGTTTTTCACGCAATAACATTAGCTGATTGTATTCCCAGGAGTCTGAGTGACAGCAAGTCTCCTCAGATCTCCAGGACTCTTCTGAATATTCTGGCAGATTGCAGCAGTGCAGTATTCTGGATGGTCTAAATTCTTCCACTGATTTCCAGATTTTCCAAGCTTTTTCTTATTATTATTATTTATTATTATTATTATTATTATTATTATTATTATTATTGCGTAAACATAAGGATGAAATTTTACGCCTCAAGATACGTGGTTTCAAAACTGACCTGAAAAATGTAAAGTTTTTAAAATAAATAACTGGTGCCTTATATTTTTATTCATTTATATATCAACACTGAAAATTTAATTAAATTTGTTAATTCCTTGATGTTTGGTATTTTTTTTTCTTTCGGTGGGGTGACATTACGATGGCGGAATTTAGGTCCGTTAAGTTGGATTTAACCCAATGAATTCTAGAATCACTTGGCGTGTGAGATGTCTCGTCTTTTCCAGGAAGTAAGACATTTTTCTCTTTCTATATTTGCAAAAGGTTTTTAAAAAATGCTTTTAAACTGAAGAACACTTCAGTATTTCATTTTGTTTCCGGGAAAGAAAATATTTTTTAGTTTGGATGATCCGGTCTTATCTAAAATCCCAGAAAATGTTGAGTCTCTTTTTCTAGAAGAGAATTTTTTGTGCTCCTCCCTATTCCAGCCCAGACATGATCTTAGAGTTGGTCTGATGATGTCCCTCCTCATTCCAGTTAGGATTTACTTCTGACCAAATAGCGCATATTGTGACGGTTACTTGCCCATTTGCACATTTAATGAAAAATTGCTTCATCACTGATCGGTGTCATCGCCATGTAGAGCTTGCACAAGATGCACTTTGTACAGATGAAATTTCTGTGTCTTAAGAATACGATGTACTGGTGATTTGCTAATCGTACTGTCCTGGCTTATTTTCCTTACTGATTTCACGGGGCTTCTAGCAACATTCGCCAAAACCATAGTTGCACTCTTTCGTTGACCACCTTCTCGCGGTCAACACTGAGCCAGTTTCTTGGAAACGTTTTATCAAACGGCAGACAGTGGTATGGTTCAATGGTTTTTCTTGCTCGGAATGAGTGCGGTTGAATTCTTCAGCTACAGAGCGGTATGTAGCCCCATCTCTTCCAAACATAAAAACAATTTAACTCTTTCTTGTATAGGTAATTTCTCACCCATATCCAATAAATCTGAAAAAACAAACAAAAACAAATTATATGGTCACGCGACTTCTGAGACACCCTGACAACACCTTTGAGGCGTGTGGAAAGAGAAGGAAAACTCTGAATTCAAACCTGTTAACTCTGCTTAAGAAATTCTCCTAGTGCCGCATCCTGTCGCATAGAAAATAATTACCTTATTTCAAATTTTCGAAAGCTCCAAAAGATTCAGCGTCTGTTTTCACAATCATTTTACCTAATCTGATAAAGTTATATCTGTGAAATATGTCAACATTTTATTTTCAATAACTTGCTTTTCAATCTTTCTGTCGTATTTAATACAACTCGAAGGCGAAGTTAGTTACATTAATATTAATATGATTAAAGGGTTTTATAATTGCTTGAAGCATTGTGTTTATATTGGTTTGGTGGTTGGTTTTGAAGGCTATCACAATGCAAGTGTAAAGAAAACAAAGGTAACTATGATGTTATCTGTTAACCTTTAATTTTTTTTATTTAAAAAAATTCTTATATTTCGAGATAAAAATCTCATCTACAGAAAATCTCGAAACTGAAGTCGTTGCTAGTGGCTGTCCATTTGGTTTTGTCTCATGTCTTCCAAACTCTGCGTATGTTGTGTTGTGTGTGTGTGTGTGTGTGTGTGTGTGGTGGTGGGTATGTGTGTTTGTGTGTGTGTGCTTATGTGTGTGTGTCTGTTCAATAGTGTCTGATTATCATTCCAGGTCTGGCTCACCTTTAAGCATAAACTTTTTTGTTTATTAACAGAACCATATAATTCTCTTTTCTTTTTCCTTCTTTTTTATTGTGTGTGTGTGTGTGTGTGTGTGTGTGTGTGTGTGTGTGTGTGTGTGTGTGTGTTTGACATATTATCATTCCAGATTTGGTCTACCCCTTTTTTATTATTGGTGGTCTGTTTGTTTATTTATGTGTGTGTGTGTGTGTGTGTGTGTGTGTGTGTGGCACGTGCGTGTGTGTGTGTAATTTTCATGCCTATCAAAATCACCTGTTGTTCCTACGTGGGTTTTGCCTTTGTGTGTGTGTGTGTGTGTGTGTTCTAATATGATTAGTATTAATAAACTAATTGATTAATAACTTCATTAATACAATTAACTTAATATAACACAACTATTATTAACTTTATAAAATTATTATAATGGACATATTCTCAGCGTCCAGCAATGCTTTGTTGGTGAAGTCTGTTAATACAATCTATATATTAATACTCTTGTTCGCGACCCTTATCATCCTGCAACACTCTCTGGTTAAAGATGAGACTGCACAACTCGTCCAATATGAAATGCAACCAAATGTACATTCTAATTATCTGGTGTCGTTTTATCCACCTAATTCTTATTTCTTATGAGTGGCGTTACCTCAGTTAAATAATTGACCACTCCGATTTTATTATAAAGAAAGAAATGGTAGAAAAAGAACATGTTACACAGAAAAAGTATAATAAAAAGAAAGAAAACACAAAACAAACAAAGAGAGTAGTGGAGAAGATGAGCGTTCGGGAGTTATAGCGTTAATCTATTTCAATCGAACATAATAAAATTATGAAAAGAAGAAAATAAAAAAAAGTGAGGAGAGAGAGAGAGAGAGAGAGAGAGAGAAGAGAGAGAGAGGAGAGTTATACGTTTTACACATTGAACTATTTGGCAATAGTTCTTAAGTAAACATATCCAACGTTGTAATATTAAATTATCATACTGTGGTATATCACGTGTGCTGTTAGTTAAAATGATAAAATAAACGTCTTCGGCATAAAATAACCCAACGAGGGTTGACATGCGGTAAAACTCAAACAACCATTCAAACAGTTAAGCTGTACACAATGCCCCCAAGGGAAACCAAACAATATTTGGTAATACGTGGGTAATGTAAAGGTTTGTCCAAATTACGGTTGAAGGGTCTGCTTAACCACCATGTGGCAGGAGGATTCATCTAGTTGAATAGAATAATATATATATATATATTATATATTATATATATATATATATATATATATATATGTGTGTGTGTGTGTGTGTGTGTGTGTGTGTGTGTGTAGTATATTAGGAAAAATGAAAAAACACAGGTTTAAAGGGGTTAAGTGGTGAGTTTATTGCCCAAAACCGTCCTTTTTTCAAACCTCAAAAAATTTTTAAAACAGACTGATAACACAACTACCACTCGCTTTTCTCGTTATCTGTGATAAATAATTTCTTATCACCTTCCATATACCAACAAATGCCCTGAAGATGATCTAATTAAATAGATCGAAACACGCAGCGTCGGCCAATAAACTCACCACTTACCCATTTAAACTGTGGTTTTTTCAATTTTTCCTAATATACTACATATCGTCGGATTCACTTCCTTTCTTCACACACACACACACACACACACACACACATATATATATATATATATATATATATATATATATATATATATATATATATATATATATTAGTATGATAATAATAGAAACGCCTACAGATCTTAGAAGCCATGTGCATAAAATAAATAAAACCTAACATCAATAAAATAGCATTTAAAGTCTGATACAACGTATTAAAATATCTTTAATAACTAACACACTCAACTTACACCCCATCTTAAAAAATAATAGTCTCCAAATTTAATAAAAACATAGATAAAAGAACTATAAAAAAAATTACTAAAACCAAATTATATACCCCATGATGACGACTGTCGAAACAGTCGAAAGCGCTCGGGATATAAGTATGGGAAATATTATAATACCAATGCATCCAGACTCAAAAAAAGATCGCAAGAAGACTGGAAAAATACAAATCCCAAAAATGAAGAAAGAGTACTCCGTGTTGTTCATAGCACATGCCTGAAAAAAAACTTGCTGCCAAAATACACAACATTTAAACAATATAATATATATATATATATATATAACTCCTTTAATAAATTTGACGATTTTACATACTTATGGTACACACTCAATAACATTGAATTTTCAGCTCCCATCCCTTCAGGCAATATCTTTTTAAAAAATTATTTTTACATTGCCCGGAGGGTGTCTTTTTATTTTGCTAGTAATAATAATAATGTTATATATGAATGTATGTATGTTCTAAGATTGGCTGAAAAGTTCATATGATGAAAAATTAATATGATGACGTCATATCTGCTATCGAAGATTTTTTTTAACCAATGGAATCCAAGCAACAACACCGATAGAAGAAGTGTGCGGATCGGAAGGGAGTCTATGTTAAAATATAAACCTCAATTGTTCACATTCCACGAGAGTAT
>CM042157.1:35513001-35518001 GCA_023376005.1 Doryteuthis pealeii | reverse complement strand
GCACCATCCCCACTGACCCTACCCCCACTCCTCCATCCCGACGGTCATTATGCATGTTGAGGACGGATATCTCATCATCATCACACGTGAATTAGATGTATTTTTGTTTTCCGGGGTGCGAATGGCTGGCCAATAATCGGTGAATAACTCACTGACACGACGCTCGACTGCATTTTAAAATAAGTCAGTAAAAACCTGAAATAATATTGCTTTATGCGAGCACTATATTAAAAACATTTATTCAGAACAAAAATACCGCCAACCGGAATAATGCCACCAATGAATAGTTTTCAAGTAGTCCCTCATTAATAAAACACAGTGCGGATACAATAGTATCTATATATTAACTAGCAGGACCTGTGAATATACCACAGTAAGTAAAAGTAAAGTAAAGTCGACGGGGCGGCTTAAAGTTGGTATCAGCCAGGCAGCGAGGGAGTCTATCCCCTTTTCAATAGCGCTAGACCAAGGAGATTGTTTTAGCATCTGAGGTGGAGCGCCGCACCTACCATCAGCTCCTTACTTTACCGCACAGATCCCTGTGCTACTCATAACGCTGAGTTGGCGAGGACCGGTATCGAACTAGGAACCTTGTGGTTATGATAATTTAATTATTACATTTGATATCTTTACTTACGAGATATTGTGAAATACTTCAATATGTAAAAGTATAAAAATCTGGATTTAACTGCCCTCTCTCTCCTCTCTCTCTCTCTCTCTCTCTCTCTCTCTCTCTCTCTCTCTCTGGGTAAATGACTCTCAGGACCTGTGGATATACCACAGTATGATAATCTAATTATTACATTCAATATGTTTACTTACGTGACATTGTGAAATACTTCAATATGTAAAGAGTATGATAATCTGGATTTTAACTCTCTCTCTCTCTCTCTCTCTTCTCTCTCTCTCTCTCTCTCTTTGGGTAAATGACTCTCAGGACCTGTGGATATACCACAGTATGATAATCTAATTATTACATTCAATATGTTTACTTACGTGACATTGTGAAATACTTCAATATGTAAAAAGTATAAAAATCTGGATTTAACTCTCTCTCTCTCCCCCCCCTCTCTCTCTCTCTCTCTCTCTCTCTCTCTCTCTCTCTCTCTCTCTCTTCTGGGTAAATGACTCTCAGGACCTGTGGATATACCACAGTATGATGATCTAATTATTACATTCGATATGTTTACTTACGAACTATTGTGAAATACTTCAATATGTAAAAAGTATGATAATTTGGATTCAACTCTCTCTCTCTCTCTCTCTCTCTCTCTCTCTCTCTCTCTCTCTCTCTCTCTCTCTCTCTCTCTCTCTCTCTCTCTCTCTCTCTCTCTCTCTTGGATAAATGACTCTCAGGACCTATGGATATACTACAGTATGATAATTTGATTATTACAATGTTTGATATATTTACTTTAAAGCTATTGCAAATAGTTCAATGTGTAAAACGTTTAAACTCTCTCTCTCTCTCTCTCTCTCTCTCTCTCTCTCTCTCTCTCTCTCTCTCTCTCTCTCTCTCACCTTTTTCTTTTCTTTCTTTTCTTCTATTCATAATTTATTATGTTCAACTGGAACAGGTTAGCGTTATCACTCCCGAACGCTCATCCTCCCTCTCTATCTTTCCACTTCTTTTCTTTCTTTCTTTCTTTCTTCTTTTATTATAATTTTTCTGTTCTTTTTCTCCCCTTTCTTTCTTTATAAAAAGAAATCTGAAGATTAAGGAACAAGAATTAAGAATTTGGCGGAATATTAAGAATCAAGAGTATTAATATGTAGATATTAATACTCTTATTCCTTAATTGTTCGACCGTTGTCATATTGCAACACTCTCTGGTTAAAAATGACACTGTCCAAATCGGCTAAGATGAAGTACAAAAATGTAAATATTGATTATCTGTTTTTGCTTATCCGCCGAATTCTTATCTCTAATGAGTGTCGTCACCTCTGCTAAATAATGGACCAAAGATAGATAGAGAGAGAGGGGGAGAGAGAGCGATAGATGGGGAGAGAGAGAGAGAGAGAGAGAGAGAGCGAGGCAGACAGAGAGAGCGAGAGAGAGAGATTGTGAACCAGGTGATAGATAGATAGATAGATATTAATTGACGAAATATGGATCGAAAGATAGATAGATAGATAAATAGATGTGACACAGACTGGGATAGATAGATAGATAGATAGATATTAATTGACGAAATATAGATAGATAGATAGATAGATAGATAGATAGATATGTGCATGTCCTCTTAAAAAATCTTTCACGTCAAAATTTATCATGCATTTGTAGAATTAAGGAGTAATGCATATGAAACTTGCTGAAAATTCACATGCAAAATATTTTACGTTTCAATTTTTAAAAAAGAAAACAGCTATTTATATTACATCAATTATCTTATCATACGAATTGAGTGCATTACGTAATCTTATTGTGTATTCACTATAATATATATAATATATATATATATATATATATATATATATATATATATATATATATATATATATTGTACCACGAAACTCTTAACTTCTGGTAATAGTCGTAAAACTTGGGCTACTTTAAGAGGGTCTCCTAATCACACCTGCTACGATCAATTAGAGTACGTTGCAACACAGACTCTCTCTCTCTCTCTCTCTCTCTCTCTCTCTCTCTCTCTCTCTCTCTCTCTCTCTCTCTCTCTCTCAATATGTGGACGCTAAATATCCCGTATGTACACGGAAATGTTATGAGATGATGTATTACAGGGAATGCCTAAATTATAAGAATATATATTAGGGTGGCCCCAAAAAATCGTTTGCTACGTTTTTAAAAACAAATTAAAATTAATTAAATCTATTATTTAAGGTTAAACTTTTGTCTAAATCGATAAGTAGTAACATAATGACTATCATTAAAAAAAAAAAATATCATTACATATGCAGTTTATTTTTAATACATTTAAAACTATTTGTTTTGGTCAATTTCGACGCGATCCGCCATTCTGTCTCTTTTTCAATGGTTTTAGGCTCTTGTTTACAATTTTAATGTAACATTCGCGATTGCAAAATATTTTACCAAAAATCAGGTAATTATCCGATTTTAATGAAATGTTCAGTATTGATTTATCAATTAATGAATTTTATAATGCATCAGTTATTTTATTTCAAAACTTTAATTTAGTATTTTGCTATGAAAAATTAATATATAAATTCATTTAAAATATAAAAAGCCTGATGTTCAGTTTAAAATGTTATATTTTTAGATTCTAAAAATAAATATCTATTTAATGCAAACCTTATTTTATTACATCAAAGTATACTTTTTGAAGAAAAACTCGATTGAAAATGTACACACACACTTTTTAAGCAGAAAAAATATCGATGTATAATTTTTCTTTCTTTTATAAGATAATAGCCAATTAAATAATTATCGAAATAAGTAAAAAAGAAATCTCCCAAAAATTAATTATCTATTATTTTTTTACATTTTATTTTTCGATTTTCAGTATTTATTTTCTCATAGAAAAGTCACCATAAAAAAGTTTTTTTTGTTTCTATTCATAACTTCGGTCTTTTATCTCTTTATTTATACTGTAATCAGAAAACTATAAGACCAACTTGAAAAAAATGTTACGCCCCCAACATAAGGTGGGGTCAAAATTAAGTGACCTGAAAAAATCAGAAGGTTTTGAAATAAAATAAATGTTGCATTATAAAGTGCATTCATTGATAAATAAACACTGAAAATTTCATTAAAATCCGATAATTCCCTGATTTTTGGTAAATTATTTTCTGTAGGGAGGGCTAAATTCATTTTGTCAAAAACGCATTTTCGGCTAATTTTGGGCCACCCTAAAGAAGGTCCGCAAAATGGATTGTTTTTAGAATTCTTTTTTTTTATCTTACATTTGCAAATGTAAGATAAGAAATTTTTTAAGATAAATTTTTAAGATAAAAATATTTAATTTTCTCCCGTTGGACCCATAACAACTCTTTATATATACGGCGATTGCCACTTCTTCACAGAATAAGGTCATTTCTACAAGTAGTTCGGATGTGAGCACGCAGAGGGTCCCCTGATTCAAGTTTGTTTCTTTACTGTCTCATATGAACCCCTTTCTAAGTTTCCACTCGCATGCGACCGTGTGTGACCGAGAAGCCCAACCCTCGACAGGCAGGCTCTGCCACACAGGTCACACATGTGATCAGTCCAAGATGTAGGAGATGTGTCTATGCCGTCCGTCATGTGCCGCTTACGCAGAGGCCGCTTTAAGATGGGGTGCTCGAGCTGTCTTATCTCAATTCCATACAGCTACCATGAGCCTGCTTTTACAAAAGAATGTGTACCCGGACCCCACCTCTGTCAATTGGTCCTCCACGCTGGATATGTCTGCTCCATATCGAGAGTTATTTGCCACAGTACCAGTTCATTGTCCAGGGCCCCGGGAGATGTCCGAATATTTCAGGTGGCTATTGTTAGCCTAGGTTTGTTGTAATGTTTTCTTGTTTTCATCCTGTTAATATGAACAGCCACAAGCTACCGGCCAGCTTGATATTTGTTTAGGTCACTTTTTCTATACCCGTCCCAGATATCTGGGTGGGCAGTACTACCCAGGGAATACTCAGTCACTCACAACCTCGTCACGCATGTAGAAATATCTGCACATGTTGACATGTTGTGTGCTTGTGCGACACGCTCAACATGCTCTCTTTCCACGAAGACTGGAATCAGTAACAAGTCGAGGCAAGATGACTGAAAGTATTTGGGGAGCGCAATTGGACGATCTGTCGAGATCTACGGGTCCACCATACCGAGAAAAAAAAAAAATATATATATATATATATATATATATATATATATATATACTGGTAGAGAATTAGGACCCACCTAGAATCACCTTCTACCAAGAAACTTGGTACCGCACCAAAGTATATATATATATATATATATATATATATATATATATATATATATATATAGTGGATGATTTCAAGTATTATTTTGATACGATTGAAAACCAAAATTG
>CM042157.1:35500501-35510501 GCA_023376005.1 Doryteuthis pealeii | reverse complement strand
GTGTGCGTGTGTGTGTGGGGGGGGTGTTTGTCAATGTGTGTGTTTGTGGGTGTTTGTTAATGTGTGTGTTTGTGTATATATATATATATATATATATATATATATATATATATGGGGTTTTTTGTTCTGAGGAAGCTTTGTTTTATTCATTCTTGGTAGGTATCTAACTTTTTTTTAAACTCACTTTTTATTAAACACATTTTTTTAAACTCAATTCTATCTATTCAACCCATAGATGGCTCCCTAACAGGTACTACCACACCGAAGCAGAGTTGACCTGGGAGTAATGGCAATGAAGGGTACTCCGCACTCCTCAGAGCTTCCAAATTGGCACTTCATGATTCGATGTGGTTTAACGTCATACCTAGGACCTTCAGACACAGCCTTCTAAAACATACTTGATAAAAAGGTTTGGGGTTTGCCTCAAGAGCAATACGCTCGGGAAAACCATATAGGTGCTATGACTTAACGTCACCAGCCCATTGATCGGAGGGAGCCTCTACAACCACCCGTCTAGTCTAAGTAAGGGTCAAAGTGTAAGGTTGCATATATGGACTGTTCAACCACCAGGGTTCGTTCTTAAGTATCACAGGTTGCCACCCACAGTCAACAGGTGACCTCATGGGAGCGGGGGTTCTAACCCCTTTACGATGTGGCAGTCGGCGTATTCTATAGACCTAGTCATTACTCGAGTTTGTACCGTAAGACAATTTAATTCAGGGGTTCCCAACCTTTTTCAGCTCATGGCCCACTTTCAAACCAGAATTTTTTAGTGTCCCATGAAATTATTATAATAGAAAAAATATTTCCATTTTACATAAGATATTTATTCAATCAAGATACAACCATATTGACGCACACACTTTATCTCAAGTATCTAAACTACATGTACATTTCAGTTCCAATTTAACGACTATTATTAATATTTAATTTTGCAATTTTCCAATACATATGTATTTTGACGACGATTTGCAATTTTAACCGTTGTAAGTTCATTATCTTATTCAATTGGCAAATAGGGGCGTATCAGGGGCGTAAACCTCTCCCCACTCTCCCCTACCGTGAATTAGTTGACATCTTTCTTTCTAGAAAATATAAATTTCCCACATATATGATTGGATTTTGTATATAAAAAGTATGCTCTGAAATCACATAGAATTATAATATTTCCTTGGCCCACCTGAAATTTACTGTGGCCCATTTTAAGCATAGGTTGGGAACCAATGACTTAATTCAACGTTGTATTCTGGGGAAAATAAATCTTCTAAGTATTATAGAATACCCCACACAATATTATAAAATTACAAAATACCTGAGCCACGTCCACCATTTAATTTGAAGTTTGCTTGCATTTTTTTTTGTTCTAAATTGCTGAAAACTATACTTGATTAATTTTTATTAACTTTATTGGACCAGATACTAACCACTTGTGAGTTGACTAGTTTTATTCTGTATATTACATTATAATAGAAAAGTTGCAGAAACACACACAACCTATCAAATATCGGACATATTCTGCCAAAATAATAACTCAATGCCTGAAGAAGACAACAGATCAGAAACATGTGTCGTATATGTGAGATAAAAAGAATAAAAAAATTTTTTTCTGAAAACATAATACATTTTGCGGACCTTCTTCTTTTTTATAAAATATTACTTAATATATATTTTTGGCATCCTTCCGTCTTTCTTTTTGGAACTACATTGCCTGGGTGGGTTCATATGGAGGATGAGCTGTTGCCCAAGCAGCAAATCCGTCCTCTCCACACTGTCGCTGTGACCCAAAGGAAATGTAAGGAACCAATGCAGTTTGGCAACGGTAGTGTCGCAGAAGTTGCTTGGTAGCACTGGATTTCAGCATCACACCTCCTTAAGAACTCCGGCTTTGTTTTCAGGGTTTAACGGTGAATAATTTTTACCCAATCGGATAATTTTATCTTTAAATGAACTGGTTTTCTTTGTAACAACTCTTTATGTTCGTTATTTTTTTGAGAGAAAGATTTTCTTTAAAAAGTTCAAAAATATTTACGTTTCTTCTTTCAATATGGCCTGAACTGATCACGTGACGCATTTTGGTGGTACCTACTGATTTTAGTTTTAGGATTTTAATCCGTTTCCTAAAAAGAATTAAAATTTATTAATTCATAAGATATATTTTGGAATATCCACAGTTAAATGATGATACAAACGTTTTGTGTTTAATAATTGGTCATGGCTAGACCTAGGCCAACTGGTACGCCTATAATTTCCAGCTGTAAAAGTCAACATGAAATCCCGAAATACTATCAGATGATACTCGAGTATATACGGTACTTCAACAATTTTCACCTTTAGTTGTTAAAATTCCTAGCATATAATTGAGCGTGCGCATTATCTGAAATGAACTTAATTGTTATTAAGAATACGCTTCATGATATTTTTGTGTTAAAGCATGCAGTTGTATTGTTTTCGAAAAAGTTTCTAAGATTTGTGTATTTCGCACGAAAACTTTCAAAATGGCTACCGGCTTTTTTCAAAGTGAAAGTCAGTTGGCTAAATTCCTAGCATAAAATTATCTGAAATGAACTTGATTGTTATTAAGAACACATATTATGATATTTTTGTCTTAAAGCATGCAGTTGTATTGTTTTCGAAAAAGTTTCTAAGATTTGTTTATTTCGCAGGGAGACTTTCAAAATAGCTACCGGCTTAGTTCAAAGTGAAAGTCAAGGGAGGTTACTCTAATTGCATTATTTGCTAGGAATTTTGACAACTAAAGGTGAAAATTACCAACACTATTTTGGCTGGCGAATTGGTTTTGTAAAATATGAAAAATTTTTAAAATAAAAAAAAATATGGTGTCGACTTGTACACGAGGTGTATCCGAAAATTAATGATTTATTGGCGACTGATTGAAAGACGTTTATCCATAAAGGTAAATGCGGCAGGTTTGAAAAAAAAGGCCGTTCTTCGAGTCACTTCGTGCAAAAAATGTTTGTAAATTCTTTTTTATAGCTTTTTCCACTCCCTGTTTCAGTTTCTCTCTCTCTCTCTCTCTCTCTCTCTCTCTCTCTCTCTCTCTCTCTCTCTCTCTCTCTCTCTCTCTCTTACTCTCACACACACACACACACACACTCTCTCTCTCTCTATTGCTTACTCACACGCACATACTCTCTCTCTCTCTCTCACACACACACATTCTCTCTCTCTCTCTCTCTCTCACATATACACACACACTCTCTCTCTCTCTCTCTCTCTCTGTCTCTCTCTCTCACACAACACACACACACACTCTCTCTCTCTCTCTCTCTCGCTTACTCACACACATACTCTCTCTCTCTTTCTCTCTCTCTCTCACACACACACACACTCTCTCTCTCCCTCTCTCTCTCTCTCTCTCTCTCGCTTACTCACACACACATAAACTCTCTCTCTCTCTCTCTCTCTCTCTCTCTCTCTTACTCACACACATACTCTCTCTCTCTCTCTCGCACACACACACACAGACACACACTCTCTCTCTCTTACTCTCACACACACGCTCCCTTCTTCTCTACTGGTGTTATGAAGTCTATTCTTGTTAACATAGCCATTGAGAAGACATTGCCCAGACCGCACGCAATTTCATCCCCCCCCCCGTCCTTACGGTGGATCCACCCACCGTTTTTTCTCCATCTCCAACACCGACTTTCCCCACCGAAAACCATTCACTCAGCAATGATACACTCCCAATATTTTTTTCGCCGCTGTGTGCAACACCCAGAACATACAAAGATTGATTGATAAATATGCTCCTCCTCCCCATAACTATAAAACAGATTTTAAAGACCGATATATCTAGAAGACGCGTACCTGGTGTTGTCAGTTTCTTAGCTTAGTTTAACACGGTGGTTCTCAACATAGGTGCTGAGGCCTACAAAAGGGCCTGATAAGTTTTTAAAATGGGCCTGAATTTGGCCCAAGAAATATAATTGGGCTGAACTTGCACAAAGGTGTCAAAATTAGGGTGACCCAGAAAAAACAGAACTCACAAATTTTGTAATAAAACTGTTCATTTTAATTAGGGGGTTTAGGGTTAGGGTTAGGGGTTAGGTTAGACTTAGGGTTAGGGTTAGGGTTAGGGTTGGGGTTGGGGTTTAAGGTTGGTTTAATGGGAAAATAAAGGAATAATTTGGGTTCTGTTTTTCTGAGTCACACTAATTTTGACACCTTTGTGCAAGTTCAGCCCATAATTTATTGCAGATTGAAAAGAGAGGAGACTTATGTCTGAATCTTAACCACTAAGGTTTGGAAGATAGTACCTTAAGTGTGTGTGTGTGTGTGTGTGTGTGTGTGTGTGTGTACCTGTCTGTGTGTGTGTGTGTGTGTATACCTGTCTGTATGTCTGTGTGTGTCTTGCGTGTGCCTGCCTGCCTGCCTGTCAATGTGTCTGTGTGTGCATGTGCCTGTGTTTGTATGCCTATGTACCTGTGTGTGTGTATGCGTGTGTCTGTCTGTCTGTGTGTCTGTGCGTGTGCCTGCCTGCCAGTGTGTCTGTTTTGTGTCTGTGCGTGTGCTTGTCTGTCTGTCTGTCGAATGGAAAATAGTAAACACCACCATGAAGACGAACTTCAAAGAATAATATTAATAATTTATATACAACTAGAAGTGGCTACCCGGCGTCGCCTGGGTAGAGGGGATGCAAAGATGGTTAATCTCACAGATCCATTATTGAATCGCGAGTTGGATCCTGGTAGTATACCCCATTAAAATCCCCCCATGTAAAAAAAAAGACCTTGCGTTGATCTAGCCACTCTGAAAAGAAAAATTAATATCTACTATTTAAAATATTATATGCAAAAAGAATCTAGGCTGTTATCATCTAAATTTTATTTTTTTTAATCATCTTCACGAATATAAATCAAAGCTTCATTAATTTTGCTCAAAAAGCAAGATCTGGTGATAGCGAATGTGTGTATATATTTACTTTGACGTTAATTGTTTTATTTTCATAGTTTCCACCGGACATACATACGCACAAACTGCCCTTTATATATGTATAGATTATATGGTTTTAAGTATTCCTATCTAATACTAATAATTTGTAAGCAACTGAATGTAGTTAACAGTCATTTAAAAGAAATAAACAGTTCATCGCACTGACAAGTTAAAGCGACAATTCTTCCAAGCCGTAGTTGTATCAGTGCTACTGTATGGCTGCACCACCTGGACCCTAGCTAAACGCCTAGAGAATAAGCTAGGTGGGAGCTGCTCCAGAATGCTGCGTACAATCTTAAACAAATCGTGGAAACCCCTCACCTACGACCACTTGGTCCTTATCCCTTAAACCATCCGAGTGAGACGGACAAGATATGCGGGACATTAAATTAATTTAATGCTTCAAAAAGAGTCCAGTAAAAATGAGGAAGGCTTTTCCATTAGGGACTTCTCTCGATAGATTTTTTTGAGAGAGAGATGTCCTTTGGAAAAGATTTTTTTATTTATTCCATCCATTTTTTTTATTTCATTCATTCATTCCATTAATTCTTAACTAAATAAATCTTTATAAGTAATTCAATGCTAAAACCATCCTTATAGAAGGACAGTATTGGTTATATTAAACACATAGCTGTGGGTTGAGGGGGTTCATGCCTTTCCCTAACTCACCGTAAATAAAAGCATTTTATACATGTAAGACTGGCGAGTATTCTTTTGAACAGTAGTAGTGGTTAATCGTGATATTTCATTTGTTTTCATAAAATCAATAAAAAATGTGTTATAATTCAAAAATCGTTGTGTACCGGTCATGGTAGAACATGGAAACGGCGACCTAAGTTCAAATCCATTGCTGGTGTATCTGCAATAAGTGCTAGGTCATCAGCGTAGTCTGCATCTGTGACAGTCTGTGCGGGTATCGCCTGCTTCTTGTCTTTTTTAGTGTGAAACCTTTTTTTCTTTTATGTATCTAATGATGTTCGGGGCGGGGTCCGGTGTGCTTCGGCCACTGAACCGGTGTGTTAAATCAATAGCGTCGATCCCAGGGGGCTATCCCCCCAGGCAATACCTGCCCCCTCGATTTAAAGGGGCAGGGCTGAGTTTATTGCCCAGCGCCTGAGGCACCCCCTTGAGAAGGAATGCCGACAGGATCGACGCATTTTTTGTGCCTACCACCCATGAGCTTCGGCTTGTGGGTGGGCCCACATAAAAATGTCCTTGTGTCACGCCCTCATAAGTGGGATGAGAGGCAAATGTCAAGATATATGGTGCTAATGTATCTCCTTGTGGCTATGTCAAAGAAATCTGTGTCACCATCAGGTAAAGTGAGACGGACAAGGCATGCTGGATACTGCTGGAGGAGCAAGGACGAAATCATAAGCGACGTTCTCCTGTTGAAGCCAGCACATGAGAACGCCAGTGTGGGCCGCCAAGCAGAGACCTACATTAACCAGCTCTGCACGGATACTGGATGCTACGCAGATGACTTAGTGACGGTATCAATATTTTAAGTGACAATGCAATGGATATAAAAGCAGGAGAAAGAAGATACTATGAAGGAGAACAAGTGGATATTAACAAAGCGTCAATATTTCATATTGTTCAGAAAGCACCAAAAAAGAAATAGCGTCTAATTCATTAAAAAAAGCACGTGGCTGGGTAATTCCATCTCAGTTCATCCTGCCCATGTCCCTCACCCACTTCAATTTTTCTGAAATTTGGTCCAATTCTACATTATGTTAAAGTTAACCAATTTTTAAGTTATTAATGATTTCTGATTTGCAAAATTTTAACTGATGTTTTAGCTTCGGTTCTGGTACAAATAATATTCAATAAACGTGAAATAATAATAGAAACATTTTTTGTCATAGATTCAGTGCCACATCGGGATATTGATCTTGCTATGACAAAATCAGAAATCCTCAATAACTTAAAATTGGTTGACGTTTAAAAAATATTTTTGGATTCCTTGGTCCAAAATGCTTTTATTAACCAATTTATAGGTCTAGGGAAGCTCTAGAACTCATTTTACAGACAATAATAGATTACAAAATGTTGCCATTTTTCGTGAACCCCACGAAAATTTGGGGAGCTAAAAATCGACATAACACCGCCAATATTTGAAATTGGAGCTCAAATTTTGGGGATTGTCTAACGGTAACATGGTCCACACCTGGAAAAAATGTAAAAAAATTGATGGGGGTGAATGACAATTTTACTTTTTTCTGGATGATTTGACATGGAATTACCCGGCTGTACACTTAGAAATTTGATAATATTCTGTATATATTATCTACACTTCAAATATTCAATCTTCTTATAAATTGTCGTTTCACATTTATGTGTCCAATATAAATACCGCCCTATTGGCTGAGGCAGAAGAATACACCGACTGCACCTCTGCAGAGGGATAACGTCCCCCCAATGGGACCACCGTGGGTGGTGACCTTTGATGCTTAAGGATGGGGCCTTGATGGCTGAGCAGTCGATGACATGCAAACATTCTACTTTTGGTCAAACTTACTAGACAGGCGATCAGAGAACCTCTCCTCCGACCAATCAGCTGGTCAAGCCCTAGCTCCTCTATGATTATCCTAATTCTATTGCCCTTATGAGCAATAGGATTGGGATAATAATAGAGGAGCTACACACACACACACACACACACACACACACACATATATATATATATATATATTTAAGATTTTTGGATGTTTGTTTATTTTTTAGAAGCATTATTGGATAAAGTATATATTAATATTTATATTTTTGCTTGAAGGCACTTACAATGCGCATATCGCATAAAATTCGATAATTATAGAAGATAATAATGACAAGTGAATTTCGCAAAGAATTACTCGGTGTGTAGAACATCGTACAGACTGTTTCAACATTATTAAGTCTCATCAGCGATGTATACTAACAATTTCCCTCCGATAGAAATCGAAACCGGGACTTCAGCAGGATAGTCAGAAACTATACTGTTTCAGCCACGATCTATTTATTAATTATAGTGTACAATACATTTAAGGTGCCATTATTATCATTGGTTTCGAGGCAGCATGTTAGCCACCCATCATCAAGACAACGCGTCTGTTTAAGAAATACAGTGAAAGTCCCTTCATTTATTCATGCACGTATCTTCTATTGGTAGTGGGCAGGATCTTTTTAATTTCTCGTGCTTTTTTATGCAGCTCTTACACACGTAATCGAGCACTTTATTTTCAATTCTCCAATATTAACAAAGGACTAACTATATATATATATATATATATATATATATATATATATATATATATATAATGGAGATTCGCTTCCGTCTGTAACAAAAATTACATCACTGCTTACGTCACATTACCCAAAATCGTCATAACATAGAATAAATACGCTTAAAATTTGAACATGCAACATTAGACAGTCTTCATTGTTTTTTAAAACAAGTTTTAATAAATACATGACTGGTATTATATATCTATATATAGTTTGTTTTATTTTAATACATATTTAAAGTTTACATTTCAAATGGTTTTATTTTTTAATCCTTTAATGAATTTGATGATTTTATTTACTTAGGGTACAAACTCGCTGACATTGAATTTTTTTACTCCCACCACTCAGGCAATATATTTCAAAAATCTATTTTTACATCACCCGGAGGGTGTTTTTTATTTTGTACTAGTAAGTGCATAATAAATGGAAATAAATCCGACATTATGATAGAAAATAGATTGAAAAAACCAAATGATAATATTAAGAGTATGCTGACAGATATCTGTTTCGACCTTATGTATCGTCAGTGGCATGTCACAATAGGTGACAAAGGAAAGAATAGAGATAATGGTTATTAGAACACTATAAAAGTAAAACTTTTACTTTTACTGACAAAGTTAGCAATTTATAATAATGAATGTTTGTCTGCTCGCACTCGTGCCTGTGTACGTGTGTGGGTTGTAGGGTCAATCAGCTTGCGATTAAAATGAGAAAAAGAAAAACGCTGCTCGTTGACTGTTGCCCCGTGGATTCACGAAGGATCTGAATCTACACGAAACCATCCAAAAGCGGTGAGATAAAAGAGTGTTACAATCGCAGGTGTTGCATGTTGAGCAAAGGTGGACAGTAAAGGGTGAGAGTGTCTCTGACGTCATCGACCATTATGTCTCGCACTCTTATTCAGTCTGAGAAAAAAAGACGAGAAAGAACACCGTTAATATAGGGAGACCTGGATAGCTGCTTCTTTACTGACGATTTAGTGCTCATGTACTGATATATATATATATATATATATATATATATATATATATATATGTGTGTGGTGTGTGTGTGTGTGTGTGTTATGTATAAACTTTGTTCTTGGGAACGTTGTTTTTTTTGTTTGTTTTTTTGTTTTGTTTTTTGTCTTTTGAAGTATTGGAAAATAAACAACAAAAACAATTAAAATAGAACAAAAAATCAGAATTTTAATATTCAATTGTTGTTCTGTTCCAGGTTTGATCAATTCCGATATTTTGGGTGAACGTTCACCCTTTTTCAAGGTATATATGAGACGGTCTGGAGAAAAAAATGAAATGCTCTATATGCGAGCAAAAATATTTTTTTTTAATAAAAAATTTAAAAAATTTAAAAATTAAAATTTTTTTTTCTTAAAATCAAAAAAATAAATTAAAAACATATATATATATATATATATATATATATATATATATATATATATATATATATATATATATTCAGTACATGATATATTTCTCGTTCTAATCTTGTGGATTGATTTTATGTTCATTGTTAAATTTGAGTTGTTTTTTCGTGTATCCGCTATCAAGAATGCTTTATTATACGAATTGTTAATATTGTAAAATATTTGTTCATCATAGGAATTCTATTGAGTATGGTATTTTCCTAATTATTGAAGGTGGGTGATTAGATTTTGGGTTTACATATAAAGAATTTGCATTGGGTTTCATAAATGGTTCAAATTTACAGGTTATAAGGTTGAACGTAACATCCAGGAAATTTACGATTTTAATGTTCGATTGAATGTCAACCGATA
>CM042157.1:35483001-35495501 GCA_023376005.1 Doryteuthis pealeii | reverse complement strand
GAGTCATACCTTTCCCAAGGGTATTAGCACTATGTCCTTCTCCTAGACTGGTTGCCTAACCAAGGTTAAAGAGCCCATTCTGCCCTACTAGTAGAGTAGTTGGAGTCATACCTTTCCCAAGGGTATTATCACTATGTCCTTCTCCTAGAGTGGTTGCCTAACCAAGGTTAAAGAACCCATTCTGCTCTACTAGTAGAGTATTTGGAGTCATACCTTTCCCAATGGTATTATCACTATGTCCTTCTACTAGAGTGGTTGCCTAACCAAGGTTAAAGAACCCATTCTGCCCTACTAGTAGAGTAGTTGGAGTCATACCTTTCCCAAGGGTATTAGCACTATGTCCTTCTCCTAGACTGGTTGCCTAACCAAGGTTAAAGACCCACTTCTGCCCTACTAGTAAAGTAGTTGGAATCATACCTTTCCCAATGGTATTAGCACTATGGGAACAGTAGCTTCGTCCAGGATGTTAACTCGGGTTGCCGAGTCAATTTCCTACGACTATAACCATTACACCTCGTGCCTCCCTCATATTTGTATCACTTTTACATATTCAGAAACAGCCATTATGACTCACAAACGAACGGTTTTATTAGCATATGTATTCGGTAAATTTTTGCGAGTAATTTTAAAAGCATTTATTCAGCTTTCTCTCATAATGACGCCAAATGCTGCGTCGGGAAAATCAAAAAATAAATTAATTTTACGCGTTGATAAATGCAAAGAGTTTTGTTTTTCTGAAAATTCGAAATAATTTTCATTTCTTTCTTTGTTCATTTTATTTATTTTATTTTATTTTATTTTATTTTATTTTTTTTTTATATTTCACCGATAATGTTCGTCTCCCTTTTGAATAAAAGTAATTAATATTTTAAACGCAAGGAATTTATTATCGTCAGTCTATATCAAAATATCGAGTGTTTGTGCGCATGTGCAGTTTGGAAGTACGCATGCGCAAAAGCGTTTCTCGTTATCTTTGAATTGCTCGCGTGTCAGTTTGGCGTTTACTTGTAAAGAAAAATAAAATAAAAGGAAGAAAGATATAAAGATGAACAATTGGATGAGAAAGAAAGATTGAAATATGTGAGAAAATTAAAAAGCAGAAAGGACAGAGAGAGGGGGGGAGAGAGAGGGGGGGAGTGAGGAGAGAGAGAGAGGGGGGACAAACCGACAGACAGACAGACAGAACAAATGGATGAGAAAGAAAGATTGAAATATGTGAGGAAATTTAAAAAGCAGAAAGAACAAAGAGAGAGAGGGGGAGTGAGAGGGAGAGGGAGACAGACAATCCGACAGACAGAGAGACAGACAGACAGACAGAGACACAGAGAAAGAGAGAGAGAGCGAGAGAGAGAGAGTAAAGACAGAAGGAAATTAGAACTGATTAGGTTTTTATATTTGCATGTGAGGAGTATGTTGGCATTCTTCCGTCTACTAAAGACAATGGCGTCGTGTCCACTTTTTTTCATCTGCAACTGCGCGAGTGGCTGAACAGACCAATTTTTGAATGGCAATCTATGGTGCAGTGATTGCAAACAAACGGAGATGCTTGCTGGATATGCTGTTGTCTCTCCTTCCTTATGATTCTCTTTCTGTGACTGCTTCTTTCCTCTCTTTTTCACTCCTTTTCGTTCCTTGTTTGACGAGAGGTGCCAAGTCGTACGGTCTTCTACATAAGCCTCCTATGTGTTGACATCGATGTGACATGTCTTCATGTCCCTCTACATCTTTCCCTAGCACCTATATGATTTTCCCAACCCTATTGCCCTTATGGCAAGCCCCAGCCCCTTTTTATCATATGGGTGCTAGAAGGCGGTGGCTGCGGGTCTACATGTCCTGGGAATGACGTTAAACTCTATCTGATGGTGAGGTTCCAGTTCTGGAGGTTTGGGGAATGTGGAGCACCCCTTCATCACCATTGCTCCCTGGTCCACTCTGACCCGGAGTGGTAGTACCTGTTAGGGTCCCATCTATGGGTTAAATAGAAAATGTATTTATAAAAAAATTATATTATCCATTAAGAATTGATTTATTTCAAAACTTTATCGGCATTAAATAACCCACTGAGGTTGATATGCCATAAAACAAAACAAACCAAACCAATCTACATCTTTAAAGCACAGGCGTGGTCTCCCTACCGGTCGGGTGCCCTGTACTAACTCATCATACAGTAGGTCTTTAGGGATGCGGCTTTTCGACAAAATGTGGTTGAAAATAGAGGAAAAAGTGGATATAACAACACAACAACTAAATTCAATTGATATTTTGCCTCGGTATTTAGTGAAGCTTTTTCAAAATTTATTGTGAAGACAAATCTACTTTTATACTGAAAAGGTAATTTTCGGGGAGCGGGTACGAGATGAAAAGAGGGGAGGTTTTTGGTGTGTGGTATAGGGAGTGGACGTGAACGTGAAAAGAGAGGGATGGCTTTAATTTGTGGGGCAAAGAGTTTTATTGGGACATTTATTGTCTTTGAAGAAATTTAATAGTCTGGTTTTAGATTAGTGTGTGATGACTGCTGTCAGTGAAGGTCTATGACGCTGCTGGATTGGAACATTTTTGTTTTAATATATTTTAGAGAATTTTTTGTATGTGTTTTGTATGTGTATATATGAGATAAGGTTTGTTATGAATAACAAAGATATTCCGGACTGTTGTCCTCATCTTTATTATGGACAAACACTACTTTTAGGCCACTGCAACCTAGGTTTTAGGTGGCATTTATGTTGCTTGGAGCGCCCTTGAGTGAGCAGTAACGATTAAGCTCCGAAACTGCGTTTGAGTTCATGGGTAATCGTATGAAGATGACTTATTTTAAGGTAATTAAAATAATAAATAAATAAAAACTACCTAAAACAGAACCTGGGGTTACAATGGTCTTTATACACAATAAAGATGAGGACAACAGTCCGAAATATCACAATTAGTGATTTGGTTTATTTGGGTTTCTTGGTTTGGTTTTTTGGCATATCAACCTTTTGTGGGTTATTTAATGCCAAAATGAACAAGGAAAGAGAGTAAATATAAATTGACACAAAAGGGGAATAGAAAGGGGAAATGTTCGGAAAGAAAGAAAGAAAGAAAGAAAGAAAGAAGGAAATTGATTGAAATACAAATATATAAACAAAGACCAAGATACAAACTAAAGGAAACAGAAAGAAAGAAATAAAGAAAGAAAGAAAGAAAGAAAAAGGAAAGAAAGAAAGAAAGAAAGAAAGAAAGAAAAAGGAAAGAAAGAAAGAAAGAAAGAAAGAAAGAAAGAAAGAAAAAGATACTGGGGGGAAGACAAAAACATCCAGAGAATTAAAAGAAAGAAAGAAAGAAGGAACGAAAGAAAGAAACAAAGAAACAAAGAAAGAAACAAAGAAAAAAACAAAGAACGAAAGAAAGAAAGAAAGAAAGAAAGAACGAAAGAAAGAAAGAAAGAAATTGATTGAAATACAAATATATAAACAAAGACCAAGATACAAACTAAAGGAAACAGAAAGAAAGAAAGAAAGAAAGAAAGAAAGAAAGAAAGAAAGAAAGAAAAAGGAAAGAAAGAAAGGAAGAAAGAAAGAAAAAAAAAGAAAGAAAAAAAATACTGGGGGGAAGACAAAAAAAATCCACAGAATTAAAGAAAAGAAAGAAGGAAGGAACGAAAGAAAGAAGGACGAAAGAAAGAAAGAAGGAAAGAAAAGAACGAAAAGAAAGAAAGAAAGAAAGAACGAACGAAAGAAAGAAAGAAAGAAAGAAAGAAAGAAAGAAATTGATTGAAATACAAATATATAAACAAAGACCAAGATACAAACTAAAGGAAACAGAAAGAAAGAAAGAAAGAAAGAAAGAAAAAGGAAGGAAAGAAAGAAAGAAGAAAGAAAAAGGAAGGAAAAAAGAAAGGAAGGAAAGAAAGAAAGAAGAAAGAAAGAAAGAAAGAAAGAAAAAAATACAAAAAATAATACAAAAACAACATTGGGTGTGTAATTACTGAAAATTAGGAAAAAAAAAGAGAAAATGAAAAGAGAAAAAGAGGGGGAGAAAGAAAGAGAGGTGGAAAAAACCGTCATCATCTTAGATGCTGAATTAAGTCGACAAAGAGAAAAGAAAAATCTTTCCGAAACAGGCTGACCAAAGAAGAAGAAGAAGAAGAAGAAGAAGAAGAAGAAGAAGAAGAATGAGGAGGAGGAAGAAACGTTTTGGTAGGAGGATTTTAAACAAAATAAAAAAAACAAAAGACAAAAACAAAAACAAACATGGCGTGTCGATGCTATCCATTTTAAACTAACGATTTTCTGTCATGACTTGTTCGCGGCGTTTATTTGACGAACGAACAAAATGGAGTCGGTGTTGAGGTGTATAATTTGTGCTCTCAGTCTGACGCCTGAAAATCAGCATGGCGTCCAGAGGAGTAAGTCTTTACCGTGTCTCATAATCCAACCACTACGTCGAATGAATACCCACTCAGATCAAAACATACATTCTACAGAGACATTCTGGATGTTTTCTTTCTTTCTTTCTTTCTTTCTTTCTTTCTTTCTTTCTGTTTCTTGTAGTCTATATATTTACCTTTCTTTTTTCTCTCTTTCTTTCTTTCTTTTTTTCTTTTTTTCTGTTTCTATCAATCTCTTCTTTCTTTCTTTCTTCTTTCTTTCTTTCTTTCTTTCTTTCTGTTTCTTGTAGTCTATATATTTGCCTTTCTATCAAACTCTTCTTTCATTTTTCTTTCTTCTTTCTTTCTTTCTTATTTTTTCTTTCTATTTGTTTCTATCAATCTCTTCTTTCTTTCTTTCTTTCTTTCTTTCTTTCTTTCTTATAGTATATATATTTACCTTTCTATCAATCTCTTATTTCTTTTTTCTTTCTTTTTGTTTCTATCAATCTTTTCTTTTTCTTTCTTTCTTTCTTTCTTTCTTTTTTTTCTTTCTTTTTGTTTCTACCAATCTCTTTTCCTTTCTTCTTTCTTTCTTTCTTTCTTTCTTTCTTTCTTTCCTTTTCTTTCTTTCTGTTTCCTTCAGTCTAAGTCTTTGTTTATACATTTCTATTTCTATCAATTTCTTCTTTCTTTCTTTCTTTCTTTCTTTCCCCTTCGCTTTGTCTATATCTTTCTTTGTCTTTCTGTATATATTTGTCTTTCTATCAATCTCTTCTTTCTTTCTTTTTTCCTTCTTTCTTTCTTTTTCTTTCTTTCTTTCTTTCTTTCTTTTGTTGTTGTTGTTTATTTATTTATTTATTTTGTCATGCTTAATATTCCTAAATATCATTCTCTAAGAAATCTTTTGACGAAATCAAAACACACACGATGCTGAACTTTGAATTTGATAGCCCTGTTAGTATCCACCGTCTGTACCGCCCTAAAGAGGCGTAAGAGCCCCCCCCTCAACCCTCCACAAAGAAAATCAGCTGTTCTGGGTATGACACTAAACTGCTTATGATGGTCAGGCTCTAGTTATTCAGATCTGGGAAGTGTGGAGTAACCCTTTCACTGCCATTGCTACAAGGTCGGTTCTCATCCATTAGAATACGCCGACTGTATCTCATAAAAAGGAGTAAGAGCGCCCCCCCCCTAAATAAAGGGGTGTCCGAAGTATGACCCTAAATTACATTTAATAGTGAGGCTCTAGTTTTGGAGATCTGGAAAGTGTGGAATACCCCTTTAGCTCAGTCGGTAGAGTGTTCGGCTAGAAACCATGAGGTTCCTCGTTCGATTCCGGCCCTCGCCAACTCAGTGTATGAGTAGCACAGGGATCTGTGCGGTAAATTAAGGAGCTGATGGTAGGTGTGGCGCTCCACCTCAGACGCAAAAAACAATCTCTTTGGTCTAGCGCTATTGAAAAGGGGATAGACTTCCTTGCTGTCAATATCAATAGGGCGATTAACAACCCTTTCTCGGGTAAGAGTAATAGTTTCTTTCAGTATATCAATCTCAAACGATAAAGATGACTTGTACGGTAACGCTGTTGATCAGAACAATATCATAAAATAATCAGATATTTTCCTCGTACCCCACTTGTACAAGGTCAGGCACAAGGCCCTATTAATGTGGAACCACCCACGAACCGAAGCTCATGGTGTGGCGGATGCAAAAAATGCGTTGATTCCATCGGCATTCCCTCTCAAGGGGGTGACTCAGGCACTGGGTAATAAACCCAGTCCTGTCCCTTTAAATCGAGGGGACAGGTGTTGCCTGGGGGGGGGGCTGGGATCTACGCTATTAATTTACCTAGCAGTTGAAGCCGCCGGCGGCAGCCGAAATCTAACATTTCCTCTGTCCTCTGAAGTCTTATTTACACGAAAGGTGGACCTGCGCATCTCCTTCCGGTAAAAAAGCTATAAATTCCGGTCAGGAGCAGATCTTGCCCTTGATATTTCATATTAGACGCTACAACTCCGTCCATGTGAGTAGAGGGCCCAACCTCAAATATTTTCCCACGTTATTAATATACTAGCAGTGGCTACCCGGCGTCGCCTGGGTAGAGGTGGATTTTTTAAAGTTAGTTCTGCAGATACATTATTACTGAATCATGTTGAATCCTCGTGAGATGCCCCATTTAAATCCCTATGTAAAAAGAAGGAAAAAAAAGAAAAAAAGACCTTGCATTGATCTAGCTACTCTGAAAAGAAATGTTAATGTCTACTATCTAAAATATTAAATGAAAAAAAAAAAAGAACATGCTGTTATTTAAATTTTATTTTTTAATTATCTTAACGAATATAAATCAATGCTCTATTATTTTTGCTCAAAAATCAAGCCCTGGTGATATTTAATGTATATATATATATTTACTTTGTCGTTAATTGTTTTATTTTCGAAGTTTCCTCCAGGCATACAAATACACACAACTGCCCTTTATATATGTATAGATAAGTACATTTTCAAAAGTTTTCGAGTTCTGTAGTATTTTTTTAAAGTCAGCAGTTTATTCCTTTATTGTCATCAATCATCTATAAAGAATTTAGAAAATTGGGGAAATTATCAGAAATTAGCAAAAATGATTCTAATTCTTTGAATTTCTAAGATGAGGTTTGATAATTTGTATTATTTGTATTATTCAGACACTGGCAGACACTTGTGCAGTGACTGCACACAAACTGTGATGCATGCTGAGGCTGCTGTTATCTCTTCTTCCTTCTGACTCTATTTGCTGTTTGTTTAGGGTCTATCAACTTGTAATAACATCCAACCAAACAGATAGAGTGGTAAAATAAAAAGTTAGTCTCGCAGATCCATTGATTGTATCGATCTTACGTAATCGATTTATTGTTTTTATCTTTCAAATCCTCATTTTTAAATATCTTCCCAGATATAGATAAAAACTTGTTTATTTGTATTATTCGGACTATTGTCCTCAACTTTATTGTTATATATACATAACGTTTCGGCCGATGTGCCCGCTCGCTAGCCTTATTCAGGGGTTTTAGTTAGACACACGGCGCAAAGGATATAAAGGTTGAATTAATACATTTCTGAATGACAATCATCTGGAGGTTGCAGGTTCAATCTTGGCCAACGGCAATAATAACATAGAATACTTAACATAGCTTAACAACACTTGTACCCAGTCATTGGTTAACGGAATGAGAATCGTCGATCTCCGTGGATTGAATAAAGGGTTCGGTTCGGTTCGGTTCGGTTCGAAGTTCCGTAAAGGCTCCCGATTACGACATCAAAGCTCCCGAGTTTGACAAGAAGGTTCCCGAATTCGAAGAGAAGGTTTCCGAGTTCGAGAAGGGGGTACCCGAGTTCTACTAGAAAAACCTGAAGATGACCGGAGGGCCCAACTACCGAAACGTTGTATATATAACAATAAATATGAGGACAATAATCTGAATAATACAAATAATAAAAATGAGTTTTTATCTATAACTGGAAAGATATTTAAAAATGAGGATTTGAAAGATAAAAACAATAAATCGATTATGTAAGACTGAAACAATGGATCTGCGAGACTAACTTTTTATTTTGACTGAACTCTTTAACCTTGGTTAGGCAACCGGTCTAGGAGAAGGAAAACTTTGAATTCAAACCTGTTGAACTCCGCTTAAGAAATTGACCTTGTGTCACATCCTGCTCATGCAGAGGGGTTGGTATATATATATATATATATATATATATATATATATATATAGGCACGAACAAGGAAAAAAAGGAATAAGAATAATATCGTGGATATTATACAAAATATAAATAATTTTGCATCATATCTACTCCCCCCAAAAATACACTTTTGAAAGATGTTGCCTGAGGGAATTAGAAAATTAAATAAATAAAATTAAACCTTCAATATTTAAAAAGAATTAATTACTTACTTAAAAAGCATGATATTCACTCCATTCCATTTGATATTTGATTTGTTTTATGACAGTAGCGACCTTGAAAATGTTTTTTTTATTTTAAATTCTGATTTAATTATTCAGACTCTTATCTTTAGGGAAAAATTTTAAAGTCCTACGAGTAAAGTATATTTTGTTCATATTTCATAAAATTAGATAAGGGAGGGGGGAGTCGACTAAGTAAAAAATATTTCCCCTTATAAATTTTAAGGATTTATTCATCTAAAGGTGAATAAGTATCGAAATTTTCGTGAAAATTTGACAATTAATTTATTTTTCATAGAATTTTAATTAAATATTAAAATTCAAAACAAGGTACGTACATTTGTATTCATAGAAGAGAAAGTGAGTGGTGATGAAATTGACGGGAAGAGAAGTTGGTGAAGATTTGGATGAACAGAGGATATCTATCATGTAAAGTTTCTCTTCTATAAATACAAATGTACGTACCTTGTTTTGAATAAATTAGACTGATGAAGTTCCTCGCGTAAAGCGGAACGAAATATGTTTCTCCTACTTCTACTTGTTTGAGTCATTATTTTTGTCCACTTTTCTTTTTACCTTACCTCATACTGTCGGATTTTACTCCAACCCTCCTATCTTCATATATATATATATATGTGTGTGGGTGTGTGTGTGTGTGTGTGTCTGTGTCTGTGTCTGTGTGTCTGTGTGTATGTAGAATTAAACAAAAGGCACGTCTCCTGTTTAACAATTTTATTAACGATCTTTTCGAGCTTTTATGGAATCCGTAGATTAGTCCACTAAAGTTCGTATCCCAAGTACTTTCGACACTTCGAAGTGCCATCATCAGGGATGATGTGTTTATGTTCCAGTTTTTTCAAGTTAGTATATTAAGGGGTGTGGGGGCTGGAAGGAGGAGAATTGGTAAGAAAGTTTATAGGTATTTTAAAATGTGAGTACTGCATTGAAATACCCCACACACACACACACACACACATATATATATATATATATATATATATATATATATATATATATATTCTACGACGATAACCATTACATCATGAGCCTCCATGATTATGGTGATACAATCATATTGCAATAAAAACATTATTATTGTTAACAGAGAGTTGTCTCATTCTTAGAATTGCCAACGTCTTCGGTAGCTCATTCCTACTAACCTCTTCTATAAAGACGCTCCGACCAAGTTTCACTAATCCCCGTTCTGTGGATCTTTCAAAACACAACGTGGGCACAGAGAGAAAGAACTAGGTGTAAAAGGCATTTGGTCAATCGGTGATAGGACCACTCGCTGAAACATCAGTTATACCGAATATGGGGTTTGACTAATACGACGAGAGTAGCAGATAGGTATTTTTTTTTTCAGAAAAATTACCAGGATTTGACAAGAGGATCTAGCGCTTCTCGCAAATACACCTGCACAAACCGAATTATCTGTCTGTCTGTCGGTCTGTCTGTCTCTGCATACATATCTATCTATCTATCTATCTATCTACATATATATTTATCTAGACCCCTTTATCTATCTATCAGTCTGTCTGTCTGTCTGTCTGTCTCGACATATATATTTATCTAGACCCGATTATCTATCTATCTATATCTATCTATCTGTCTGTCTGTCTCTACATATATATTTATCTAGACCCATTTATCTGTCTATCTATCTATCTATCTATCTATCTGTCTGTCTGTCTATCTGTCTGTCTGTCCGTCGCTACATACATATTTATCTAGACCCGTTTATCTATCTATCTATCTATCTATTTATCTGTAGATAGATCTATCTTGCGTAGAGAGTAACCCATTCAATTCGGGTATGCCCACGAGAAGCTGTAAAGCGAGGGGTTTGATTTATTATGGAACTAGAAGCGACTACCCTACGTCGCTTGGGTAGGGGTGGGAGCAAAGAAAAACCTAAGGGTAGTGATTCATTTACTTTTGAGATTTACAAATGCTGGACATTCTTATGTAGAGTTTCTATGTATATTTTGATTTTTAAATATCTTCGAATATAAATCACATCTTCATAATTTTCGCACAAAAAGCAAAAACCAGTGATATTTCATGTGTATATATAATATATAATCTGATACATAAATGCAAAATACACCGTATCCCTAATCTCACTTTATTCTCAGGAACACCAACAGTCGGATTACAGCACTTGCTACTCGCATGGATCCCAAATGGGTTGAAAAGGGACTCTTTAGCCTTGGTCAGCAACCCATAAGTCAAGGTATTTACATAATCTATGCGGTTGCATAAGATTATTGTCGGTCCCCTGTAATTCTGAGGGGATCACCCTTTTCATACCATGGCCGGGTCCTTCAATGGAAAATTACAGAAGCCCGCCAAAATACGTGAAGTCACGTGGGACCTATTCGGTCCCCAGTTTTTCAGTTAGACGTCAGGCAGAGAAGTCGACCATTTTAGGTCCTGCCTAAAACTGGAACTCACGCGCGCTATGTTAGTCAGATATTTAGTTACATGAAATGTATAGTTAAGGAAATAAAAAGTTGTATAATTAAAATGTTCTTGTGGTTGATGAATGTCTTGGTAACAAGACTAAGAAATGAATCCAGGACGACCAGCCAGCAAGAACATAGCAAAAGAAAGTCCAGACCTTAGAAGATTCTAGACCAGGTCAAGATGATAGAAGAAATACCAAAGACGATCAGAATACTAAAGACGACCAAGAAATAGAATTAAAGAAAGAGGTATGCAACAAAGGGAAAGTCCGACACAAAACCACTGCTGCCTTTCAAGGAAAGCTAAGGGAGTAAACCCAGAAAACAAATCAGACCCTAAGGTGGTATGATGCTGAAATCCAGTGCTGCCCATCAACTCCTGTGACACTACCGCTGCCAAACCGCATTGGTACCTTACCTTTCCTTTGGATCATAGCACCAGTATGGAGAGAGTGGGGTTTGCTGCATGGGCAACAGTTTATCCTCCATATAAACCCGCCCAGGCTATGTAGTTTAAAGAGAAAAAAACTTTGACACTACTCTATCGTCTCTCGTAGACGGGAGGCTGCCAACCAGGACTATTTATACACGGTTGTCTAAGAACATCGAGGTGATTACTGTGACAGCAAAGGTTACGCGAACCGTTTACCTCGAGTTTTAACACTCTGTTGCGGGTTACTATATGCCCGGCTGTTACGTTCGATCTATCGTTTCAAACGTTTACAACGCTGTTCCATCAGAGACCAAAGAGCAGTGAGAGGTGCGCATGGAAACATTGGCAAAGAACAATAAGACATAATGCGTATTTTTAAAATATAATTTTATTTAGGAAGTCAAAAGTTGGGAGGAGAGAAACATGAGCATAATTATCTGTATACATCCGCAATAGAAATATTTGTCGGGATAATTTGAATCCCCATAAGTATACATGTAAATTGAAGGGAAGTATGAAAGTGGCAATATCTATTTAAAATTCCGTATCGGAATGTGGCACTTATCTTCGTTTTAGTTACTTCGTTTCTATTCGGCTCATGGCTGTGTGGATGACCACCGTGGGTCTAATTTCTTTTGTCCGCATGAAGATGATATCGGGGTTCTAACTGTCTGTAGTAGTCACATTTTTTTCATGAGACGATTTTCGCCCGTCCTCAACGAGGTGAGGAATTCTACTGTGTTCGCTGACAGGGTCCCGAGTGAAAACTAAACTAATGATAGGGATCTCTTTCCTTCTTCCAAAGAGAAGAGGGGTGTGTTTCCGTTCATCCCTTTGCCTTCTTCCTCTCCAGGGGCCGGCCAACGTGACAAGACTGGTCAAAGAAATTCTGCTTCAGATTGGGGTCATTTAGTGGGACACGGACCTCAGCTCTGACGTCACGAAGTTTCGAGAATGTTCTGGGGTATTCCCTTTTAACTTTCTAGTTACTCGTAATACGTAACACGGCACACATGTAGTTGAATACTAATATACTGTGTGGTCCCGTATACAACACATGGCCTTGAAAAGCTAGCAAAAAGCACTGGCTTCTATGTGAACTCTGATAAAAACGGAGTTCATGGTTCTAAATAAGATGGAGACATCTCCACACTGGATGGTTAGCCTCTGAAATTAGTAGACCAGTTCACATAGTATGTATTTATCAACTCTCTGCACGTGCAGGATATGACACAAAGTTAATTTTTAAGCTCAGTTTAACAAGTTTTAATTCAGAGTTTTCCTTCTCCTAGACCGATTGTCATACC
>CM042157.1:35445501-35478001 GCA_023376005.1 Doryteuthis pealeii | reverse complement strand
CGACCACCGGCCCACTATCTCACAAACCATCCGAGTGAGACGAACAAGGCATGCTGGACAATGCTGGAGGAGCAAGGACGAACTGATAAGCGACGTTCTCCTGTGGAAGCCAACCCATGGACATGCTAATGTGGGCCTACATTGACCAAATCTGCGAGGATACTGGACACTGCACAGAGGACCTCCCTATGACAATGAACGATAGGGAAGTTTGGCGAGAGATTGTCATGGATATCCGTGTTAATTGCGCGACATGATGATGATGAAACCAGATTTTGTTAAAACCAGTATGCAAATTATCCCCACCATATATTATGTAAACCTTTATTTCTTAGTGATAAGACACATTAGGATAAGACACATAGGATTTTAAATGCACTAATAACATGGGCAGTTTTGAGGCAAATCTAACTCAGCTTTTCATAGAGACATCGTTAATAGATAAGATTTATTCTATTCTATATATCAATGATTTTGACTATAAATTAAATACTCAGATAAACTTGCATAAATACCAGAGGCTAATGTGACGTAAGCAGTGACGTAGTTTCGGTTACAGAGAGACAAACACAGAATCTACATTATAAAAGTAAAGTCGTCAGGGTGGCCTAAAGTCGGTATCAGCCAATCAGCGAGGAAGTATATCCCCTTTTCACGTGCGTCCGAGGTGGAGCGCTACACTTACCATCAGCTCCTTACTTTACCGCACATATCCGCTTGCTACTCATACTCTGAGTTTGGCGAGGGTCGGTATCGAACTAGGAACCTTGTGGTTTCTAGCCGAACGTTCTACTGACTGAGCTAACCCGGCCATTTCTCCATTATAATCTATATTAATACTCGTGTTGTTTAATTGTACGACCCTTATCATTTTGCAACACCTTCTGGTTAAAAATCAGACCGTCCAAATTGTCAAAGATGAAATGCAAAAATGTACATCCTGATTATCTGGTGTTGCTTATCCACCGAATTATTATTTCTTATGAGTGTCGTCACCTCAGCTGAATAATGGACCATTCCGTTTTCATTATAAAGAAAGAAACGGGAGAAAAAGGACATGCTATACAGAAAATATATAATGAGAAAGAAAGAAAGAAAGAAAGAAAGAAAGAGAGTAGGGGGAGATAGAGAGAGGCAGTGAGTGTGCGGAAGGGATAGCGCTAATTTGTTTCAATCGAACACAATGAAAATATGAAAAGAAGGAAAGAAAGAAAAAAAGACTGAGAGAGCGTTAAATCAAGCTTATTATACTATGGTATATCCACAGGTCCCGCTAGAAATTATAAATGCACTATTTATAATATAAATACTTAATTATTTATTGTATTTATGATACAATATTTTCGAAAGTTTTTAGATAAAGTATTTTCACAATTCATTATTAATTTTCCTTAGTATTTTCTCTATCTTAATTGTACGATGGTGACAAGAATTATATGCACTCTTGTTTTATGGAAGCCGAGCTCATCGTGGATGATTTGATTGGCAGAACCATGACTAATCTGCAGAGAACAAGCTAGGGGGCTACTCAGTTTAACATGCCTGAACTGCTACCATTTCCACTTCATAAAGTTTACTTGCATCAGATAGGTGACAGGTTTTTAATGTGGGAGGTATTTTTGTCTCAACCTGTATGATTTGGTTTGGTCTGGTTTGTTTTACGGCATATCAAACTCAGTGGGTCATTTAATGCCAACAAAGTTTTGAAATAAATTCATTCTTAATCGATACTCAATTTTTTTATAAACACATTTTGGTTATTTCCTATAAGTCTAACATGATCAAAGGGGAACCACTCTTGACTGATCAATTATTTATTTATTTTCCCATTAAACTAACCCTAACCCTAACCCTAACCCCGTCTTCTTTTTTCCTAGTAGATCAATAAATAAAGAAATAATTTATCAGTCAAGAGTGGTTCCCCTTTGATCATGTTAGACTTATAGGAAATAACCCACATTTTTCTATTTAACTCATATCTATGAGTTAAATAGAAAAATGTGTTTATAAAAAATGTACTACCATTCCGGGTCAGAGTGGACCAGGGAGCAATGGTGATGAAGGGGTGCTCCACAATCCCCAAACCCCTAGAACTGGAACCTCACCATCAGATAGAGTTTAACGCCATTCCCAGGACATGAAGACCCTCAGCCACCACCTTCTAGCACCCATATGATAAAAAGCCAACCTGTATGAGTATATTTCTCGTTTATGATGATTTGAAGAATTCCAAATCAGATGTTTAGAATTAATGATCAATTCTTGAGACTGATGCGAAGATCAGAGATGAGAAATGGACTTTGTTCTTCACTGTCCATCTCGTGTCGGTGTATCAGGTACTTTTGAATTATTATTGGAATAAAAATGGCGGACAATCATCAACTGATCAGAAAGAATTATAAATGTACTAGCAGCGGCTACCCGGCGTCGCCTGGGTAGAGGGGGATTTTTTTAAAGTTAGTCCCGCAGATCCATTATTACTGAATCGTAAGTTGAATCCTCGTGGGATGTCCCATTTAAATCCCTATGTAAAAAAAATAGACCTTGCATTGAACCAGCTACTCTGAAAAAGAAATGTTAATGTCTACTATCTAAAATATTAAATGAAAAAAAAAATTCCATGCTGTTATCATTTAAATTTAATTTTTTAATTATCTTCACGAATATAAATCATATCTCTATTATTTTTGCTCAAAAACCAGGCCCTGGTGATATTTAATGTGTATATGTATTTACTTTGTCGTTAATTGTTTAATTTTCGAAGTTTCCTCCGGACATACAGATTCACACAACTGCCCTTTATATATGGATATATTACCGTATGCAACTGATCTAAGGAAGACTTCTCATTCAAAAGACTTGTACAGGTTGGACTACGGTAATTGCAAAAGAAAAGGAAGTCTATATATATTTACCGCCTCCCTCCTGCATGAGCAGGATGTGACACAAGGTCAATTTCGTAAGCAGGGTGTTACGATTCGTGTGGCCATTTCAGGGCTTATAGTTGAATGAAGTTTTACAGTGGAGATTCTTTGTGGCATAAAGTTGGATACTTTCTTGAAGTAGAAAGATGTGATATCAGTTTTAATCCTTGTCTGTTGATCTGTCCTCAAAGTAGAAAGATGTATCAGAGTTGATCCTGTTGGTCATTCCTATAAGCAAGTAATTTTAGGATGATTTATCAACGCCGTTAAATAGTAAATTAAACACATGTTTGGGCGTATTTGATTGGTTAATTCAGCTCCTGCTGTTTTGGAACAGTTTATAAATATAAGATGCTGTCTTTCGCCCACCCTATACCTTAAAATAATCAAACAATAATTTAACAGGTGTGAATTCAGAGTTTTCCCTCTAGACTGAATACCTAGCCAAAGTTAAAGAGCCCAAACTACCATACTATTTACCCAGAGCTGGAAGAATACCTTTCCCAACAGTATTAGAGTACCATGTGAAAAAATACGAAAATAAAACAATTAACGACAGAGTAAATATATATATATACACATTAAATATCACCGGATCTTGTTTTTTGCGCCAAAATTTTGAAAATTTGATTTATATTCGAAGATATTTAAAAATTAGAATATACATTGAAATATAATTGAAATTCTACTTAAAACAGTCCAACATTTGTAAATCTCAAAAGTAAACAAATCAATACACCAGATATTTTTGCCCCCACCCTACCACCTAGGTGATACTGGATAGCTGCTTCTAGTACATATATAAAGAAGAGTTGGTGTATATGTGTGAATATATATTTGTCCGGAGGAAACTGCGAAAATAAAACAATTTATGACAAAGTAAATATATAATAAATAAGTAATCCACAGACACGTGTTTCGAGGTATCACCTCTCATCAGTGTGGTTATATTGTTTAACAGCTACCCCTGGCCGGGTTTGAGACCCGAATGAACTTTCGTTCGCCAAGTCTCTTACCCGTGTGGCCAGAGGCAGCTGTCAAATATAGGAGAATATTTAATTGCTACATTTCTAAGCGGAAATGAATTCACTAGAGTCCTCAAACTTTTTTGTAAACAAAGCGAGCCTTAGCTACACGCCAGAACGGTGAACTTTTCAATTAAATCCCTATTTAGAGAACTCTACCAAAGTGGGAGTATATATATAATAAATAAGTAATCCACAGACACGTGTTTCGAGGTATCACCTCTCATCATATATGCATCATATATACATTCACTATCACCAGAGCTTGCTTTTTGTGCAAAAATAATGAAAATTTTATTTATATCTAGAAAGATATTTTAAAATTAGGATTTGAACAGTAAGAGAAGGAAAAGTCATTGATGGCGTTCGTGATTAAAACATAGGTAAATCAATTATGGAACACCAAAACAATCTGCGATACTAAGTTTTTATTAACCTCCCCTCTACCTGGGCAACGCCGGGTAGCCGCTTCTCATTCCAAAAGAACAGATTTGTAAAGGAATGAATCCGTTTTCATAGACTATTTTTTTCTTTTGTAACTAGAAGCGGCTACCCAGCGTTGCCCAGGTAGAGCGGAGATAATAAAAAAAAGTTGTCGGGTGACATTACAAGTGCCTACCAAGAGCGATAGCCAATAGGGATGGATGGTGAAAGAGAAAGAGAGAGAGAGAGAGAGAGAGAGAGAGTCAAGGAATCCGTAATATCGGCACATTCTGATGATGACGACATATATTCGTCCGTTCTCTCTCTCTCTCTCTCTCTCTCTCTCTCTCTCTCTCTCTCTCTCTCTCTCTCTCTCTCTCTCCTCCACTCTCTATCTCTCCCTGTCCCTTTCTCTCCATCTCTCTGTTTTTCTCTCTCCCCATTTCTCTCCCTTTCCCTCTCTTTCTCTCTCCCTTTCTCTCTCTCTCTCTCTCTCTCTCTCTCTTTATCTATCTATCTATTTTCTCTCCATCTCTCTGTCTCTGTCTCTCTCTCTGTCTCTCTGTCTGTCTCTCTGTCTCCACCAAACCTAAACGTAATAAAAGAGATTTACTCAAGTTTATGTAATACTAGAAGCGGCTATCCAGCATCACCTGTGTAGAGTGTGCAAAAACCCTTGTGTATTGATTTGTGTACTTTTGAGATTTACAAATGCTGAACATTTTTCAGTAGAATTTCAATGCTGTTTCTATGTATATTTTAATTTTTAGATATCTTCGAATATTAAACAAATCTTTATAATTTTTACGCAAAAAGCAAGAACCGGTGATAGTGAATGTGTATATATATATTTACTTTGTCTTTAATTGTTTTGTTTTTTTCGTAATTTCATCCGGACATATATACATACATACACACCAAATGCCCTTTATATATATACTAGAAGTGGCTACCCGGCGTCGCCTGGTTAGAGGGGGATTTTTTAAAAGTTAGTCTCGCAGATCCATTATTACTTATTGCGAGTGAGATCTTCGCTGGTTGTCCCATAAAAATCCCCACGGAAATATATAACAATATAGTAACACATTTCCATTCAATGATTTACAATTAAAAAAAAAAAAGATATAAATAATGCAATTAATTCAATCAATCAATATTATATTTCAAAGCGAAAAAAAAAAAACATACAAAAAAAGATAAACAAAATAACATGCAAATGACTTTCCTTTCTGTTACTTTTCAAATTTGAATTTTTAAATTTCCCAAATATGAATCAAATCTTCATTATTTTTGCTAAAAAACCAAGCCCTAGTGATATTTAATGTGTATATATATTTATTTCATTGTTAATTGTTTTGTTTTCGAAGTTTCCCTCCGGACATACAGATACACACAAATGCCCTTTATATATGTATAGATAGATAGATAGATAGATAGATAACTTAACTGTGGTCCAGTTAGGGTGAAGTTTCGCTAGTATTTATAGTGAACTGATCCTAGGAGAGACAACTATATTTGACTTCACCACAGGTGGTTACTTACGAAAATAGTCTATTCACAAATTAAGCATACCACAAATGTTTATTATATATAAAACTTTTTGTTCCATTTGTGGTACATTGGCGGGATATAAACATAGAAATGTTTGTAAATGTCGAATAGATGAGACAATGACGCCTATTGGGTTAACAAAAGCTGAAGAAACATCTGGGCAAACTTGCACACACACACACACACACACACACACACACACACACACACATATATATATATATATATATATATATTATATATATATTATAGTCGTAGAGAAAGTTATTTCCCGACCGCGGTTTCGGAGTTACTCTAACACCTTCATTGAGTGGGTATTTTCGGTTACTTTATATAGCTAGACTGATATTCTTTAATTCTTCTTGTGTCTACAGGAAATATTAGAAATAATTAGATTCCCAAATAAAAATGACTTAATTAATAAAAAGGGTGAGTTCCTAGGAAAATGTATGCATAGATTACGCAATGCATTAGAATACCAATAAGATAAAATTGATCAATAAGGGCATAATACAGTGAAATTATGATTAAGCAGTAACAAAGATAAACTACTAGAAGAAATAAAGAAAGAATTTTAAAAAAAGCTTAGCCAAACTCCAGATAAACTGACCCCATAAAGGTCAATAGAGTAAGTTGAAGATAATGGTAAGGGTAATATAAGTATAAAGTTACAGCGCACTACTACCCACGTAGGTCAAGATAGGAGGAGCTTAACCTCAACTACAAACTAGCAGCCCACTAAGGTTAAATTTCAGGAAGAATTAAAGAAATATCAGTCTAGCTATATAAAGTAACCGAAAATATCCACTCAATCCCCCTGATGAAGGTATTAGAGTAACACCGAAACCTCGGTTGGGAAATAACTTCTTCTACGACTATTAATGCTCTATATTCACAATATATTGTGCCCTATTGGATTAACTACTTACGCTATGTTCACATAGTAGTACCCATAAATGAATATATATATATATATATATATATATATATATATATATATATGTAGTTGGAAGCGTTGTATGATGGTTACCGTCGTAGGAAATTAACATGACGAGACGGTTTGCATTTCACATAACACTGATGCTCTTGAGAAAAGTATGCATCCAACAATTCTCCCTCCAGTTATGGGTAAATAGTAGGGCAGACTGGGCTCTTTAACCATGCATAGACAATCTAGGAGAAGAAAAACTCCGCCAAAGAAATTGACCTTGGGGTTGGTAAACACAACCCCCCATATATATATATATATATATATATATATGAGGTTAAGTAAACAAACAAATGTGTTTATTTTTATATGGCTTTAAACCGACAATTTTTGGAGGATATGTGCTTAATTGAAGTCATACCTAATTTTGAAAATTAATTAGTTAATAAAGGTCGAAATGTACATTCAGGGATTGACATTTTTTCGATTTGTTTAGCCTTACATTTGAACATATATGCCCGCCTAAATTCCTTAATTATTAACTAATTAATTTTCAAAATTAGGTATGACTTCAATTAATCCAATATCCTCCAAATATATATATATATATATAGTATGAACAAAAAGTAATAAGACAACCAGGAATATTTCTTATATGTTATTTATTCTCAACTAGTTTCGACCTTAGGCCATCGTCAGGAGAAATTTTCTTATTTGAAGAAATTGTTTTTAGAGAGTTTTTTTAAGGAAGCATATTAGAACTATAGAAGTTGAAACATTTTTTGAGGGTTTGACATGCTATTATAATCCGGGTAGAGGAGTGTGTTAGTAGTAGCAAGTCCATCTGTTCCGGAAAAAACCCTCTTGAGTTGGGTTCTTTTTTGAATGATCTTATATATGTGAGGGGGGGGGGTTCTTGGAGTTATATATATATATATATATATATATATATATATAGAGAGAAGAGAGAGAGAGAGAAGAGAGAGAGAAGAGATTTCAAAACAAGTGAAAAGGGGTAACCGTGGCGTAGTGGCGACATCGTAGTCTACGAGTTCGAACTCCCGTTGCGCTATTGCGTTTACTTTCGGACTAATACTCTTGGGAAAGGTATCAGCCAGCTCGATTCTAGCTATGGGTTAAATAATATTACTGTTCTTCTCCAAGGATTGATTTGGCATTAAATAGCCCACGGTGGTTGTTATGCCATTAATCAAAGGAACCAAAGCCAAACTAAAGACCAAATGAATTATTTGTGGTTGTATTTTCCTTATATGTTATTGTGTAGTGCATAATGTGAAGGGTCATACACCTGAGTCATGGTGGGAATGCGAGTTTAGTTTGTGAGGCATGATGGGAAGTCTGATTTGCTATTATAAACTGGTATAACTTTCATTAACTTCATGTATATTATTAAATTATTGATCATATAAGTGCTAGGGCTTTATATGAAAATGCATTTTATAGTAAAAACCATTTCCAATGCATTTTTATAGTAAAACTCATTTCTAATGCATTTTTATAGTAAAAATAATGTCCATTATTATAGTAAAAAAACATTTCCCATCCATTTTTATAGTAAAGATCATTTGCAATTCATTTTTATAGTAAAATCATTTTCGATATATTTTTATAGTAAAAACCATTTCCAATGCATTTTTATAGTAAAAATCATTGTCCAATGAATTTTTATAGTAAAAATCATTTCCAATGCATTTTTTATAATAAAAATCATTTCCAATGCATTTTTATAGTAAAAATCATTTGCAATTCATTTTTATGATAAAAATCATTTCCAGTGCATTTTTATATGATGAAGGCCGGTATATCATCAGCCAGACATTTTGGATGAGCTGATAACACAATAATATAAATAAACGAATATGAGAAAAGTAAAACAATTTGTAAACTTAAATTGACATATTTCACTATAAACATAACGTCTTCAGAAATTATATTTTACTTTGCAAAAACAAAGTCTACATTTGAATGCGTCTACGAGTGCGAAAAGGAATGTGTAGCGCACGTTTCATCGTAATTTTATATATGAACTTGCGTGAATATGTGAGAGTTTATATGAGTGAATGTTTGCGTATTTTCTTCTGTATCAGTGTGGGTGGCTGTGTTTTTGACATGCATATGTGTGGGGTCGGGGACATGAATTGGTATGTTGGTGAGTAAGCCGACATAAAACTTAACTGCAATGTGCATTCAACGTTTTTTTTTTCTTTTTCTTTACCGGTTGGCTTAGCAAAGTAAAACTATATTATAGTCTTCCGAGACTGAAATGCCGGTAATTTTCACCTCTAGTTGGTTAAATTCCTAGCATAAAATTGTGCGTGTGCATTATCTGAAATGAACTTGATTGTTATTAAGAACACGTTTTATGATATTTTTGTGTTAAAGCATGCAGTTGTATTGTTTTCGAAAAGTTTCTAAGATTTTTTTATTTCGCACGGAGACTTTCAAAATAGCCACCGGCTTGTTTCAAAGTGAAAGTCAGTTGGCTAAATTCCTAGCATAAAATTGTGCGTGCGCATTATCTGAAATGAACTTAATTGTTATTAAGGACACATTTTATTATATTTTTGTGTATAAGCATGCAGTTGTATTGTTTTCGAAAAAGTTTCTAAGATTTGTTTATTTCGCACGGAGACTTTCAAAATAGCTACCGGTTTGGTTCAAAGTGAAAGTCAAGGGAGGTTACTCTAATTGCCTTATTTGCTAGGAATTTAGCCAACTGAAGGTGAAAATTACCGAAATGCCAATAATAATAGCAAATAAAAAGATAGATGAATAAATGTATAAAAATTTGTGAAAAAACATGAATTAAGTCAAAAATTGACAATTTTGAAGCCGCCGCGATAGCGTTTCGGTTTTTATTAAAACCATCAACAGGGCTATTAATCATTATTCATATAAAAGGAAAACTGTAGACAAGCAAAATATTGTGAGTCTTTGTTTATGATGTTTAAAGGCCTTTGTTGATACTCAAAATGTAAGAAAAAATGCAAATCAAAACGCTACATAACGATAGCATTCCCATTCAAATTGTGTGACGAAATATCAATCCCAGAAATTATTGGTTTATTGATGTAACTTCAAGTGTGTGTGTTTTTAAATGTCCGTAATTTGTTTGATAAATAATTTTTGGGGATGATTAATTAAAAATAATTTATGTTTATTGTTATAGATCATCGAATGGTATAACAAGAATGTTAAAATAAATAAATAAAGCAGAAACATGACAAAAATTCCAATTCCTTAGAATTTACAGAAACCTCCTAAATCTGGCACACAAGGAATTCGATTAGCCCTGTCGGCTGGGGTTGCACTTCTGTAAAGAGCTAATCCCTTCCACCTATGGAGCCACCTGATGAGCGTAGGTGGTGACCCGTGATGCTTACGGGCGGAACCCTGGTGATTGAGCAGTCTATGTCATGCAACACTCCACTTTGGCCCTTATTTGGGCTAGACGGCCTCGTCGATCAATCAGCTGTTCACGTCAAGCCCAAGTACCTATATGATTTTCACGACCCTATTACTCTTATGGTAAACCTACAACCCTTTTTTTCATTTAAGTGCTAGAAGACAGTGGCTGAAGGTCTTGGACATGACGTTAAATTTCATCTAGTGGAGAGGTTCCAATTCTGAAGCTCAGGGGAGTGTGGAGTACTTCTTTATTGCCATTACTACCAGGTCCACTCTAACACAGAATGGTGGCACCTGTAAGGGTCTAATTTATGGGTTGAGCCGATAAAAAAAATTGAATAGCCAACAAGAATGAATAAAACAAAAACATCTTCGGCATAAGATAAATCCAGACGGGTTGATATGCCGTAAAATCCAACCAACCAACCAAACAAACAAACAAACAAAACTCAGGACTTATTATCATTTTTTTGCGATCTCTGCTATTGTCTTCTAACTTTCTCTTCGTCTCGGATCATTTCGAGTTTTTATTCGGGTTGGGGATATCTTCATGGGTCACTGTCTCTGTCTCTGTCTCTCTGTTTCTCTGTCTCTGTCTCTCTGTTTCTCTGTCTCTGTACTTGGTTCCATTGGTTGCTGTTTATCAGGAACACGGTGACATAATTGTATGCACACATAATGTTATTTCTCGATCCTGACTTAAACACGCACGCGTGGAAGAACCAATCAGCTCAGACGAAATACGCCCAACTCCTATAGCCACTGGTTTGGGTCTCAGTAATTCTAAGTAACTTTTCTGTCCTTTGCCACTAACCCCACTCCCAATAAGAATAAAACCAAAATTACTTTCATTATTCTTTTTTGGGGGGTCGGGACAAGATCAAGTCAGTATTTGCCAAGCACAAACTACCTATTACAAAAATTGAACCTTTTGTCCAAGTCAACGCTGACCCAAAGAAAATGGCGGTTAGAATCCATATGAAATTATTAACATCCTACCTAGACACAGCTATTGGCTGATAACAGAGAATCAACAGAAGCTAAGAAAACATCAAATAAAATCGCCATTAAATTACTAAAGATATTTAACCGGGTGACAGGAACGTTGTCACTTGTTGGATACTAACCAACTGGACTTCCGGTTATGGCTTCCGTGTCTTCCGTCCAGTCATTTCACTTCTTTTTTTTTTATCGACATTTATTCATCAAATATTTAATCGCCAGACCGTTAATCAGCGACACTATTTGCAGTATCACGGATGCCACACAGTTCGTGTCCCACTTCTCTCGCGCGTACGCACGCAGACAACACGATACACAAATAAAAACTTGTAGATACATGTAGATTTGAACTAGAGTATATATATATATATATATATATATATATATATATATTATATAGCAAATATATGTACCCTCCGGGTGCAAGTATTTAAGTTTTAATGTAATAAAATATTATGTTAACTTAGAAAGGCTAATGAAACTAAATAAGATGCCGATAAAAAGATTTGAAACAGATGGGGAACAACTAAAACTTGCTTTTTCTTCACTCCCGTCTTTCATTGCTAAATTTTCATAATTTAACTATTTAATTAAATTAGGAAGTAAAGAATAGAATTACTGTTAATATTGTTAATGGATTTCTTTTAAGATTTATTGGAGAGATTTTTGCTCATATTCATTAAGATAAAACTAAACAATTAGAAATCAATAATACTGAGCACATATTTATTAAAATCAAATTTTTAATATCAATATGCAAATTAGTCTTCCCATTTACACTGCAAACTTCTATTTTTTGTATATATAAATACAATTGCATGTTATTAGTATATAGATATGGTCAACAGTATGAATAATGTAAAACAAGTTTATTAATAATTAAGGTTTAAATAGAAATGAAATCATGGAGAATGTGATGTAAATAACTATGTGAATAGTTTCGGTTACAGACAGAAAAACACACAATCTCCATTATAATAATATATATATATATATATATATATATATATATATATAGGGAGAAATAAGAGAAATTAATCCGTCAATATGTGGAGAAAGGTAGACAAACACGGGATGTTGTACAAAATCGATGTTTATTGTAGGTGGTGATGTCAACGTTTTAACGTTTCGGTCTGTTAGACCTTCTTCAGGACGTTGGATTGAGTTCTTGCTTCCAAGGTGAAAATTTTCATACTGAGAGTTAGGAGGTCGTGAATAGGGGAGGGGTGGTCAATCGTTGTCTTTGTCCTGAAGATGATCTAACAGACCGAAACGTTATAACGTCGATATCACCACCTACAATAAACAACCATTTTGTACAACATCCCGTGTTTGTCTACCTCATACACGGACTGATATGCAACGCCCCATGGACGCCTTTGAAGTTGCATGCAGTGCATTGGGACTTACAATTAGTTTGAAAAAGACTGTCCTAATGTATCAGGTGAACCATACTGTAAACCTGTTATGTCTATGGGCAGAAGTTAGCGGTTGTAGATAAGTTTGTGTGCCTGGGTAGCACGCTAATGCCTTGGGTTGATATAATAAAGAGATCTAAGAAAAACATCAAGTCTTGTATTCGTTATTTGGAGGAGGTATTTTGTTGTTGTTGTTAGTGTTGTTGTTGCTTATTCTTCACTCTACCCATGCTATGGGGGGTATCCACTTCTAGTATATCTATAAGCAAACATAGATAAACAGAGCTATAAACTCTGAGGCTTACTACTCTTTTGAAAGAGTACCTTCAGATTTTTCTCACTGATAAGTTAAAGCGACAAATCTTCCAGGCTGTCGTTATATTAGTGCTGCTGTATAACTGCACCACCTGGACCCTAACGAGGCGCCTTGAGAATAAGCTGGGTAAGGAGCTGCACAAGAATGCTGCGTGCAGTTTTGAACAAATCGTGGAAGCAGCACCCCACGATGAAAACAGCTGTATGGCCACCTCCCCCCCCCCATCTTACAAGCATTCGAGGGAGACGGAAAAGGCATGCCGGGCACTGCTGGAGAAGCAAAAACGAGCTCATATGCGACGTTCTTCTGTGGAAGCCAACACACGGACATGCTAGTGAGGGCCGCCCATTGACCAACTATGCAAAGATGCAGGATGCTGCGCAGAGGACCTCCCTGGGAAAATGAATGATAGGGAAGGTTGGTGAGAGATTGTTATGGATATCCGTGCTAATTGCACGACATGATGATGATGATGACCTTCAGATAACATAACCGTTTCGGTAACTAGAAGAAAACCTAGTGAACTTTATTGATCACAGATTGAAATTAAAGGAAAGATCGAAACTGAGTAAATACCTGGACCAATTATATCGCTTATATCTCAAACAGCTTTATATCACTGGAGGCGCGCGGTGTAATGGTTATAATCGCAGGAAAATGGACTCGACGACATAGTTTCAAATCCTGGAGGTGGTTGTTGTATTTCACATAGCGCTAATACCCTTGGCAAAGGTATGCATCCAACACTCTCTCTTCTCTCTTCTCTCTCTCTCTCTCTCTCTCTCTCTCTCTCTCTCTCTCTCTCTCTCTCTCTCTCTCCAGCTATGGTAAGTAGTAGGGCAGACTGGGCTTTTTAACCCTGGTTAGGCCAGTCTAGGAGAAGGAAACGCTGAATAAACCAGTTAAATAGTTTCTAATGTTTTTTTCTAAATCGGCAGCACCAGCACGGCATGGAAATTTCGGTTATACAATCACAATCATTTACAAACGAAAAATTTTAAGAAAACAAACTGAACCTTCTAAACATTTTTTTAAAAGAAAAACAATCAAAGCCCACAAATAAAATACCAACAGGATTTAAAAACAAATGCCATATATTATATATATATATATATATATATATATATATATATATATATATATCAGATAACTATGTGCTCTCAAAATGAACTGAGGTCATCTCGGTTCCCAGAAGTAGCTTACTCTCCAGTTTAACTAGTCTCACCGAGAGAACCAGAATTGACCATTTCTTTCATTTGCCGCGAGTGTCATACTTCCTGAAATTTTATCATTTTGACATTTCCCAATTCATTATTCATGTGCCTCTCCAGCCTGTGACTGATAATCTATTTCACAAATCTTTTTGTCAGCCATCCCCACCCCCACCCAACATTGGTATTGATGCAAACCCTAAGAGAATTTAAGACACTCACCTGAATTCTAATTCAGAAAAGTGTGACTTTCTATACCTTCGTAATTTTGTAGGCGCCATCTGGATTCTTTGCGCCCTAGGCGGGCACCTGGATTATCAAACAAGTGGCACTGGCTCCGAGTATTGAGTACTTTTATACAGATGGGAGACTTTAAAATACTGCGAACCGCTTTCATATTGAACTTGTTCAAGCTTGTTATTTTACAGTGTAGATATCATTTATACTAGAAAAAAAACCCTCCGGACGGTGTAAAAGTTAATTTTTGTCACGTTCATTCGTAAATGAAATCTAAACATAACTTTGAAATCTTAATCTTTAAATAGACGTTTAGAAAAATCGTTTGGGTGTCAAAATTCAAATAAATATGATTTCGGATTTTCGAAAAGTTAAATTCAATTTAATTTAAATATTTAAGGTTTTTATTTTGGAGCGTCAAAACCTTTCTATTTTTTATCGTTATAAATGACGATATTTTTTTTTATCGTTATTGAATATATAGAGAGAGATATATGAGAAGTAAACAAACAAACAATGTGTTTTGATATGGCTTTTTTAGCCGACAATTTTGGGGAGAATATGTGCTTAATTGAAGTCGTACCTAATTTTGAAAATTAATAATTAATGCCCGCGTAATGCATTAATCATTGATTAATTAATTTTCAAAATTAGGTACCACTCCAATTAAACACACACACACACAACACACACACACCACATATATATATATATTATATATATATATAATTATAAAAGTGTTGTTTATGGTCCAACGGGAGAAAATTAGATATTCTATAAAAAAAGGTTTCCAAAAGGATTGTTTTTTTCTTTTAATTTTATTATTAACTTACATATGCGACACGTGTTTCAGATATGTTATCTTCTGCCAAAATATTGTAATTCAATGCCTGAAGAAGATAACAGATCTGAAACAGGTGTCGCATATGTAAGTTAATAATAAACAATTTTTAAAAATCCTTTTTGCAAACCTCATATATATATATATATATATATATATATATATATATATATGGGAGAAATTAATCCGACAGTATGTGGAGAAATGTAGACAAACACGGGATGTTGTAGAATATGGATGTTTATTGTAGGTAGTTATGTCGACGTTATAACGTTTCGGTCTGTTAGACCTTCTTCAGGACTTTAGGATATCTCCAAACACATAACACCTGTGGCATTACTCCCAGAATCTATTTTGACACACTCCCTACTCCTCTCATACAAACAAACGACTACCCCTCCCCTTATTCATGACCTCCGAATTCACTAGCATAAAAATGTTCACCATGTTCGCTATGCCAAAGTCCTGAACAGACCGAAACTTTACAACGTCGACATCACTACCCACAATAAACATCCATTTTCTACAACATCCCGTGTTTGTCTACATTCTTCCACACACACACACACACACACACACACACACACACACATATATATATATATAATATATATATATATATTATATATTGGAGGATATGAGCTTAATTGAAGTCATACCTAATTTGAAATTAATTAGTTGATAATTATTGAATTTAGGCGGATATATATGTTCAAATGTAAGGCTAAATAAATCGAGAAAGTGTCAATCCCTGAATGTACATTTCGACCTATTCAGGGATTGACACTTTCTCGATTTATTTAGCCTTACATTTGAACATATATGCCCGCCTATATTCATTAATTATCATCTAATTAGTTTCCAAATTAGGTATGACTTAAATTAAGCACATATCCTCCAAAAATTGTCGGCTTAAAGCCATATAAAAATAAACACATTTGTTTGTTTACTTACCCTCATATATATATATATATATATAATATATATATAAATATATATATATATATATATTCAATAACGATAAAAAATAAGGTAATAAAAACATTCTGTCGGTTAAATTAAAAACGAAAGCACACAAAAACACACACCTGCAAGCACAGATGTTACAAATGAACTATCTCTGCGACTCCCACCAGACATAAAGGAGTGGGGAGAGATATGTATATATATATACATATATATATTCATATACGGACACAGAATGTAATTAATCGAAGCCATGAGAAGATACCAAAAAATCTGAAACACGTGACACTAATGTAAAATAAAATAAAAATCTCTTAAAAACATAATCCATTTTGTGGTCCTTATCTTTCATAAAATACTTAATTTTCTCCTGATGGACTGATAACAATATTGTAGTTCGAACCCGATTTCTACGATGCCGCTGCCTGGGACGTTCACCACTACTCCAAGGGATCCCACATGACCATTGTATTGCGTTTATGGTTTGGTATTGTCGTTTCGTTTCTAACAATCTGGCAACCTAAAGAAAAGGTAGGGTTTTCTGTTGTCACAGCTGGTTGTGGGAATGTATCCGACATCTCGTAGGTATAAGGTTAAAAAAAACTTTACCTGAAAAGCGTATCTATTGGCAATTATATATATCAAATATCGGAAATTATACATGTACATATTCATGGTCTGCCAAAGTATGGTTAATTAATGCCTGAAGAAAATCTGAAACACGTGTCGCATATGTAAGATAATAATAATTTAAAAAAAAATAAACAATCCTTTTTGCGAAACTTCTTTTTTTATAGAACATCTATTTTTCTCCCGTTGGACACTTTATATATATATATATATATATATATATATATTATATATATATATAATAGAGAGAGAGAGAGAGAGAGAGAGAGAGAGAGAGAGAGAACTTCATTAGACTGCTAATGTTATTGTAATTTATTGGGTTCCAATAAAACTATCTGTCTGATCGTCTGTTATTTACAGATTTCATCTCTCTGATGATCGTAAAATATATACACCGACGTATGTATTTATCAGTTAAAAAAACACTCCTTAACGGCAGCTATCGACAACCGAGTGGTTGAGGAACTGGGCTGATGAAAAGTCAGGTTTTTCTACTGGTCAGAAACATGGTGCCTATGGATGACTTATAAATGTATATATATATATATATATATATATATATATATATATATATATATATATTATATAGAGAGAGAGAGAGAGAATGCGTCTGTCTGTCTGCCTGTCTCTCACACATACACATACGCACGCTTACACACAAACACACACACACACACACACACATATATATATAATATATATATATATATATATATATATTATATTATATATCATAATGACCTGGCCTTTTAGTTCAGTCGATAGAGCATCAGGCTGGGGACTACAAGATTCCGGGTTCAATTACGGCCCTCGCCAACTCAGCTCATGATTAACAAAACTTGGATCTGTGAGGTAAAGTGGGGAGATGATGGTATATGCTGTGCTCCACCTCAGACTCAAAAACAATCTCCCAAGTGTAGTGCTAGTGAAAAGGGGATAGACCGAGGCCACCGAAAGAAATCTTTTCGTAGGCCTCGGATAGACACCCTCGCTGTCTGGCTGATACCAACAATAGGTTACTATGTCTACTTTGCTACATTTTATATCATAATGATCCGGAAAACCTCTTGCCCCAAACAAGAAGGGAATGACCCTTAAAGCTTGTTTTATTTCAATTGCATTAATATAGAACCACGCACCTTATTAATCTTCTATCATCTGTTTCTCTTTTTTTCTTTTTCCTCTTTTTCTCTCTCTTCTATCTATACACTGTTAATGGTTAAGAGAGAGTGAGAGAGAGAGAGAGAGAGAAAGGGAGAGAGAGAAAGAAAGAAAGAATGTGTGTATATATATATATCAACCAGAAAGAGAGGGGTAAGAGAGAAAGAAAGAAAGAAAGAAAGTGTATATGTATCAACAAGAAAGAGAGAGAGAGGGGGAGGCGAGCGAGAGAGAGGTACCTATACATGCGTACAAACACACATAAACACACATATATTTATATGCATATATGTATACATAAACACACACGCATATATATGTGTGTGTGTGTATTTATGTATATATGTGTGTGTGTTTGTATATATATATATGTTTTCTCTCTCTCTCTCTCTCTCTCTCTCTCTCTCTCTCTCTCTCTCTCTCTCTCTCTCTCTCTCTGTGTTGTGTGTGTGTGTGTGTGTGTGTGTGTGTGTGTTTAGATATATATATGAAGGCACACTCACAAAAACATGCAATTCATCTCGATATATTGTAAAATATTGATGTAATGACCAGAGCGTTGACACACACACACACACACACACATATATATATATATATATATATGTGTGTGTGTGTGTGTGTGTGTGGTGTGTGTGTGTGTGTGTTGTGTGTGTGAATATGTGTGACTCGTGTAGCACACACGAATAGTACTTCGTATATTTTAATTACACGTATACACGATCACACACCTACATACTCCTTAATTCCCCCCTCCATCTCTCCTTGTCTCACTCTCACATACACACACTTACACTCAAGCACACACATATACATACTCTCTCTCTCTCTCACTCTCTTCCTCTCTCTCTCTCTCTCTCTCTCTCTCTCTCTCTCTCTCTCTCTCTCTCACACACACACACACACACACACGCACACGTACTTACTTTGTCATTTGCTCATATAAAACATAGACATATATTAACCAACCACTACACATTCAACAACGCAGAGAAGAAGAAGAAGAAGAAGAAGAAGAAGAAGAAGAAGAAGAAGAAGAAGAAGAAGAAGAAGAAGTATGTAAAAACAACCAGTAAAAAGAACAGCCTTAGCGCAAAAAGAAGACAAACAAAAAGGCAAGCATAATACAGTATGACGTTCAGTTCATGAATATTCATAAGTATTAATGAGCGTAGGTCTGCGGCCGTCGATAATGGCGACACACATTGTTCTAACCAAATAACTATTGTCAGAAAATGGCGCCAGTGCCTTCTCACGATGACAAGGTCGACAGCAGCGCCCCCAAGCGAGACCGACAGAGGCCAGAGACCAAGGGGAGGCTGGTGGGAAGAGGTGGTGGTGGTGGTGGAGAAGCGACATGAAACTAGCTAAGGCGGATCTGGAGAAGCAGGTTCAAGCCTGTTATAGTTCGTATTCTGATTTGTCATTGGCTATTACTGCTACTTAGCAATTCGGCTGAATATTTTTAATTGTTCGGGACGAAGAAGTTTCCACTAAGTTGAAAAAAAAAAAAAAAAGATTAAAAATTAAAATCAAAATGGAGTTTTAGGTCACAAGTTTCCCATGATCCTCCACGTCTCGTTTCTGAGGCAACTTTTAACTTTCCCCGATTGGAGAAATTTTATGAAAATTAGCAACTACCACATCTTTTGTTCGTTTGTTGGAGTTTAACGGCACATTAACTCTTGTGGGTCATTTAATGCCAAATCTTGCTCAGTCGGTAGTGCACCCACCAAGGAATTCCAAGGTTCCTGGTTCGATACCGGTTCCTGCCAACTCAGCACAAGAGTAGCACAGACTGGGTAATCTGATCTGTGCGGTAAAGTGGGAAGCTGACGGTGGGTGTGGTGCTCCACCTCAGCAAAAACAATCTCCCTGGTCTAGCGCTAGCGAAAAGGGGACACACTCCATCGCTGTCTGGTTGATACTACCAATAGATCCTTCGGCAAACTTTATTTTTTTACCAGTAGCGGAAGAGTTAGATACGGAACCTGCAACTGAAGAACTTTGCATAACACTTGATAGACTAACCTACGGCAAATCACCTGGCAGCGACGGAATCACAGCTAAAATTCTAAAGTGTGTGAAGCCTGTTCTCCTAGACAAACTCCACAAGCTCCTCTGCCTACGCTGGAGTGAAGGGGTTATCCCACAAGGCATCGGGAATGCCACCATCGTAATATATATATATATATATATATATATATATATATATATATAGAGAGAGAGAGAGAGAGAGAGAGATCATATTTCTCCTTCTGTCTGTCTGTCTCTCTTTGTATATATATATATATATATATATATATATATATATATATATATAAGATAAATCTAATGAGTCAGACGAACCTACTATTAGTTTCGCTTAATGCTCTTCAGGGCTAAGATCTGACACTAATAGTAGGTTCGTCTGACTCATTAGATTTATCTTTATTATTTGCTCTACTTAGGTATTGAGCACTTTTTAATTATTAGCTTATTCTCCCAGCGGTTATATGAATATATATATATCTTATATACATATATATATACATATAATTTGTTTTTTCTTTTGACCAAATACTGTACCAATAGATTACTTTTTGTTTTTTCCCAAAAATTTTTTTCTCCCCGGTTGATGTTTGGTAGTATATTTTACAATCAAACTATTTGCTGTTTTTTTTTTTTCTCACCTCGAGGATTTACCAACACGCTTGGTATATATATATATATTATATATATATAATATATATATATATATATATATATATATATATACTTATAGTATCGAATTGATGCTTTAACATTCTCGTTGCAGTGGCATTCCAAAATTATCCAACAGTGCTCAATATATTAAAAACATAGACCAATAATTATAATAATATTAGTAATATTAGTAGAGGAAAAGAGGTCTACCATGATTTCAATCCAAATGATTTCATCAGGACCCTAACCTATACTTAACTTTGCTAGAACTAAGGAATTATATTGACTTACTTAAGTATAAGGTAAGGTCCTGAGAAAAATCATTTGGATTGAAACCATGGTAGACCCTTAACTCTTTCCTCTACTACTATTAGTAATATTATATATATATATATATATATATATATATATATGTGTGTGTGTGTGTGTGTGTGTGTGTGTGTGTGTGTGAGGATAAGAGGGTTGGAGTAAATCCGACAGAATGTAGTAAAGAATAGAGGGAAAAAAGTGGACAAAAAGAGCAAAACTCAAACAAATAGACGTAGGAGATATATTTCGTTCTGCATTGAGCAGGACTTCCTCAGTTGTTTATTAAAGCATCAGTGCAACATACATTTGTGTTTATAGAAGAGAAAATATGAATACAAATGTATTGTATGTTTAAGTTTTGCTCTCTTTTTATCCACCTTTTTCTTTATTCTTTACTCTCTCTCTCCTCTCTCTCTCTCTCTCTCTCTATATTATATATATATATATATATATATATATATATATATATGTTGTTGTGTGTGTGTGTGTGTGTGTGTGTGTGTTTAGGCAGCATTTGGTGGGGGGGGGCATATAGAGTTAAATAATGCAGCCATTTTCTGTCTGCAAGTTTTGTCCTTTGTTTTTTCGTATTGCCGGATTATTTTTGTAATATCTGGCGAAAATTGGCTGACATATAAATGGAAAATGGAATAGCCCATTATTGTACGGTTTCAAAATACCTTGAAGATGGCCACGATAGGGCGGAAAGTACTTGGTCTATGACATATGGCAAATACATCAGCCAATTTTCGCCAGATATTACAAAAATAATCCGGCAATACGAAAAAACAAAGGACAAAACTTGCAGACAGAAAATGGCTGCATTATTTAACTATATATATATATATATATATATATATATATATATATATATATATATATATATAACATTAAATAGCTTTAAATGATCCATATCTATAGGTGAGTGGTATCAAGTGTTTCCTTGATAGGATTCAACCAATACTGACAAATCAAACGTACATATAAACATTTAAGTATATATTTTACATATACGGTGTATTATAAATTAATGAATAATAAATGGATACTTTAATTCAAATATTAATTCATTTCTGCATTGGGTGGGGGGGGCGCATTTAACAAACGCAAAAAAAAAAAAAACAATTTGAAAAATTAAACATCAGTGACACGGAAAAATCATAGCCATATACCCACATATGAAATCCTGATATTGTTAAGATTCTTGTGACCATTTTGATCCGTTTAATGTGGAACCCTATGATTCTTGTGTTATGTCGTTCAGTGTTTAAATAGAATCCTTGTGCCCTTTAATCTTAAGCAGTTGTGTCCTTTGAATCCTTTAATGTTAGGCAGGATTCTTGTATCCTTTAAGCAGAGCGCTTGTGTCCTTTAGTGTTAAACACGAGCAATTGAATGCCTTTCCATCAACGCCTTTAAATAGTTATCCAACCACATACTCGAACGTGTTGATTGGCTGATTGAATCCACGCGGCCACGAAGAGTCTATAAGTTTAAGTTGGGAAAGCCAGCACACGTTATTAACACATATTAATAAAAATCAGACTGAAAGAGGAAAAACGTGCCGAAATAAATGTGTAAATAATAACAACAATAACAAGAACAACAATAATTAGAAGAAAATGAAATAAACACAACCTATATAAATAGCAAAATGGAACAACCCATTGATGTATGGTTTAAGAATTACCCTGAAGATGCCCCACGATAAGGCGGAAAGTACTTGGAAAATCACCTATGGCAAATATTTCAGCCAATTTTCGCCAGATATCATTAGAACAATCCGGCAATTTGAAAGGACAAGGAACAAAATTTGCAGACAAAAAATGACTGCATTGTTCAATAATATATATATATATATATATATATATATATATATATATATATATATATATATATGTGTGTGTGTGTGTGTGTGTGTGTGTGTGTGTCTGTGTGTGTGTGTGTGCGTGTGTGTGAAATAAATCAACGGTGTGTAAATAAATAAACCAAAAAAATGTTCCCTAAGGATAAATTTCTTTGTCCATGGTGAAATTAGCCGACGTTAAAAAGTTTCGATTTTTTTATAAAGCCTTCAACATGACAAGTGCATGGGTATGGCATAATCTCACCTGAGTTAAAATTATTTTCTTTCTTTATTTGTTTGTTGGTGTTTAACGGCACATCAAGCCTTGTGGGTTATTTTATGCCAAATCTTGTTTTTACATACAAGGAATAATACCAACGATAAGGTCTCCAAATATTTAGAAATCACAGAAACGTTTATTGTTTATTGTCAATGTGACTTGATCGTAAGAAAATACAGTTATTATTCACTAATCCTTTTAAATTGTCTGAAATTTTTGGGATAATTCAATTACTACTGTTCGACCGACGCATTCTGCCGCCTTCCTAATGCAACGCAGAAAGTGAAAAGAAATTTGATTCTCCGAACCGTCCTCACACATCCACTAATTCATATAATATTAAGTAAAGACACATTAAAATGTTCCATCAAAAATGAAATTAATTATCTTATTAATAATGGAGATTCGCTTCCGGTTTTTGTCTGTAACAAAAACTACGTCACTGCTGACGTCACATTACCCAAAATCGTCATAACATCGAATAAATACACTCAAAATTTGAACATGCAACATTAGACAGTCCTCATTGTTTTTTTAAACAAGTTTTAATAAATACATGACTGGTATTATATATCTATATATAGTTTGTTTTATTTTAATACATATTTAAAGTTTACATTTGAAATTGTTTTATTTTTTAATCCTTTAATAAATTTGATGATTTTACTTACTTAGGGTACAAACTCGCTGACATTGAATTTTTTACTCCCATCCCTCAGGCAATATGTTTCTAAAATCTATTTTTACATCACCTGGAGAGCGTTTTTTTTTATTTTGCTAGTTTAATTAATGAGATTTAAAACTGACGTTTTCAAACCAAATGCAGTCTGTACTGTTTGTGGTTGGCTTCAGATATCCATTTCCTAAGAATCAGCTGTTATTTCGACAATCCCCACCCAGTGACCTGGTCAGTTCTAAGGGACACTTTAATAAATCAAATAGTCCCCAAAGTCATAACGCATCACTCAATAAGTCCTGCGCCTAACTAATAAAAAAATCAACTTTTTGGCAAAATTCGACTTTATTCATCAACATAATGGCTTTAGCATTAAATAACCCAGAAAGATTGATATGCCATGAGTGATGCTGATAACTTTTTGATTTAGTGCATCCTGGAACGCACATATTTGCTTTGAATGAGTCCCCAGAAAAATTTATGGGTCCTAAGTAAAATTTCTTAACAGATTATAGGTTTTTGATTTATGATCTCGCGAAACCTTTTTGGGTGATATATTGATTCCAATGCTTCTCTAACAATTCGATGGCTTTTTGTTGAACGATTGGACCAAGTTACCTTTAAGCACCCCAGGACCGACCTGGATTCAGAAGGACATGTTTCGCTTTGCACCGTCAACATCCGGTTGTTGGTTAGAGTTAGGGTAAGGAGTTAGTTTTACAATTTAAAAACAAATACGTCTAAAAATCGTCTAGTAACAAACAACCGGATGTTGACGGTGCAAAGCGAAACATGTCCTTCTGAATCCAGGTCGACCCTGGGGTGCTTAAAGGTACCTTGGTCCGAACGATTTGTCTTTGGCCTCAAAATAAGCCATTGCTTTGCTTGAACAGTATTTTTTCTCGTCAGAAAGCAATGCTTTATCAACATGCATAGTTTTCCATAGTTTTGAAAATTTGCAACAGTAGCTTCACTTAAATAACTGTAACTTGTAAAACTAATAATCCGTATGTCAGGCCCGGGACTTATTGAGTGATGTGTTTTATATATATATATATATATATATATATATATATACACATATATATATATATATATACTCACACACACACACACACACACACACACACACACACACAGATACAGATACAACAAAACACAACACACAACACAACACAAGTGTATCTATCGTCTGTTCAAAGCTTTGTTTACGTTTTTCAAATTTTTGAAATATCCATGGTAACCGTTTCGACGTTCCAAGAATGCTATGCGGTTCAATTTAACAATTTTTAAATAGACTAATCAACAAAACAAACGAGTCTCACAGATTTCTTATTTTCTGTGATATTTTTATTTTTTTCCTCAAATTAACGAAAGCCCAGATGAAGATCTATTGAAACAGATCGAAACACTGCAGCGTAGGCGAAATAAACATTACTTTATTTGTGAACTTCTGTTTTTCAATTTTTCATAATATCACTTTCTGTCGGATTCATTTCCACTTTTTCTTCAAACACACACACGCGCACACACACACACACACACACACACATATATATATATATATATATATATATATATATATATATATTATATATATATATATATATGAGTCCATGGCCTCATAGGTACTTTACATCAATATGTTTCGGATTAGCGTCGTAACTACAAGGCTGTGCAACTGAATTTTTCTTGTAAGAAAAGTTTTTGTCACATGTTCGTCCTTCTTTGCCTCAAAGCTTTTGTTGTTCCACTGGAAAATCAAGATGGCTGTCCTGATAAAGTTCCAAGCAACACGATCTTCTCGCCGGCCAAAACAACTCGAAAGGGAACCCAGAACAAGAAACTGAACATTTTTTTCTGACTATTTCTGGTTCTGAATAAAACTTACATATAAGGCTCCCTTTTTTATTTATTTATTTTTTTTTTTTTTTTCAAATTTGTCACAAAACTTTTATATAATATCAAAGAGTCTTATTTCGTTCTATTAATTTTTCATTGCATTGGGATATATATATATATATATATATATATATATATATATATATATATATATATTATAATGTGTGTGTGTGTGTGTGTGTGTGTAAGGTATCCAAATCTGGTAGTAAGGGATGATTCTACTTGGGATCTTCAAAATCTCACTGTATAATCATACTGTATGCTCTTGTAGGTGCAAACATATATTCATACAAGTAATTTTTTTTATAAATCCTTAAAGAGAGGTCGATGTATAATAATCTATATTTTAGATTAAATAGAGCAATATTTACCTTTCAAAGAAAGGAAAAAACTCAACAAACCGTCATTCTGTAATAAATTTATTTCGACCAAAACTTAAAAGGCTTTTTAAAATTTTATTCAGATTCTGTCTGATGAGACTGAACTTTTAGGGAGTTTTAGAAATGTCTTTAAATGTTTAAAAGACTTTTTAACAAAATGGTATATGCATAAACCGGAATCTGTTCTTGAGAATGAAACGCATAAAATTCTCTGTGGCTTTGAGATAAAAACGGACCACTTTATCCCAGCAAGGAGACCAGACCTAGAGTTGATTTTAAAAAAAAAGAAAGAACTTGTCAACTGGTGGATTTTGCAGTCCCAGCAGGGTGAAGGTAAGGAAAACGAAAAGATGGAAAAATACCTGGACCTTACCAGAGAACTGAAAAGGATATGGAATATGAAAGTTAAAGTGATACCAATTGTAGTTAGTATACTTGGAACGGTCCTAAAAAGCTTGGGAAAAAGACTGGAGAATCTGGAAATTAGAGGAAGAATTGAGACCATCCAGAATACTGCACTGCTACAATCTGCCAGAATATTCAGAAGAGTCCTGGAGACCTGAGGAGACTTGTGGTCACTTAGACTCCAGTGAAATATCAGCTAACGCTGTCGTGAAAAACTCAATAATAATAATAATAATAATAATAATAATAATAATAATAATAATAATAATGATATTGCGGTAATAGAGATGAGACTGTAAACCATGTACTCTGCGAATGTAGTTGGGAAGATGATCCACTGGGAATTATGCAAAAATTTAATTTGACCATACAACAAAATGGTATATGCATAAACCAGAATCTGTTCTTGAGAACGAACACACATAAAATTCTCTGGACTTTGAAATAAAAACGGATCACCTTATCCCAGCAAGAAGACCAGACCTAGTGTTTGAAAAACAAAAAAGAAAAAAACTTGTCAAGGTGGATTTTGCAGTTCCAGCAGATCACAGGGTGAAGCTAAAGGAAAATGAAAAGATGGACAAATATCTTGCCAGAGAACTGAAAATTATGGAATATGACATTCAAAGTGATACCAATTGTAGTTGGTGCACTGGAACGGTCCCAAAAGGATTGAAAAGGGTTTGGAAAGTTTGGAAATCAGAGGAAGGATTGAAACCATTCAGAACACTGCACTTCTGCAATCTACCAGACACTCAGAAGAGACCTGAGGAGACTTGCTGTCACTCAGACTCCAGTGAAAGACATCAGCTAATGCTGATGTGAAAAACTCAAAAGAGTAAATAATAATAATAGAAATAAACTTGTATCTCTCTTCACCTCTTGTCTGTCTGTCTGTCTCTCTTCTCCTGATAGTCAATTTTCCCAAACTTATAGCAACCATTACAACAAAATGGGATGCGCTCTTTTTTATCCAACCCATTACACCATCATATGACGCCCATGGAGATGTCAGTAAGTGTTGGTTCCCCACCCCCAACCCTCTCTCTCTCTCTCTCTCTCTCTCTCTCTCTCTCATCTCTCCTCTCTCTCTCTTTACATTTGACTTCACTCTTATGAAGTACGAAAGACGTGGTCCGTGTCGTTCAGACGTTAAGAGTAGATTCCAATGGCTGACTTCTGTCTGTACATATACATATATGCTGATAGGTACGCGTCCTGCGTCCCTGACGCCACAAAATCTAAAAGACCCAATAAAACCATATCCATGCGTCCCAGTGTTTTTTTTCTTCCATCACCATTTCAAGGTAACTGTAAATACATTTCAACAGTTTCTTAGAAACGAATTACACAGGATGGGTTACAAGGTAGGGGTTAGACGGCTTTAGTAGTTTCCGCAGATCATAAATAAAGACCCTAACAAACCCTATCAAAACACTTTAGTTGGGACCCCACCTCTCTCTCTCTCTCTCTCTCTCTCTCTCTCTCTCTCTCTCTCTCTCTCTCTCTCTCTCCTGATAGTCAATTTTCCCAAACTTATAGGCAACCCTTACCTCTCAAAGTTTATTTTCTGGTCCAGTTATCACTAGTACCATGTAAACTAGTACTACCTGTTCTATGATCGAGTTGTCGACGACTAAACTGCCACCCCCACCACGCAGGCCTCGGCTTGTCTGGTGAGGTGAGTGTGTGGACAAACAGCATCACTAAAACAAGAGCTGTCAAAGGGCTGATGGGCTCCGAGGGATCCAACAGCTATCCACATCAATAGTAATAGGATTGGGGTACTTACTACTCACATAAATCCCCAAAGGGGTTAGATGGGGTTGTTCCTTAGCCTTGGATGAGGACAATAGTCCGAATAATCCAAATAATACTAAGGAAAAATCTGTTATAAAACCTCCACTACCTAGCAGCTACACCCCATTCCAAGAAAAGGCTTGGGGAGTTAATTCCGAAATCAAATCATTTTCAATATCAGATTCCCTCTGATGATATATCCACTAACCCAATGGGGTATTTTTTAATCATTTTTATTTGTACTAGCAAATATATGCCCCCTCCGGGTGCAAGTATTTAAGTTTTGATATAATAAAATATCATATTAAATTAGAAAGGCTAATGAAACTGGCTAAGAATGCAAATAAAAAGATCTGCAACAGAGGGGGTATAATCGAAAAATAGAACAACTTTGAAACTATTCCATCATTTTCCATTACCCCCCTTCATTGGTAAATTTTCCTAATTTAACTATTTAGTTAAAATAGGAAGTAAAGGATAATATTACAGTTTTTTTCTTCTTGTAAATAGATTTTCTTTTAAGATTTATCCACGAGATTTTTTTATATTCTTAAGATAAAACCAAACAATTAGAAATCAATAATACCAAGCACATATTTATTAAAATAAAATGTTAAATATCAATATGCAAATAGCCTTCTCGTAAACTGTAAACCGCTATTTTGTTGTATATATAAATACAACTGCATGTTATTAGTACGTAGATATGGTCAACAGTATTAATAATGTAAAACAATTTTTATTAATAAACTGAAGGTTTAAAAGAATGAAATCATGGAGAATTTGACGTAAACAATAAATTAATTAGGCAATGTGACTTGAGTAGTAATATAGTTTCGGTTACAGACAGAAAAACACACAATCTCCATTATAATAAGATTTTGGTATGATCATTTACTTAAAAATCTTCATCAGAACCCTCATTTTTATTATTACTCATGTTGTTTAATGATAGATTTTCACACAAAGGGCCCATATTGATCAAATTTTTTAGCTGAATTTAATTGTTTAAAATGTATTAAAAATAAATTACATATGTAATATCATTTTGCTTTTTTTTTTATTGATTCTCATATAATGAGCATCAATTAAAAAAAATAAAAGCAAAATGATATTACATATGTAATTTTTATTTACGTTGATTATACTTTTCAAATTAAACAAAAACTTGGCCTTAAATAATCAATTTAATTTTAATTTGTTTTTAAAATGAAAACGAGCACACAAATTGGTTGTACCTATCAAATATGTACTGTGGTGTGTTTTTGCCTTTTATCGACAAATTTAAGTAGATATTATACAATATGGGGATATTGTATAATAATCTCTAAGGTGGTGTGATACTGAACTTCTACGCTATCCAGCAACTCCTGTGATACTATTATCGCCAAAATGTAATGTTTTTTCCCTTTCCTTTGGATCTCAATGGTAGTGTGGAGAGGGGGGACCTATTGCTTGTGTGACAGCTCATCCTCCATATCAACCCGCCCAGGCTACGTGGTTCCACTTTTATTTTTGACACTTTGCCTTCGTCTCTAGTAGATGGATGGATGCCAATGATATTTGTATGCCACAAGCCATTACTCTGAGGTACATAGGGAAGATTATCCTCCCTAAAAATAGTTATTAATCACAACAAACATCAGTACACACTAAACAGTTTATTTTGGTATTAAACCGCAAGATGAAATGCCCAATGAGATTTGACTCAAAACATGATAATTCTTACATACATACTAAAACACATCACATATATACCGTGATATCTTGCCGTTCCTCATGTCTAATGTTAGCAATTTAGGTATTCTGCAGATTCCAATACTAGTGAAAATTGAGTTCATCTTCACCGCTGTCTATACTTGCGAATTTTTTTTCACATTCCTACCCGTGGCAACTTTTAGCGTAAATTACCCACCTTTTTCCCTTTTTTACCCATCGTGGAAAAAAGCAAAAACCTCGTCCAGATTTGAACACTCGTCGCCCCTAATCATTTCGTAACAAAGGAAACTCATTACATCCACAGCGTGCCGTCTTTACACTATTCTGCGTATGTTTTTCAAGTTCAATATAAAATAGCCGGAGACATATCGCCGAAACTGGTTATACTAAACAATAAAAAATAAAAACAATAATCTCCGAATAAAATCCAACTAATCTTCAAATCGAACCAGTTTAAAAATTGAATTTCAAATTGCCAAAAAAAGTTAATTCCACCATTCAACTTTATTTTTATTCGGGAATGTTATTTTAATCATAGAATCTTGAAAAGAAACAAAATGAACGATTGCGATTAAATGAAAAAGAAGAGAGAAACGAAAAAATGAATTATTTAAAAGAGATGGGAAATGATAGGAAGTTTTAAGAATTGATATGAAATGGAAAAACCTGAAATTTTAAAAACAAAGAAAAAATCAGCGAAAAAGGAAAGGAAGTATAATAAGACGAGAGAAAAAATGGAAAGTTTAATGAAAAAAGATGAAAAGAAGAAAAGTTAAAAAGTGAAAAAAAAATGAAGGAAAAAAAGAAAAAAAAGATCGGAAAGAAAGGTTGTAGTTTTTTATAAAAAAGAAGAAAGAAAGAAGAAAAAGGAAAAAAGAATAAGGTAAGAGGAATAAAAGAGAAAAAAGGAAAGAAAGGGAAAGCTAGAAAAAGAAAAAAAAGGGAAAGGTAAAAATAAGATAAGAAAAGAAAAATAAATGAAGAAACGAAAAAAAGAAAAACAAGAAATAAAAATTGAAGAAAGAACTGGAAAAAGAAGAGCATAGAAAAGAAGAAAGAAAGTAAAGAAAGAAAAGGAAAAGTAAGAAAAAAGAGAAGAAAGAAAGAAAGCAGGGTAAAAAAAAGAAGAGGCTAAAAAAGAGAAAAGAATAAAAGAAAAATCAGAAAAATAAGGAAAAAGAACAAACGTTAGAAATCAAGAAAGAAAAAAAGAAGAAAGAAAGAAGCCTGGAAAAGTTGGGAATAGAAAAAAGAAAGATCAAGAAATAAAGAAAAGGGAATGAGAGGAATGAGAATATGAATATAATAACATGAAAATAGAAAAAGAAAGAAAGATAAGAAAGAAAAAAGAAAAAAAAGCTGGAAATGAGAATAAGAATTATAATAACATGAAAGAATAGAAAACGAACGACGACAACAAGAAAGATAAGGAGACATAACAAAAAGAAAAAAAATAAAATAAGATAAAAAATAGACACAAAAGATAAAAAGGAAGAAGAAAGAAAAGAAAAAAAGGAAAAAGAAAAAGAAGAAATTAAAAGAAAAGGAATAGAATATGAATATATAAACATGAAGAAATAATAGAAAGAAAGAAGAAAGAAAAGAAAAGGAAAAGAATAAAAGAAGAACAAGAAATGAAGAAAAAAAGAAAAGAAAAGGCAGGGGCGGGGATGAATAGAAATGAATATTAGATAATGAAGAATATATAGAAAGAGAAGAAAAAAGACAAAAAAGAAAAGAAAGAGAAATAAAGAAACAGGGATGAGAATATAATATAGATTAAACATGAAAAAGAAAGAAAGAAAGAGAAAGAAAGGGAAAAAAAGAATAAAGAAGTAAGAATGGAGAATGATGAATATAGATAAACATGGAAATAAAAAGAAAAAAATGACAAGATTAAGAAAGAAAGACTAAGAAAGAAAAATAGAAATAGGGGAATGAGATATGAATATAATAACTTGCAGAATAGAAGAAAAGAAAAAAGAAAGAAAGAAAGAAAAAAGAAAGAAAAGTGAATAGAATAAAATATAGATAACTCATGAAAGAATATAAAGATAATGAAAAGAAAGAGAAGAAAGAAAGAACAAAAGAAAGAACTGAAATAAAATAGAAAAAAGAAGGAAAAACAACGAACGAATTACGAAACGAAAGAAAGATAAGAAAAAAAGAAAAGGAAAGCCAGGATGTGAGGAAAAACCAGAGGAAAACGAGAAAAAAAAGAAGATATTGAAAAGAACAGTTAGCAAGAAAGTAAAGAAAGAGAAGAGAAGAAGATTATAAATATGGAGGGGAAGAAGTGTAAAAAATGAGAGGGAATGACTAGATGAATACTCAATTCATAACAGAAATCTAAGAAATTGCTTCTTGAGTAGTATCAGACATCACATCACCATCTTGTCACAATGTACCTGATCGAAAAGCCTTCTATCTCTCTCC
>CM042157.1:35423508-35443508 GCA_023376005.1 Doryteuthis pealeii | reverse complement strand
AAAGAAGAAGAAGGAGATACAAAGAACGAAAGAAAAAATGCAAGAAAGTGTATTTTCTGGTCCTTGTATATATTTTATTTATTCCTTTATTTCTTTCGTTTCTTCTTCATCTCCCCCTCCACCGCCCCACCCTTATCATTGTCAGCATTTTATTATCATTCCATCGGCAGGAGACGATGAATGTTTCTTTTTACGTAAGACAGAATTCCAAAGATCAAAGAAGCCGCTTATCTCTGCGCATCGTTCAAGACGCTATTCTGCACGAAGGCCTTTAACGCAAAGATCTTAACTAACTCTCTCTTTCTCTTCTCTCTCTCTCCTCTCTCTCTCTCTCTCTCTCTCTCTCTCTCTCTCTCTCAGCGCTATCGCTTCCATCAGCGCTTTCAAACAATGGTCGATATCACAACTGTCCCAGCGTACCCTGGCATGCTGATACAATCAACAACATTGACACGACACATAAAAGGGACCCCGACAATCATAGTACTTATTATAAGTGGTGTTCACCTCCCTATACAAAACACTAAATATCTCATCGTGTGTGGAAAGTGATATCACTGATATCGTTGAAGCCATTATCTTTATCATCTTCATAAGAATATGCCCCCTCCAGGCATAAGTATTAAAGTTTTAATTTAATGAAATATATTAAATTAGAATCACTAACAAAATTAAACAAGAACACATATTAAAAGATTGCACTTATCTATTAATAATGGAGATTCGCTTCCGGTTTTTGTCTGTAACAAAAATTACGTCACTGTTTACTTCACATTACCCAAAATCGTCATAACATAGAATAAATACACTCAAAATTTGAACATGCAACATTAGACAGTCCTCATTGTTTTTTAAAACAAGTTTTAATAAATACATGACTGGTATTATATATCTATATATAGTTTGTTTTATTTTAATGCATATTTAAAGTTTACATTTCAAATTGTTTTTTTTATCCTTTAATGCATTTGATGATTTTACTTACTTAGGGTACAAACTCACTGACATTGGATTTTTAACTCCCACCCCTCAGGCAATGTGTTTCAAAAATCTATTTTTACATCGCCCGGAGGGTGTTTTTTATTTTGCTAGTTTTAATAATATTTTAATTGGTTTTTATATAAAAATCATTCATAGAATTGATTTTAATATGTTAGAGAATAAAACAATACTATCAGAGAACAATAACAGCGATTAATTATTTATTAAACCTGTTTTTTTTTTGGCGGGGGGGGGTTGAGTTTCATCGTGTTTCAAAAAAAAAAGGAGACCATCTCCAAACTCAACGGTAACCCTCTAAAGCCAGTAAAACAATTCACATACATAGGTAGTAATATCTCATCCACAGAAAGTGATGTTAATACACGAATAGGAAAGGTATAGTCGGCTATAAACAGATTATCAGTCATATGGAAATCCGATCTCACTGACAAGTTAAAGCGACAATTCTTCCAAGCTGTGGTTGTATCAGTGCTGCCGTATGACTGCACCACTTGGACCCTAACAAAGCGCCTTGAGAATAAGCTAGATGTGAGCTGCACAAGAATGCTACGTGCGATCTTGAACAAGTCGTAAAAACAGCACCCCACAAGGAAGTAGCTGTACGACCACCGGCCCCCTATCTCACAAACCATCCGTGTGAGACGAACAAGGCATGCTGGACAATGCTGGAGGAGGAAGGACGAACTAATAAGCGACGTTCTCCTGTGGAAGCCAACACAGGGACATGCTAATGTGGGCCGCCCATTAAGGACCTACATTGACCAACTATGCAAAGATGCTAGATGCTTCGCGGAGGACCTCACTAGGACAATGAACGATAGGGATGTTTGGCGAGAGATTGTCATGGATATCCGTGCTAATTGCACGACATGATGATGATGAAACCAGGTTTTGTTAAAACCAGTATGCAAATTATCCCCACCATATATTATGTAAATCTTTATTTCTTAGTCATAAGACACATTAGGATAAGACACATAGGATTTTAAATGCACTAATAACATGGGCAGTTTTGAGGCAAATCTAACTCAGATTTTCATAGAGACATTGTTATCAAACAAGATTTATTCTATTCTATATATCAATGATTTTGGCTATAAATCAAATACTCATTGATAAACTTGCGCAAATACCAGAAGCTAATGTGACGTAAGCAGTGACGTAGTTTCGGTTACAGAGAGACAAACACCGAATCTACATTAAAGTCATCAGGGTGGTATAAAGTCGATATAAGCCAATCAGCGAGGGAGTCTATCCCCTTTTCACTAGAGCTAGACCAATGAGATTGTTATTGCTTGCTACTCATGCTCTGAGTTTGACGAGGGTCGGTATCGAACTAGGAACCTTGTGGTTTCTAGCCGAACGTTCTACCGACTGAGCTAACCCGGCCCTTTCTCCATTATAATCTATATTAATACTCATGTTGTTTAACTGTACAACCCTTATCATTTTGCAACACCTTCTGGTTAAACATCAGACCGTCCAAATTGCCCAAGATGAAATGCAAAAATGTACATCCTGATTATCTGGTGTTGCTTATCCGCCGAATTCTTATTTCTTATGAGTGTCGTCACCTCATTCCGTTTTCATTATAAAGAAAGAAACGGGAGAAAACGGACATGCTACACAGAAAATATATAATGAGAAAGAAAGAGAGTAGGGGAGAGATAGAGAGAGGCGGTGAGTGTGCAGAAGGGATAGCGCTAATTTGTTTCAATCGAGCACAATGAAAATATGAAAAGAAGGAAAGAAAGAAAAAAAGACTGAGAGAGCGTTAAATCAAGCTAATTATATTATGGTATATCCACAGGTCCCGCTAGAAATTATAAATGCACTATTTATAATATAAATATTTATTTTGTCCCAGCCTGTATGATTTGGTTTGGTTTGGTTTGGTTTGGTTTGTTTTACGGCATATCAACCTCAGTGGGTCACTTACTGCCAACAAAGTTTTGAAATAAATTCATTCTTAATCGATACTCAATTTTTTTATAAACACATTTTGGTTATTTCCTATAAGTCTAACATGATCAAAGGGGAACCACTCTTGACTGATAAATTATTTATTCATTTTCCCATTAAACTAACCCTAAACCCCAACCCTAACCCTAAGTCTAACCCTAACCTTAAACCCTAACCCTAACCCGTCTTCTTTTTTCCTAGTAGATCAATAAATAAATAAATAATTTATCAGTCAAGAGTGGTTACCCTTTGATCATGTTAGACTTATAGGAAATAACCCACATTTTTCTATTTAACTCATATCTATAAAAAATGTACTACCATTCCGGGTCAGAGTGGACCAGGGAGCAATGGTGATGAAGGGGTGCTCCACAATACCCAAACCCCTAGAACTGGAACCTCACCATCAGATAGAGTTTAACGGCATTCCCAGGACATGAAGACCCTCAGCCACCACCTTCTAGTACCCATATGATAAAAAGCCAACCTGTATGAGTATATTTCTCGTTTATGATGATTTGAAGAATTCCAAATCAGATGTTTAGAATTAATGATCAATTCTTGAGACTGATGCGAAGATGAGAAATGGACTTTGTTCTTCACTGTCCATCTCGTGTCGGTGTATCAGGTACTTTTGAATTATTATTGGAACAAAAATGGCGGTCAATCATCAACTGATCAGAAAGAATTATAAATGTACTAGCAGCGGCTACCCGGCGTCGCCTGGGTAGAGGGGTATTATTTTTAAGTTAGTCCCGCAAATCCATACTCACTGAATCGTGAGTTGAATCCTCATGGGATGTCCCATTTAAATCCCTATGTAAAAAAATAGACCTTGCATTGATCCAGCTACTCTGAAAAGAAATGTTAATGTCTACTATCTAAAATATTAAATGAAGAAAAAAAATTCCATGCTGTTATCATTTAAATTTAATTTTTTTAATTATCTTCACGAATATAAATCATATCTCTATTATTTTTGCTCAAAAACCAGGCCCTGGTGATATTTAATGTGTATATATATTTGCTTTGTCGTTAATTGTTTAATTTTCGAAGTTTCCTCCGGACATACAGATTCACACAACTGCCCTTTATATATGGATATATTACCGCAACTGATCTAAGGAAGACTTCTTATTCAAAAGACTTGTACAGGTTGGACTACGGTAATTCCAAAAGAAAAGGAAGTCTATATATATTTACCCCCCCCCCTGCATGAGCAGGATGTGACACAAGGTCAATTTCTTAAGTAGGGTGTTACGATTTGTGTGGGCATTTCAGGGCTTATAGTTGAATGCAGTTTTACAGTGTAGATTCTCTGCGGCATAAAGTTGGATACTTTCTTGAAGTAGAAAGATGTGGTATCAGTTTTAATCCTTGTCTGTTGATCTGTCCTCAAAGTAGAAAGATGTATCAGAGTTGATCCCGTTGGTCATTCCTATAAGCAAGTAATTTTAGGATAATTTATCAACGCCGTTAAATAATAAATTAAACACATGTTTGGGAGTTTTTGATTGGTTAATTCAGCTCCTGCTGTTTTGGAACAGTTCATAAATATAAGATGCTGTCTTTCGCACACCCTATACCTTAAAATAATCCAACAATAATTTAACAGGTGTGAATTCAGAGTTTTCCCTCTAGACTGAATACCTAGCCAAAGTTAAAGAGCCCAAACTACCATACTATTTACACATAGCTGGAAGAATACCTTTCCCAACAGTATTAGAGTACCATGTGAAAAAATACGAAAATAAAACAATTAACGACAAGTAAATATATATATATACACATTAAATATCACCGGATCTTGTTTTTTGCGCCAAAACTTTGAAATTTTGGTTTATATTCGAAGATATTTAAAAATTAGAATATACATTGAAATAGAATTGAAATTCTACTTAAAACAGTCCAACATTTGTAAATCTCAAAAGTAAACAAATCAATACACCAGATATTTTTGCCCCCACCCTACCACCTAGGTGACACTGGGTAGCTGCTTCTAGTACATATATAAAGAAGAGTTGGTGTATATGTGTGAATATATATTTGTCCGGAGGAAACTACGAAAATAAACAATCTCCTCTCTTTGTGCCCCCCTCTCTCTCTCTCTCTCTCTCTCTCTCTCTCTCTCTCTTTCTCCCCCCCTCTCTCTCTCTCTCATTGCGCCTCTCCCTATCCGCCACTCTCCTATCCGCCACTCTCCATCTTCCCCCTCTCTCTCTCTCTCTCTCTCTCTCTCTCTGTGCGCCTCTCTCCATCTCTCTACCCCCTCTCTCTCTCGCTGTGCTCTCTCCGTCGCTCTCCATCTCTCTCTCTCCTTCTCTCTCCCTCTTGTCTCCCTTTTTCTTCCCTTTCCCTCTCTTCCACTCTCCCTCTCTCCCTCTCTCTCCCTTTCTCTCTCTCTCTCTTTCTCTCCCTCTCTCTCTCAGCCACTCTCCATCTCTCCCTCTCTCTCTCTCTCTCTCTCTCTCTCTCTCTCTCTCTCTCCCAAACCTAAACGTAATTTTACTTAAGTTCATGTAATACTAGAAGCGTCTACCCAGCATCACCTGTGCAGAGGGTGCAAAAACCCTTGTGTATTGATTTGTTTACGTTTGAGATTCACAAATGCTGGATATTTTAAAGTAGAATTTCAATGCTATTTCTATGTATATTTTAATTTTTAAATATCTTTGAATATTAAACAAATCTTCATAATTTTTACACAAAAAGCAAGAACCGGTGATAGTGAATGTATATATATATATATATATATATATATATATAATATATATATATATATATATTTACTTTGTTTTTAATTGTCTTGTTTTTTCGTAATTTCACCCGGACATACATGCATACATACACACCAAATGCCCTTTATATATATACTAGAAGTGGCTACCCGGCGTCGCCTGGTTAGAGAAGATTTTTTTAAGTTAGTCTTGCAGATCCATTATTACTTATCGCGAGTGAGATCCTCGCTGGTTGCCCCATAAAAATCCCCACGGAAATATATAACAATATAGTAAGAAATTTCCATTCAATGATTTACAATATTTTTTTTAAAGATCAGATATAAATGATGCAATTAATTCAATCAATCAATATTATATTTCAAAGCGAAAAAAAAAACATACAAAAAAAATAAACAAAATGACATGCAAATGACTTTCCCTTCTGTTACTTTTCAAATTTGAATTTTTAAATATCTTCCCAAATATGAATCAAATCTTCATTATTTTTGCTTAAAAACCAAGCCCTGGTGATATTTAATGTGTATATATATTTACTTTGTTGTTAATTGTTTTGTTTTCGAAGTTTCCTCCGAACATACAGATACACACAAATGCCCTTTATATATGTATAGATAGATAGATAGATAGATAGATAACTTAACTGTGGTCCAGTTAGGGTGAAGTTTCGCTAGTATTTATAGTGAACTGATCCTAGGAGAGACAACTATATTTGACTTCACCACAGGTGGTTACTTACGAAAATAGTCTATTCACAAATTAAGCATACCACGAATGTTTATTATATATAAAACTTTTTGTTCCATTTGTGGTACATTGGCGGGATATAAACATAGAAATGTTTGTAAATGTCGAATAGATGAGACAATGACGCCTATTGGGTTAACAAAAGCTCAAGAAACATCTGGGCAAACTTGCACACACACACACACACACACACACACATATGTATATATATATATATATATATATATAATAGTCGTAGAAGAAGTTATTTCCCGACCGCGGTTTCGGTGTTACTCTAACACCTTCATCAGGGGGATTGAGTGGGTATTTTCGGTTACTTTATATAGCTAGATTCATATTTCTTTAATTCTTCTTGTGTCTACAGGAAAAGTTAGAAATAATTAGATTCCCAAATAAAAATGACTTAATTAATAAAAAGGGTGAGTTCCTAGGAAAATGTATGCATAGATTACGCAAAGCATTAGAATACCAATAAGATAAAATTGATCAATAAGGGCATAATACAGTAAAATTATGATAAAGCAGTAACAAAGAAAAACTAATAGAAGAAATAAAGAAAGAAATTTTAAAAAAGCTTAGCCAAACTCCAGACAAACTGACCCAATAAAGGTCAATAGAGTAAGTTGAAGATAGTGGTAAGGGTAAGTATAAAGTTACAGCGCACTACTACCCACGTAGGTCAAAATAGGAGGAGCTTAACCTCAACTACAAACTAGCAGCCCACTAAGATTAAATTTCAGGAAGAATTAAAGAAATATCAGTCTAGCTATATAAAAGTCGTCGGGGCGGCCTAATGTCGGTATCAGCCATGCAGCTAGGGAGTCTATCCCCTTTTCACTAGCGCTAGACCAAGGAGATTATTTTAGCGTCTGAGGTGGAGCGCCACACCTACCATCAGCTCCTTACTTTACCGCACAGATCCCTGTGCTACTCATAACGCTGAGTTGGCGAGGGCGGGTATCGAACTAGGAACCTTGTGGTTTCTAGCCGAACGCTCTACCGACTGAGCTAACCGAAAATACCCACTCAATGAAGGTGTTAGAGTAACACCGAAACGGCGGTCGGGAAATAACTTCTTCTACGACTATTAATGCTCTATATTCACAATATATCGAGCCCTATTGGATTAACTACTTACGCTATGTTCACATAGTAGTACCCATAAATGAATATATAATATATATATATATATATATATATATATATATATATGTGTGTGTGTGTGTGTGTGTGTGTGTATGTGTATGTGTGTGTAGTTGGAGGCGCGTTGTATGATGGTTACCGTCGTAGGAAATGAACATGACGAGACGGTTTGCATTTCCCATGACACTAATACTCTTGAGAAAGGTATGGATCCAACAATTCTCCCTCCAGCTATGGGTAAATAGTAGGGCAGACTGGGCTCTTTAACGATGCATAGACAAACAATCTAGGAGAAGAAATCTCCGCCGAAGAAATTGACATTGGGGTTGGTTAACACCCCCCATATATATATATATATATATATATATATATATATATATATATATATATATATCAATTCCTAGACGAAGCAGTTGGCATTTCACATAGCGCTAATACCCTTGGAAAGGTATGAATCCATATATTCTCCCTCAAGTTATGGGTTAAATAGTAGGGCTGACTGGGCCCTTCAGCCTTGGGTAGGTAACCAGTCTAGGAGAGGGATAACTCTGAATTCAAAATTCCATCAAGCTATGGGTTAAATAATAGGGCAGACTGGGCCTTTCAGCCTTGGGTAGGTAACCAGTCTAGGAGAGGGATAACTCTGAATTCAAAATTCCATCAAGCTATGGGTTAAATAATAGGGCAGACTGGGCCTTTCAGACTTGGGTAGGTAACCAGTCTAGGAGAGGGATAACTGAATAAAATTCCTACGGTCGGTCGTTGATTGGGTGTGTGGCAACCCTTGATGCACCAATTCTTTTCTATCGACTGTGCCAAAAAGTGAGGATGTTCATTGTATGAACACTCAAACGTCGATCGACGGGAGAGTCCATCATATATATATATATATATATATATATATATATATATATATATATATATATATAATATATATATATATATAGAGAGAGAGAGAGAGAGAGATTTCAAAACAAGTGAAAAGGGGTACCCGTGGTGTAGTGGCGACATCGTAGTCTATGAGTTCGAACTCCCGTTGTGCTATTGTGTTTACTTTCGGACTAATACTCTTGGGAAAGGTATCAGCCATCTCGATTCCAGCTATGGGTTAAATAATACTACTCTTCTTCTTTAAGGATGGATTTGGCATTTAATAACCCACGATGGTTGATATGCCATTAATCAAAGGAACCAAAACCAAACTAAAGACCAAATGAATTATTCGTGGTTGTATTTTCCTTATATGTTATTGTGCAGTGCATAATGGGAAAGGTCCTATACCTGAGTCATGGTGGGAAGACTAGTTTAGTTTGTGAGGCATGATGGGAAGTCTGGTTTGCTATTATAAACTGGTATAATTTTCATTAACTTCATGTATATTGTTAAATTATTGATCATATAAGTGCTAGGGCTTTATATGAAAAAGCATTTTATAGTAAAAACCATTTTTAATGCATTTTTATAGTAAAAATAATGTCCAATGCATTTTTATAGTAAAAATAATGTCCATTGTTATAGTAAAAACCATTTCCCATCCATTTTTATAGTAAAGATCATTTGCAATTCATTTTTATAGTAAAATCATTTTCGATGCATTTTTATAGTAAAAATCAGTGTCCAATGCATTTTTATAGTAAAAATCATTTCCAATGCATTTTTATAGTAAAAATCATTTCCAATGCATTTTTATAGTAAAAATCATTGTCCAATGCATTTTTATAGCAAAAAAAATCATTTGCAATTCATTTTTATGATAAAAAATCATTTCCAGTGCATTTTTATATGGTGAAGGCCTGTATATCATCAGCCAGACATTTTGGATGAGCTGATAACACAATAATATAAATAAACGAATATGAGAAAAGTAAAACAATTTATAAACTTAAATTGACATATTTCACTATAAACATAACGTCTTCAGAAATTATATTTTACTTTGCAAAAACAAAGTCTACATTTGAATGTGTCTATGAATGCGAAAAGGAATGTGTGTAGCGCACGTTTCATCGTAATTTTATATATGAACTTGCGTGAATATGTGAGAGTTTATATGAGTGAATGTTTGCGTATTTTCTTCTGTATCAGTGTGGGTGGCTGCGTTTTTGACATGCATATGTGTGGGGTCGGGACCTGAATTGGTATGTTGGTGAGTAAGCCGACATAAAACTTAACCGCAATGTGCATTCAACGTTTTTTTTTTCTTTTTCTTTTTCTTTACCGGTCGGCTTAGCAAAGTAAAACTATATTATAGTCTTCCGAGACTGAAATGCCAGTAATTTTCACCTTTAGTTGGTTAAATTCCTAGCATAACATTGTGCGTGCGCATTATCTGAAATGGACTTGATTATTATTAAGAACACATTTTATGATATTTTGTATTAAAGCATGCAGTTGTATTGTTTTCGAAAATTTTCTAAGATTTGTTTATTTCGCACGGAGACTTTCAAATGGCTACCGGCTTGTTTCAAGTGAAAGTCAGTTGCGTAAATTCTAGCATAAAATTGTGCGTGCGCATTATCTGAAATGAACTTTAAATTGTTATTAAGAACACATTTTATGATATTTTTGTGGTTAAAGCATGCAGTTGTATTGTTTTCGAAAAGTTTCTAAAGATTTGTTTATTTCGCACGGAGACTTTCAAAATAGCTACCGGCTTGGTTCAAAGAGAAAGTCAAGGGAGGTTAACTCTAATTGCCTTATTTGCTAGGAATTTTGACAACTAAAGGTGAAAATTACCGAAATGCAAATAATAATAGCAAAAAAGATAGATGAATAAAAGTATAAAAATTTGTGAAAAAACATGAATTAAGTCAAAAATTGACAATTTTGAAGCCGCCGCTATAGCGTTTCGGTTTTATTTAGACCATCAACAGGGCTATTAATCATTATTCATATAAAAGGAAAACTGTAGACAAGCAAAAGATTGTGAGTCTTTGTTTACGATGTTTGTTGATACTCAAAATGTAAGAAAAGATACAAATCAAAACGCTAAGTAATGATAGCATTCCCATTCAAATTGTGTGACGAAATATCAATCCCAGAAATTATTGGTTTATTGATGGAACTTCAAGTGTGTGTGTTTTTAAATGTCCGAAATTTGTTTGATAAATAATTTTTTGGGATGATTAATTAAAAATAATTTATGTTTATTGTTATAGATCATCGAATGGTATGACAAGAATGTTAAAATAAATAAATAAATCAGAAACATGACAAAAATTCCAATTCCTCAGAATTTACAGAAACCTCCTAAATCTGGCACACAAGGACTTCGATTAGCCCTGTCGGCTGGGGTTGCACTTCTGTAAAGAGCTAATCCCTTCCACCTATGGAGCCACCTAATGAGCGTAGGTGGTGACCCGTGATGCTTATGGGCGGAACCCTGGTCATGCAACATTCCACTTTGGCCCTTACTTGGGCTAGACGGCCTCGCCGATCAATCAGCTGTTCACGTCAAGCCCAAGTACCTATATGATTTTCACGACCCTATTACTCTTATGGTAAACCTACAACCCTTTTTTTCATTTAAGTGCTAGAAGACAGCGGTTGGGGGTCTTGGACATGATGTTAAATTTCATCTAGTGGAGAGGTTCTAATTCTGAAGTTCAGGGGAGTGTGGCGTACTTCTTTATTGCCATTACTACCAGGTCCACTCTAACACAGAATGGTGGCACCTGTAAGGGTCTAATTTATGGGTTGAGCCGATAAAAAAAATTGAATAGCCAACAAGAATGAATAAAACAAAAACATCTTCGGCATAAGATAAATCCAGACGGGTTGATATGCCGTAAAATCCAGCCAACCAAACCAAACTAAGGACTTATTATTTTTTTTACGATCTCTTATTGTCTTCAATCTTATTTCTCTTCGTATCATTCAAGTTTTATTCGTGAATCTTCATGTGGTCAACTGTCTCTGTCTCCTGTTTCTTCTCTTCTTTGGTTCCATTGGTTGTTGTTTATCAGGATATCTGAGTGACATAATTGTATGCACACATTAATGTTTTATTTCTCGATCTCTGACTTAAACACGCACGCGTATAATAATCAGACGAATACGGACCAACTCTTATAGCCACTGGTGGTCTCAGAATAAGTACTTTCATATATTATCCCAATAAGAAATAAAACCAAATTTCATTATTCTTTTTTTGTGGGTCGGGACAAGATCAAGTCAGTTATTGCCAAGCACAAACACCTATTACAAAAATGAACCTTTGTAATATATAAATATGGCCGTTATCCATTATGAAATTATTAACATCCTACCTAGACACAGCTATGGCTTGATAAACAGAGAATCAAACAGAAGCTAAAAAACTTATATATAATAATATAAATTACTAAAGATATTTAACCGGGTTGACAGCGAACGTTGTCACTTGTAATATATTCCGGTTATGGTTCCGTGTCTTCCGTCCAGTCATTTTCCACTTCTTTTTTTTTTTATCGACATTATCATCAAATATTAATCGCCAGACCCGGTTAATCCAGCGACACTATTTGCAGTATCACGATCTAAAATATATATCTCTCTCGCGCGTACGCACGCCAGACAACACGATACACAAATAAAAACTTGTAGATGACTCATGTAGATTTGAACTAAGTTAGTATTGTATGTATATTTATACTAGCAAATTATATGTACCCTCCGGGTGCAAGTATTTAAGTTAATGTATAAAATATTAACTGAAAAGGCTTAATGAAACTATAATGATGCCGATAAATATTTGAAACAGATGGGGACAAACTAAAACTTGCTTTTTCTTCACTCCCGTCTATTCGAAATTTTTTATTTTAACTATTTAGTTAATATTAGAGTATAAATAAGAGAATGACTGTTAATATTGTTAATGGATTTCTTTTAAGATTTATTGGAGAGATTTTTGCTCATATTCATTAAGATAAAATATATAAATTAATTAGAAATCAATAATACTGAGCACATATTTATTAAAATCAAATTTTTATATCCAATATGCAAATTAGTCTCCCATTTACACTGCCAAACTGCTATTTTGTATATATAAATACAATTAATGGTAATATAGTATATATTTATGGTCTATACAGAATAATGTAAAACAAGTTTAGTTAATAATTTAAGGTTTAATATAATTGAAATATGGAGAATGTGATGTAAATAACTATGTGAATAGTTCGGTTACAGACAGAAAAACACACAATCTCCATTTTTATAATAATAATAATAATATATATATATATATATATATGATTATATAATATATATATATATGAGAAATAAGAGGAAATTAATCCGTCGATGTGAGAAAGGTAGCAACACGGGATGTGTGACAAAATCCGATGTTTTATTGTAGTGGTGATGTCAACGTTTTAACCGTTTCGGTCTGTTAGACCTTCATGCGTTGGAGTGATTCTTCCTTCAACGTTGAACATTTTCATACTGAGAGTTAGGAGGTCGTGGAATAGAGGGTGGTCAATCGTTGTCTTTTCCTGAAGATGATCTAACACCGAAACGTTATAACGTCGACATCACCACCTACAATAAACAAGCATTTTGTGATACAACATCCCGTGTTGTCTACCTCATCAACGGACTGATATGCAAACGCCCCATGGACGCCTTTGAAGTTGCATGCAGTGCATTGGGACTTACAATTAGTGTGAAAAAGACTGTCCTAATGTATCAGCCGGCATCAGGTGAACCATACTGTAAACCTGCTATGTCTATGGGCAGAAGTTAGCGGTTATAGATAAGTTTGTATGCCTGGGTAGCACGCTAATGCCTTAAGTTGATTTAATAAAGACATCTAAGAAAAACATCAAGTCTTGTATTCGTTATTTGGAGGAGGTATTTTGTTGTTGTTGTTTTTTCTTCATTCTACCCATGCTATGGGGGGTATCCACTTCTAGTATATCTATAAGCAAAAATAGATAAACAGAGCTATAAACTCTGAGGCTTACTACTCTTTTGAAAGAGTACCTTCAGATTTTTCTCACTGATAAGTTAAAGCGACAAATCTTCCAGGCTGTGGTTATATTAGTGCTGCTGTATAACTGCACCACCTGGACCCTAACGAGGCGCCTTGAGAATAAGCTGGGTAGGGGCTGCACAAGAATGCTGCGTGCAGTTTTGAACAGATCGTGGAAGCAGCACCCCACGAGGAAACAGCTGTATGGCCATCTGCCCCCATCTCACAAGCCATTCGAGTGAGACGGAAAAGGCATGCCGGGCACTGCTGGAGAAGCAAGGACGAGCTCATATGCGACGTTCTTCTGTGGAAGCCAACACACGGACATGCTAGTTTGGGCCGCCCATCAAGGACCTACATTGACCAACTATGCAAAGATGCTGGATGCTGCGCAGAAGACCTCCCTGGGAAAATGATTGATAGGGAACGTTGGCAAGAGATTGTCATGGATATCCGTGCAAATTGCGGGACATGATGATGATGACCTTCAGATAACATAATCGTTTCGGTAACTAGAAGAAAACCTAGTAAACTTTATTGATCACAGGTTGATTTTTGGTTTTGGTTTTGTTTTACGGCACATCAACCTCAGTGAGTCATTTAATGCTGATAAAGTTTTGAAACAAGTCAATTCTTAATGGATAATACAATTTTTTTATAAATACATTTTTCTATTTAACCCATAGATGGGACCTAACAGTACTACCACTCCGGGTCAGAGTGGACCAGGGAAGCAATGGATGAAGGGGTGCTCCACATTCCCCAGACCTCCAAAAACTGGAATCTCACCATCAGATAGAGTCGTCATTCCTAGGACATGTAGACCCTCAGTCACCGCCTTCAGCACCCATATGATAAAAGGGGGTTGGGGCTTGCCATAAGGGCAATAGGGGGGAAAATCATATAGGTGCTAAGGCTTGACGTAACCAGCCGATTGATCGGAGGGCCTCTCTCTAGCCTCTCTCTAGCCCAAGACAGGGCCAAAGTGGAGTATTGCAAGTCATGAACTGCTCATCCACCTTGGCTCTATCATTAAGCATCACGGGTCGCCACCCACGGACAACAGGTGGCCCCATTGAGGGAGTCTTACCCCTCTGCAGAGGTGCAGTCGGTGCATTCTAACGCCCCACCGACAGGGCGGTACAGATTGAAATTAAAGGAAAGATCGAAACTTGGCAAATAACTGGACCAATTATATCGCTTATATCTCAAACAGCTTTATATCAGTTGGAGGCCCGCGGTGTAATGGTTATAATCGCAGGAAATGGACGACAACATAGTTCAAATCCTAGATAGGTTGTTTGTATTTCACATAGCGCTAATACCCTTGGGAAAGGTATGCATCCAACTACTCTCCTCTCTCTCTCTCTCTCTCTCTCTCTCTCCTCTCGTCTCTCTCTCTCTCTCCAGCTATGGGTAAATAGTAGGCAGACTGGGCTTTTTAACCTTTGTTAGGAACCAGTCTGGGAGAAGAAAAACGCTGAATTAAACCTGTTAAATAGTTTGTAACGTGTTTTTTTTTTCTATTTCGGCAGCACCAGCACGGCATGGAAATTTCGTTTATACAATCACAATCATTTACAAACGAAAAATTAAAAAAACAAACTGAATCTTCTAAACATTTTTTAAAAGAAAAACAATCGAAACCCACACATAAAAATACCAACAGGATTTAAAAAACAATGCCAATATATATATATATATATTATATTATATATATATATATATATATCAGATAGCTATGTGCTCTCAAAATGAACTGAGGTCATCTCGGTTCCCAGAAGTAGCTTACTCTCCAGTTTAACTAGTCTCACCGAGAGAACCAGAATTGACCATTTCTTTCATTTGCCGCGAGTGTCATACTTCCTGAAATTTTATCATTTTGACATTTCCCAATTCATTATTCATGTGCCTCCTCCAGCCTGTGACTGATAATCTATTTCACAAATCTTTTTGTCAGCCATCCCCACCCCCACCCCAACATTGGTATTGATGCAAACCCTAAGAGAATTTAAGACACTCACCTGAATTCTAATTCAGAAAAGTGTGACTTTCTATACCTTCGTATTTTGTAGGCGCCATCTGGATTCTTTGCGCCCTAGGCGGGCACCTGGATTATCAAACAAGTGGCACTGGCTCCGAGTATGAGTACTTTTATACAGATGGGAGACTTTAAAATACTGCGAACCGCTTTTCATATTGAACTTGTTCAAGGCTTGTTATTTATACAGTGTAGATATCATTTTATACTAGAAAAAAAAAAAAACACCCTCCGGACTGTGTAAAAAGTTAATTTTTGTCACGCTCATTCGTAAAAAAAGAAATCAAAATAACTTTGAAATCTTAATCTTTAAATAGACGTTTAGAAAAATAGTTTGGGTGTCAAAGTTCAAATAAATATGATTTCGAAGTTTCGAAAAGTTTAAATTCGATTTAATTTAAATATTTAAGGTTTTTATTTTTTTGGGGCGTCAAAACGTTCTATTTTTTTCGTTATAAATGACGATATTTTTTTTTATCGTTATTGAATATATATATATATATATATATATTATATATATATATATATATATATATATATGAGAAGTAAACAAACAACCAATGTGTTTTGATATGGCTTTTTTAGCCGACAATTTTTTTGGGAGAATATGCTGCTTAATTAATGCCCGCGTAATGCATTAATTATTGATTAATTAATTTTCAAAATTAGGGTACCACTCCAATTAAGCACACACACACACACACACACACACACACCACACACACATATATATAATATATATATATATATATATATATATAAAGTGTTGTTTATGGTCCATCCAACGGGAGAAAATTAGAATATTCTATAAAAAAAGAAGGTTTGCAAAAAGGATTGTTTTTTCTTTTAATTTTATTATTAACTTACATATGCGACACGTGTTCAGATATGTTATCTTCTGCCAAAATATTGTAATTCAATGCCTGAAGAAGATAACAGATCTGAAACAGGTTGTCGCATATGTAGTTAATAATAAACAATTTTTAAAATCCTTTTTGCAAACCCATTATATATATTATATATATATATATATATATATATATATATATATATATATATAATTTTCATTTGTAACCGGAACATTTTCCTGAACTTTTTTGATATTCATTTACATTTTTACTACAAACTCTTTTGAGCTTTTTATGATAAAAAGCTTAAACATTTTAAAAATAAAATTTATTTTATTTTTAACAACAAATATGTATTTTTAAAGAATTAAAAAAAAAACTCCGGTACTGATCGTGAGCGTTCTGTGCCCCGTAATTATTGATATATTCATTTCGTTTTTCCGCTTACAATGTTGCTTTGATAAAGACATATTCATAATGTCGAAACAGATATCTGTCAGCAAAAATTTTTAACATCTTGTTGTTTTTCTATAAAACTTTCTTACATATATATATATATATATATATATATTATATATATATATATATATATATGGGAGAAATTAATCCGACAGTATGTGGAGAAATGTAGACAAACACGGGATGTTGTAGAATATGGATGTTTATTGTAGGTAGTTATGTCGACGTTATAACGTTTCGGTCTGTTAGACCTTCTTCAGGACTTTACGTTCTTGCTGAATCACCACATCTCCAAACACCTAACACCTGTGGCATTACTCCCAGAATCTATTTTGACACACTCCCTACTCCTCTCATACAAACAAACGACTACCCCTCCCCTTATTCATGACCTCCGAATTCACTAGCATGAAAATGTTCACCATGTTCGCTACGCCAAAGTCGTGAACAGACCGAAACTTTACAACGTCGACATCACTACCCACAATAAACATCCATTTTCTACAACATCCCGTGTTTGTCTACATTCCTCCACACACACACACACACACACACACACACACACACATATATATATAATATATAATATATATAATATATATATATATATATTATTTGGAGGATATGAGCTTAATTGAAGTCATACCTAATTTGGAAATTAATTAGTTGATAATTATTGAATTTAGGCGGATATATATGTTCAAATGTAAGGCTAAATAAATCGAGAAAGTGTCAATTCCTGAATGTACATTTCGACCTATTCAGGGATTGACACTTTCTCGATTTATTTAGCCTTACATTTGAATATATATGCCCGCCTATATTCATTAATTATCATCTAATTAGTTTCCAAATTAGGTATGACTTAAATTAAGCACACATCCTCCAAAAATTGTCGGCTTAAAGCCATATAAAAAATAAACACATTTGTTTGTTTACTTACCCTCATATATATATATATATATATATATATATATATATTATATATATATATATATATATATATATATTCAATAACGATAAAAATAAGGTAATAAAAACATTCTGTCGGTTAAATTAAAAACGAAAGCACACACAAACACACACCTGCAAGCACAGATGTTACAAATGAACTATCTCTGCGACTCCCACCAGACATAAAGGAGTGGGGAGAGATATGTATATATATATACATATATATATTCATATACGGACACAGAATGTAATTAATCGAAGCCATGAGAAGATACCAAAAAATCTGAAACACGTGTCACTAATGTAAAATAAAATAAAAAAATCTCTTAAAAACATAATCCATTTTGCAGTCCTTCTCTTTCATAAAATACTTAATTTTGTCCTCTTGGACTGATAACAACACTGTAGTTCGAACCCGATTTCTACGATGTCGCTGCCTAGGACGTTAACCACTACTCCACGGGATCCCACGTGACCATTGTATTGCGTTTATAGTTTGGTATTGTCGTTTCGTTTCTAACAATCTGGCAACCTAAAGAAAAGGTAGGGTTTTCTGTTGTCACAGCTGGTTGTGGGAATGTATCCGACACCTCGTAGGTATGTGGTTAACAAAAACTTTACCTGAAAAGCGTATCTATTGGCAATTATATATACCAAATATCGGAAATTATACATGTACATATTCATGGTCTGCCAAAGTATGGTTAATTAATGCCTGAAGAAAATAGAAGATCTGAAACACGTGTCGCATATGTAAAATAATAATAAATTAGAAAAAAAAATCCTTTTTGCGAACCTTCTTTTTTATAGAATATCTATTTCTTCCCGTTGGACCATAACAAACACTTATATATATATATATATTATATAATATATATATACAGAGAGAGAGAGAGAGAGAGAGAGAGAGAGAGAGAGAGAGAGAGAGAGAGAGAGAGAGAGAGAGAGAGAGAGAGAGAGAGAGATTTCATTAGACTGCTAATGTATTGTAATTTATTGGGTTCCAATAAAACTATCTGTCTGATCGTCTGTTGTTTACAGATATCATCTCTCTGATGATCGTAAAATATATACACCGACGTATGTATTTATCAGTTAAAAAACACTCCTAATGGCAGCTACCCAACGGCCGAGGGTGAGGAACCGGGCTGATGAAAAGTCGCGTTTTTCTACTGCCAGAAACATAGTGTTCTTGGATGACTTGAGCTCTCATTACTGGACTATACCAATTTTGATATTCCGTTCTTTAAAAAAAATAGCTTAGAATAACCCATAACACCAACTATCTGGTGATTTACTACTATCCATCTATCTATCTATCTATCTATCTATTATATAATATATAATATATATATATATATATATATATATATTATATAAGAGAGAGAGAGAGAGAGATAGAGATAGATAGATAGATAGATAGAAAGAAAACATGTAAAAATACGAATGATATACGTTATTTTACATGTTTTCTTTCTTTCTGTTTGCCCTGTCTCTCACACATACACACCAACGCACGCTCACACACACACACACAACACACACACACACACACACACACACATATATATATAATATATATATATATATATATAATATATCATAATGAAACCGGCCTTTTAGCTCAGTCGATAGAGCATCAGCTGGGAACTACAAGATTCCGGGCTCAATTCCTGCCCCCGCCAACTCAACTCATGACTTGATCTGTGAGGTAAAGTGGGGTGATGATGGTATATAATATACAGTGCTCCACCTCAGACTCAAAACAATCTCCAAGTGTAGTGCTAGTCGAAAAGGGGATAGACTGTCTGGCTGATACCAACAATAGGGTCACTATATGTCTACTTTGTTACTTTTTATATCATAATGATCCGGAAAAACAATAAGGGAATGACCCTTAAAGGTTGTTTTATTTCAATTGCATTAATATAGAACCACGCACCTTATTAATCTCTATCATCTGTTTCTCTTTTTTTTCTTTTTCCTCTTTTTCTCTCTCTTCTATCTTCTACACTGTTACATGTGGTTAATAGAGAAGAGTGACAAGCGGACACAGATAGAGAGATAGATGAGGACAAATAGTGCAGCCTTGTCTCCATATATTTAACTCTAATATAGGTCAACCCAGAAATACAATTCCTTCATTCATC
>CM042157.1:35414022-35423408 GCA_023376005.1 Doryteuthis pealeii | reverse complement strand
CAGAGGCACTACTTCGCTACGAGCGCTAGTGTGTGTATCTTATTGCTAATGAGTAAGTGACTGTCTTATAAGAACTCGCTCGCACTCACACAGCACGTGATTATATTGGCTTCTGAAATTGTCTTTATTTGCCCGGTCGCTCGCCGGCCTCTAGATTTTCCTTCTTCTTTTAAAAGGAATATTCGTCCCGTTCGTATATATTGTCTTTAATTTTCCGCCTGGTTACATTCCCCACATTATTAGTACTAATACTCATAGATATTGAAGTTTTTATTATATTATACAACAATAAATAGATTCACGGTTATGTATTGACGGCACTTTTATAATAGAAAGAGTTGACTTCCGACGCAAAACATTACTTACAAGAAGTATAAGAGGATTTAAATAATAAAAGAACGGTTTGGAGGTATTTACCAAACTCTTCACACTTCACTTCATTCAAATATCTTAAATTCACACAACCTCTGTTTTAAATAAAATATTAACATGCAGATTTCTGGGACTATAAATTTAAGGGATACTCATTGGACAAACTTAACGCAGTTCAGGTAAGTATGCAGTGCCATAGTTCGAGTTCAGAAGACAGACACTGAATCTTCCATTATAATAAGATAACAATCTTGTTGTTTCTTTCAGCTAGCCATTACATCGAACACTGAAAATTAGACGAACACGATTCAGCACCATAAAGAGACTTGGCTCATTCGTCGGACAGTTGAGTAGGTTTCTGATCAGGAATATTTTTCTGTCGTCAGTACAACTTTGATAATAATCTGTACAAAAGGTGAGGAAAGACATGTAAGTTTGAAACTCAAAATACAAGAGAAAGGACGTAATCAACAGCCATTATGAGTGAATGAAGAGCGTGATGATTATGATTCCTTTACGTCTTAAAGAAGTGCAGCAAGCTGATTGTCTTGAACTAGAAAAGTAACACCAAAAAAAAAAAAAAAAATGAATAAAATAATTCAAAAAATAATATCCGTTTGTTTTGATTCCATTATCCCGCCCCAAAACAAAAGCAAAAACAAAACACGATTCATAAAAAAACATAATAATGAAACTTATTGTTGTACAGTGCTGAGGTGCACCACATATCATCAAAGTCTCATGTTCTAGTACATAGAATAATGTATTAACTGTCAGGACCATGAATAGCGTACAGTAAAATAAATATACATGTTAAGTGTAAACAGTATTTGAGGTGCCCCACAACTCCTCAAGTCTCATGTTTATACATAGAAATAATGTATTACTTGTCCAGGACCAATGAATAGCGTGGGCAGTAATAATATACATGTATGTGTACAGCAACTGAGGTGGCACCACAAGCACTCATCAAACGTCTCCATGTCTAGTAACATAGAATAATGTATTAGTGTCAGGCAACATGATAGCGTACAGTAAAATGATATACATGTTGTGTACAGTGCTGAGGTACACCAACTCATCAAAGTCTCATGTCTAGTAACATAGAATAATGTATTAGTGTCAGGACATGATAGCGTACAGTAATGATATACATGTATGTGTACATTATTGATGTGCACGGCACAACTTACTTTCAAATGTCTTTCCATTGTTACTAGTACTTCGATATATATATATTTATTTATTCCCATGTGCATGGTGACGACCATGAATAGCGTAACGCAGTTGAACTGAAGTATAGGCGATGGTGTCATTGTTGGCTACATTTAGATACTGAGGTGTTGAGCATCTCCATCACTCCTTATGATAGGTGCTCAGGTGCTTATCGTTATCTACTTGCCGTTAATAATAAGTGAGTGGAGTGTTCAGGTCGGATGGTAATTAGCTGCTCTATATACGCAGATTAATGATATCTAACTTGTATGACCTCGTACAGTGCTTGAGGTGCACCACAACTACGAGTTCATGTTATATGTAATAGATGGTGCGACACTGTAGGGTCTCATTATTATAGATGTGAGTTTATGCATTGGTCAGACCAGCTTAGACATATTGATAGGCAAAGTAACTGGACCTTAGTACTCCCTCAATAGTATTGGGCATTGTACAGTGCTGAGGTAGCGATCGACATCAACGCACGTGCTCATAGTTCAACGGTCTGATGATATTAGCGCTACATAGAATTACGGTGTCTCAGGACCTATTTTAATTTTATTTCATGACTCAATTAATATGCCTCCTTTGGAATCTCGTTTTCCGTGTTATTCTTTCCCCGTTCGATGGCGATTCCTATACACGTCATTTTTCTTCGCAGAAGGTGTCTGTGCGGATACTTCTATGTACATACGAATATATTATGTATTTGGGTCTGTCCTGTACTCTGTACTCTTCATGTATACTAATGTGTTACTCGTAGTACATTGGGAATTTAATTTGTGATTGTGTTGTGTTACTCTTAGGTACAAGTGCCCCGAGGTGCGTGTCAATCTCGTACATAGCTCATCACCACTAGTTGCTCTATGTCCTGTCTATGTGAGATTGCAAGATTATAAGTTGGTAGTTGTAGTGATGCATTCCGCTGGACGCCAACGAATTAATCACGCGTACAGCCTATCACATTATCACTATCAATGTAGGCGTATCAGGTGTATGGGTGGCGATCTCCCATACATACTAACGTATACACGTGTTCTCATGTGTATCTATTATGATAACTGTACTCAATCGTTCATTGAGATGCAGGAACATGCACATATTTCCTTACCAGCTTATTATATATTCCTATTATCGTTGTTGTGCGGGGTGCGCTTGTCATGAGGTGTGACTGGATGAAGGTGGTACCGTTCGTCCAGTTCTTAGTACCGTAAGTTCGCGACTGATACCTATCAGGAAATGCATTGGAGCCTTTCGATATAGCAAGACTCTCGTTTTTTTGGGGTCAGCCGACCATGACAGGATCATCCAACGCGAGATACTGAGCTGGTATTGCATAAGCCACTAGATGACTCGAGCGCTTGTAATAACACTCGTCTCTTCTCTCGCAACTTCTATTGTTGAGCTTGATCTATGGGAAATTTCTCTGGACAGTTTTGTACGTGCACATCGCTCCCACTCGCCCCTGTGGTTGTACTTTAGTAAACATACGCGCCGCTATTCTTAAAAAGGGGTGCAAACGCAGGCTCTAATGTGTTGTCCTGCAAGAGCATTGTGAGGCGGTAACTATTTAGGTTACTGGTCTCTGGGATATATAAATAGGGGTTGTGAGGGTGTCTGTGTCCTTACACGATAGATATTTGTGTTCGACTATTGTTACGTTTTATGTATTAGCATACGCCTTTACTTTTCTAACGGAAGATGCCGAACTTATCATTTTATATTGGAGGATGACGAGGTTAACCAAGTGCAGCTGTTGCGATACTATTAGTACCTTCTGCGAATACTCTTTACCCTCATTGTGGTGAGCGTTCTTTTTTTGACAATCTGTTACTCGAAAAGTAGAAATAAACAATTATTCTAATCAATTATTCTGTAGCTTCCGTGTGTTTGCGCCATCTATATTAGTGCATTTCTATACTGCCGCCGTTGACACTGAACTGTATAATCTTGTTAAGACCTAATAAGGAGGTTGATGTTCTAGTACTAAACAGTTAATGTCTAAATCATAAAACAAAATGACATCCCATGACACTATTGATTGAATAAATCTGAATAGTTCAGGTTTTTATTATAAATTGTCACTTCAATTTACTAATTCTCAGGAGTATCTAATTATATTGGGTAGTGTATTAGCCTCAAGTGCCGCGTTAATGACCATTGTATCGCGCTAGAAACCACAAGGCTTCTACGTGGGTTCGGCAGTTATTCAGTTCCGTGGGTTGCCTCCTCCCCTCTGCTCATACGTCTAGACGTATGTAGGCCAGCAGGTGATCATGTAGAAGTAAGTGCTGCTGCATGCCTGTTCGGGTTTGGCTGGCGCACGACTACGCGCATCAGATGTGACTAAAACATCAGTCTTTTTGTCTACTGCGTCCTATTCTGAAAATGTGTTCCAATTGGACTCTACACTATTTCTGCCTGTTTATACATGCGTTCGTGTATTTACCAGTGGTGAATCTAGCGTAGCATTCACCTGCCGGTTCGTGTGACTTATACTCTCGTTATACTCATCTAGGAGAGTTATTACAGTGTGTATTGCACATAGTAATTTATATTGGTGAGTACATAGTGTTTAGCTTTTCTCACTATATACAAATATATCTCACGAATATTTAATTAAGAGGAACTCTACAGACCTCATCATATGCCGGCACCATACCTTTTATTTCAGACATACCACTGTCTCTTAAACCTATACTCCATCAATGCCCATAAAACTTCATTGTGATTCTGTTCCCAATTTCCACCTGCAACCTGTCTTTTTTGTAAAATAATATAAATCCAAATTGCCATGTTATTTAGTAATAATGATATGGTAAGTAATGAATAATGTCAACCCCAAGTTTATTAAATAATTAAGGTTTAAATGAATGAAATCATGGAGAATTGTGATGTAAATAACTATGTGAATAGTTCGGTTACAGACCAGAAACACACAATTCCCTTATATATAATAATAATATATATATTATATATATTATATATATAATATAATATATTGGGAAGAAATAGAGGAAATTAATCCGTATATGTGGAGAAAGGTAGAAACACGGGGATGTTGTCAAAATGATGTTATTGTAGGTGGTGATGTCAACCGTTTAAACGTTTTTGGTGCTGTTAGACTTTTCAGGAAGTTGGAAGTGAGTTCTTTCTTCAACGTTGACAATTTTTCATACTGAGAGTTAGGAGGTCGGAATTAGGGAGGGGTGGTTCAATCGTTGTCTTTGTCCTGAAGATGATCTAACAGACGAACGTTATAACGTCGACTCACCACCACTCCAATAAACAAGCATTTTTGTACACATCCGTGTTTGTCTACCTCATAACGAGATGAATATGGGCAACGCCATGGACGCGCTTTGAAGTTGCATGCAGTGCATTGGACTTACAATTAGTGTGAAAAAGATGTCCTAATGTATCAGCGCGGCATAGGTGACATACTGTAAACTGCTATGTCTATGGGCAGAGTTAGCGGTTATAAGATAAGTTTGGTATGCTGGGTAGCACGCTAATCTTAAGTTGATTTAATAAGCATCTAAGAAAAACATAAGTTTGTTATTCGTTATTTGGAGGAGGGTTTTTTGTTGTTGTTGTTTTTTCTTCATTCTACCCATGCTATGGGGGGTATCCACTTCTAGAATAATTCTTATAAGCAAGTAAATAGATAAACAGAGTATAAACTCTGAGGCTTATTACTCTTTTTGAAAGAGTACCTTCAGATAATTTCATCACTGATAAGGTTAAAGCGACAAATCTTCAGGCTGTGGTTATATTAGTGCTGCTGTATAATGACAGCTGGACTAACGGGCGCCCTTGGAATAAGCTGGTAGGGGCTGCACAAGAAATGCTGCGTGCAGTGTTTTGAAGAGATGTGAAGCAGCACCACGAGGAAATCAGTGTATGGCATTGCCATCTCAAAGCTTCGAGTGAGACGGAAAAGGCATGCGGGCATTTGCTGGAGAAGGCAAGGACGAAGTCATATGCGACGTTTCCTTCTGTGGAAGCAACACACGGACATGCTAGTTTGGGGGGCCGCCCATAAGGATACATTGACAACTATGCAAGATCTGGATGGCTGCGCAGAACTGCCCTGGGAAAATGATTTGATAGGGACGTTGGAAGAGTTGTCATGGATATCCGTGCAATTGCGGGACATGTGATGATGACATCAGATAAGATATGTTTGGTAACTAGAAGAACTAGTAAACTTTATTGATCACAGGTTTGATTTTTGGTTTTGGGTTTTGTTTTACGGCGACATACGCTCAGTGAGTCATTTAATGCTGATAAAGTTTTGATACAAGTCATTCTTAATGGATAATAATTTTTTTTAAATAATTTTTTTTCTATTTAACCCATAGATGGACCTAAAGGTACTACACTCCGGTAGAGTGGACAGGAAGCATGGGGATGAAAGGGTGCTTCCACATTCCAGACTCCAAACTGGATGTCACATAGATAGAGTTTAACGTCATTTCTAGGACATGTAGCCTCAGTCACGCCTTCTAGCAACCATATGTAAAAGGGGGTTGGGGCTTGCATAGGCATGGGTTTGGGAAAATCATTAGGATGCTAAGGCTGTGACGTGACAAGCCGATTGATCGGAGGGGGCCTCTATCTAGCTCTCTTTAGCCCAAGAAGGGCAAAGTGGAGTTTGCAAGTCATGAACTGCTATCACTTGGCTCTATCATTAAGCATCACGGGTCGCCAACGGACAACAGGTGCATTGGAGTCTTACCCTCTGCAGAGGTGCAGTCGGTGCATTCTAACGCCCTACGAGGGCGGTCGATTGAAATTAAAGGAAAGATAGAAACTTGGCAAATAACTGGCCAATTATATCGTTATTCTCAAACAGCTTTAATAATCAGTTGGAGGCCCGGGTGTAATGGTTATAATCGCAGAATGGATGACAAAGTTCAATCTAGATAAGGTTGTTTGTATTTCAATAGCGCTAATACCTTTGGGAAGGTATGCATCCAATACTCTCATCTCTCTCTCTTTCTCTCGTTTCTCTCTTTCTCTTCTCTCTCTCTCTCTCTCACAGGTATTGGGTAAATAGTTAGGCAGACTGGGGCTTTTTAACTTTGTTTAGGGAACAGTCTGGGAGCAAGAAAAACGCTGAATTAATGTTAAATAGTTTGTAACGTGTTTTTTTTTTCTATTGGCAGCACCAGCAGGCATGGAATTTCGTTTATACAATCACAATCGTTTACAAACGAAAAAATTAAAAAAAAAAACTGAATCTTCTAAACATTTTTAAAAGAAAAACAATCGAAACAATACATTAAAAATCAACAGGATTTAAAAAGCAAATGCCATAATATTATATATATATTTATTTATATTATATATATATAATATATAGATAGCTATGTGCTTCAAATGAACTGAGGTATTCGGTTCCAGAAGTAGTCCTTATCTCCAGTTTAAATAGTTCACGAGAGAACAGAATTGACCATTTTTTCATTTGCGGAGTGTATACTTCCTGAAATTTTAATCATTTTGAATATTCCAATCATTATTCATGTGCCTCTCAAGCCTGTGATGATAATCTATTTCAAATTTTTTGTCAGCCATCCACCCCACCCAACATTGGTATATGATGCAACCTAAGAGGAATTTAAGACACTCACTGAACTTCTAATTCAGAAAAGTGTGGACTTTCTATACCTTGTAATTTTGTAGGCGCATCTGGATTCTTTTGCGCTAGGTCGGGCACTGGATTTATCAACAAAGTGGCACTGGTCGTAGTATTGAGTACTTTTTAATAACGGATGGGAGCTATTAAATACTGCGAAGTTTCATATTGAACTTGTTCAAGCTTGTTTATTTTAACAGTGGTAGATATCATTTATACTTTATGAATAAAAAACAACCCTCGGACTGTGTAAAGTTAATTTTTTGTCAGCTCATTCGTAAAAGGAAATCTAAACATAACTTTGAAATCTTAATCTTTAAATAGACGTTTAGAAAAATAGTTTGGGTGTCAAAGTTCAAATAAATGTATGAATTTCGAGTTTGAAAGTTAAAAATTGATTTAATTTAAATATTTAAGGTTTTTATTTTTTGGGGCGTCACAAGTTCTATTTTTTTTTCGTTATAAATGATCGATATTTTTTTTATCGTTATTGAATATATATATTAATATATATATATTAATTATATATTATATATATATGAGAAGTAAACAAACAAACAATTGTGTTTTTTGGATATGGCTTTTTAGCGAAATTTTTTGGGAGAATATGTGCTTAATTAATGCGCTAATGCATTAATTATTGTTATATTTTCAAATTAGGTACACTCAATTAAGCTACACACAAACACAGCACACAACACACACAACTATATATATATATATATATATATATATATATATATAAAGTGGTTGTTATGGTCAACGGGAGAAATTAGATATTCTATAAAAAAAGAAGGTTTGCAAAAGGATTGTTTTTTTTTTTAATTTATTATTAATTACATTGCGACACGTGTTTTCAGATATGTTATCTTCTGTGCAAAAATATTGTAATTCAATGCTGAAGAAGATAACAGATTGAATACGCGTGTGCATTTTAGTTAATAATAAAATTTTTAAACATCCTTTTTGCAACTCATATATATATATATTATATATATATATATATAATATATATATTATATATATAAAATTTTATTGGGGTAACCGGACATTTCTGACTTTTTTGATATTCATTTACAATTTTTACTACAAATCTTTTGAGCTTTTATGATATAAAATGCTTAAACATTTTAAAAATAAAATTTATATTTTTTTTAACAACAATATGTTTTAAAGAATTAAAAAAAAATCGGTATTGATGTGAGCGTTCTGTGCCGTAATTATTGTATAAATTCCATTTGTTTTTCCCGCTTCAATGTTGTTTGATAAAGACATATTCATAATGTCGAAAACAGATATTGTCAGCAAAAATTTTTAACATTTGTTTGTTTTTTCTATGAAAACTTTCTTAATATATATATTATATATTATATATATTATATATATATTATATTATTATGGGAGAATTAATCCGACAGTATGTGGGAAATGTAGACAAACACGGGATGTTGGTAGAATATGATGTTTATTGTAGGTAGTTATGTCGACGTTATAACGTTTCGGTCTGTTAGACTTTCTTTCAGGATTTACGTTCTTGCTGAATACATCTCCAAACATACACCTGTGGCATTACTTCCAGATCTATTTTGACACACTCCTACTCTCTCATAAACAACGACTACTCCCCTTATTCATGACCTCGAATTCACTAGCATGAAAATGTTCACCATGTTCGCTACGCAAAGTCGTGAACAGACCGAAACTTTACAACGTCGACATCACTACCCACAATAAACATCCATTTTCTAGCAACATCCCGTGTTTGTCTACATTCTCACACACACACACACACACACACACACACCCAACATATATTTATATATAATATTATATATATATATATATATATATTATATATTGGAGGATATGAGCTTAATTGAAGTCATACTAATTTGGAATTAATTAGTTGATAATTATTGAATTTAGGCGGATATATATGGTTCAAATGTAAGGCTAAATAATCGAGAAAGTGGTAATTCCTGAATGTACATTTCGACCTATTCAGGGATTGACACTTTCTCGATTTATTTAGCTTACATTTGAATATATATGCCCGCCTATATTCATTAATTATCATCTAATTAGTTTCCAAATTAGGTATGACTTAAATAAGCACACATCCTCCAAAATTGTCGGCTTAAAAGCCATATAAAAATAA
>CM042157.1:35379022-35404022 GCA_023376005.1 Doryteuthis pealeii | reverse complement strand
ATATATATATATATATATATAATGTGTGTGTGTGTGTGTGTGTAAGGTATCAAAACTGGTAGTAAGGGATGATTCTACTTGGGATCTTCAAAATCTCACTGTATAATCATACTGTATGCTCTTGTAGGTGAAACATATATTCATACAAGTATTTTTTTTATAAATCCTTAAAGAGAGGTCGATGTATAATAATCTATATTTTAGATTAAATATAGAGCAATATTTACCTTTCAAAGAAAGGAAAAAACTCAACAAACCGTCATTCTGTAATAAATTTATTTCGACCAAAACTTAAAAGGCTTTTTAAAATTTTATTCAGATTCTGTCTGATGAGACTGAACTTTTAGGGAGTTTTAGAAATGTCTTTAAATGTTTAAAAGACTTTTTAACAAAATGGTATATGCATAAACCGGAATCTGTTCTTGAGAATGAAACGCATAAAATTCTCTGTGGCTTTGAGATAAAAACGGACCACTTTATCCCAGCAAGGAGACCAGACCTAGAGTTGATTTTTTAAAAAAAGAAAGAACTTGTCAACTGGTGGATTTTGCAGTCCCAGCAGGGTGTAGGTAAGGAAAACGAAAAGATGGAAAAATACCTGGACCTTACCAGAGAACTGAAAAGGATCTGGAATATGAAAGTTAAAGTGATACCAATTGTAGTTAGTATACTTGGAACGGTCCTAAAAAGCTTGGGAAAAAGACTGGAGAATCTGGAAATTAGAGGAAGAATTGAGACCATCCAGAATACTGCACTGCTACAATCTGCCAGAATATTCAGAAGAGTCCTGGAGACCTGAGGAGACTTGTGGTCACTTAGACTCCAGTGAAATATCAGCTAACGCTGTTGTGAAAAACTCAATAATAATAATAATAATAATAATAATAATAATAATAATAATGATATTGCGGTAATAGAGATGAGACTGTAAACCATGTACTCTGCGAATGTAGCAAACTAGCACAACGAGAGTTCAAAACCAGACCCGACTGGGTTGGGAAGATGATCCACTGGGAATTATGCAAAAATTTAATTTTGACCATACAACAAAAATGGTATATGCATAAACCAGAATCTGTTCTTGAGAACGAAACACATAAAATTCTCTGGGACTTGAAATAAACCGGATCACTTATCCAGCAAGAAGACCAGACCTAGTGTTGATAAACAAAAGAAAGAACTTGTCAACTGGTGGATTTTGCAGTTCAGGCAGATACAGGGTGAAGCTAAAGGAAAATGAAAAGATGGACAATATCTTGCAGAGAACTGAAAAAGTTATGGAATATGACATTCAAAGTGATACCAATTGTAGTTGGTGCCTTGGAACGGTCCCAAAAGGATTGGAAAGGGTTGGAAAGTTTTGGAAATCAGAGGAAGGATTGAAACATTCAGAACACTGCACTGTGCAATCTACCAGAAATACTCAGAAGAGACTGAGGAGACTTGCTGTCACTCAGACTCCAGTGAAAGACCATCAGCTAATGCTGATGTGAAAACTCAAAAGGAGTAAATAATAATAATAGAAATAACTTGTATCTCTCTTCACTCTGTCTGTCTGTCTGTCTCTCTTTCTCCTGATAGTCAATTTTCCCAAAACTTATAGGCAACCATTACAACAAAATGGGATGCGCTCTTTTTTTTTATCCAACCATTACACCATCATATGACGCCCATGGAGATGTCAGTAAGTGTTGGTTCCCCCACTCTCTCTCTCTCTCTCTCTCTCTCTCTCTCTCTCTCTCTCTCTCTCTCTCTCTCTCTCTCTCTCTCTCTCTCTCTCTCTCTCTCTCTCTCTCTCTCTCTCTCTCTCTCTCTCTCTTTACATTTTTACTTCACTCTTATGAAGTACGAAAGACGTGGTCCGTGTCGCTCAGACGTTAAGAGTAGAAGTGCCAAAGGCTGACTTCTGTCTGTACATATACATATATGCTGATAGGTACGCGTCCTGCGTCCCTGACGCACAAAAATCTAAAAGGACCCAATAAAACCATATCCATGCGTCCCAGTGTTTTTTTTTCTTCCCTCGCCATTTCAAAGTGACTGTAAATACATTTCAATAGTTTCTTAAAAAACTAATTACACAGGATGGGTTACAAGGTTGGGGTTAGACGGCTTTAGTGGTTTCCGCAGATCATAAATAAAGACCCTACAAAAACCCTATAAAAAAAACTTTAGTTGGGACCCCCCCCTCTCTCTCTCTCTCTCTCTCTCTCTCTCTTCTCTCTCTCCTGATAGTCAATTTTCCCAAACTTATAGGCAACTCTTACCTCTCTTCCTCAAAGTTTTATTTTCTGGTCCAGTTATCACTAGTACCATGTAAACTAATACTACCTGTTCTATGATCGAGTTGTCGACGACTAAACTGCCACCCCCACCACGCAGGCCTCGGCTTGTCTGGTGAGGTGAGTGTGTGGACAAACAGCATCACTAAAAACAAGAGCTGTCAAAGGGCGGATGGACTCCGAGGGATCCAACAGCTATCCACATCAATAGTAATAGGATTGGGGTACTTACTACTCATATAAATTTCTCAAAGGAGTTAGATGGGGCTCCTTAGCATTGGATGAGGACAATAGTCCGAATAATCCAAATAATACTAAGGAAAAATCTGTTATAAAACCTCTGTCGACTAGCGGCTACACCTCATTCCAAGAAAAGGCTTGGGGAGTTAATTCCGAAATCAAATCTGGGGCTAGTGTCTCTAAGGTGGTGTGATACTGAACTTCAACACTATCCAGCAACTCTTGACACTGTTATCGCCAAAATGCAATATTTCCCCCCCCCCCTTTCCTTTGGACCTCAATGGCAGTGTGGAGAGGGGGGACATATTGCTTGTGTGACAGCTCATCCTCCATATCAACCCGCCCAGGCTACGTGGTTCCAGATTATTTTGGACACTTTGCCTTCGTCTCTAGCAGATGGATGGATGCCAATGATATTTGTATGGCACAAGGCCACTACTGTGAAGTACATAGGGAAGATTATCCTCCCTAAAAATAGTTATTAATCACAACAAAAATCCGTACACACTAAACAGTTTATTTTGGTATTAAACCGCAAGAGGGAAATGCCCTATGAGGATTGAGCTCAAAACAGTGAGTAATTTCTTACACTACATTACTAAACACATCACATATATCCTTGTTATATTTGGCGTTCCGTCATGGTCTAATGGTTAGCAAGTTAGTATCGCAGATCCATTACTAGTTAAAAGTGAGTTCGATTCTCACCGGCTGTCTTATACTTGCGAATTTGTGTCACATCCTACCCGTGGCGAACTGGTTAGGTAAATACCCACCTTTCCCTTTTTTAGCGCCATGTGAAAAGCAAACAACCTCGTCCAGGATTTGAACTCGGGTCGCCGTAATCATTTCGTACAAAGATAACCATTACACATCCAGCGCCTCTTTACACTGATCTGCGATGTTTTCAAGGTCGAATATATAACAGCTGATTTTAAGGCAGTTTTTTTACGCTGAACACAAAAATCATACTCATTTTTTCTAATCGTTTCGAATTTTTAAGATACAAGATTTACTTGAAATGTATAGAACAGTATTATAGCTGTGATAAGTAGAGTCCAAAGGCTTTTGAATAAGTGTCATTATTATGCAAGAGTGTCGTCAGGTAAAACAAAAATATTTGAAGTCGAACCTTGTTATTTCTCTGAATTATTCCCGAGATCAAAACGAAGGTCCCCGAGTTCGAAGAGAAGGTTCCCAAGTTCGAAAAAAAGGTTCCCGAGTTCAAAGAGAAAGTTCCCAAATTCGAAAAGAAGGTTCCCACGATCGAAGAGAAGGTCTTCATGTTCGAAGAGAATGTTACCGAGTTCGAAGAGAAGGTTACCGAGTTCGAAAAGAAGGTTACTGAGTTCGAAAAGAAGGTTCCCACATTGGAAGAGAAGGTCTCCAAGTTCGAAGAGGAGGTTCCCAAATTCGAAAAGAAGATTCCCACACTGGAAAAGAAGGTCTCGAAGTTCGAAGAGAATGTTCCCGAGTTCGAAAAGAAGGTTACCGAGTTCGAAGAGAATGTTACCGAGTTCGAAGTGTAGGTTACCGAGTTCGAAGAGAAGGTTCCCAAATTCGAAAAGAAGGTTACAAAGTTTGAAAAGAAGGTTCCCGAGTTCGAAAAGAAGGTTCCGAAGCTCGAAAATAAGGTTTCCGAGTTCGAAGAGAAGATCTCCCGAGTTTGAAGAGAAGGTTCCCATGTTCGATAAAAAACACATGAAGAAGGCCGGAGGACATATCGGCCGAAACGTTGAGTATATAACAATAAAAATAAAAACAATATTCCGAATAATCCAACTAATTCAAATTCGAACCAAGTTTTAAAAGATTGAATTGCAAAGAAAAGTAATTCCATCAACTTATTTTATTTCGGAATGTTTTTTATCATAAGAATTTGAAGAAGAAACAAAATGAAGATGATTGTGGGAAATGAAAGAAATGAAGGGTAAAGAGATGGAAATGTAGGGAAGTGTTTAAGAATTGAATGGAATGGGAAAATACTGGAAATTTAAAGGAAGAAAAAATCAGCGAAAAAGGAAAGGGGGAGATAATAAGGGGAAGAGAGAAAATAGGGAAGTTAATGAAAAGAAAGAAAGAAAGAAAGAAAAGAAGAAAGAAAGAAAGAAAGAAAGTATCAGGAAAAGAAAAGTGTAGAAAGAAAGAAAGAAGAAAAAGAAAGAAAGAAAGAAAAGAAAAAAGAAAAAAAGAAAAGAAAAGAAAAAAGAAAAGAAAAAGAAGAAGAAGCAGGAAAAAGGCGTAGAAAAGAAGAAAGAAAGAAAGAAAAATGCAGGAAAAATAAGGAAAAAGAACGAACGTAGAAATCAAGAAAGAAAGAAAAGAAAGAAAGAAGCTGAAAAAGTGGGAATAGGAAAGAAAGAAAGAAAGAAAGAAAGAAAGGGGGAAAGAAATACGAATATAGATAACATGAAAAATAGAAAGAAAGAAAGAAGAAAGAAAGAAAGAAAGAAAGAAAGAAGCTGAAAATTGGGAATGGAAAATAGAAAGAAAGGAAGAACGAACGAAAGAAAGAAAAGAAAGAAAAGAAGAAAGACAGAAAGAAATGGGTGGGATTGGAGAAGGAATGCAGAAAACGAGAAAGAAAAAAAATGAAAGGGAATTGGAAAAGTAACGTAGCGAGAAAGAAAGAAAGAAAGAAAGAAAAAAAGAATAGAAGAAGAAGAATAAAAGACGAGAGGAGGAAAAAGAAAGTAAAAAAGGAAGAAGAAGAAGAATCTCATTGACATTTGACGGGTAATGCTGTCTTGTGTCGAAATCAATCCCAGTCCACAAGTGACGCTGATCGAAGAGCCTTCTTCTGGAGGCGCCACCTAAACATTAGTGAAGGAACTAAATTACTCTCCGTGAAATTACAACCATCAACGTCCCCGATCCCACCACACTAACAGCAATAAACTCGACACCAATAGTAACAACACAACAACCACAACGTCCACGACAATTGCTACGATTACAACAATTATTTAAAAGACAAAACAAAAAACAACAACACATAACAACAAACAATAATAGCAACAACAAAAAACATCATGCACACGATTTAGAAAACTCGGTTATTTCCTATAACTCCAACCTAAACAAAGGGGAACCACTCTGAATAAATTGTATCTGCAAATTAATCTACCCATTATTTTCCCACTAAACTAACCCTAACCCTAACCATAACCATAACCAGTCTTTTTTTCCTAGTAGATCAATAAATAAATAAATAATTTATAAAATTCATTCAGAGTGGTTCCCCTTTTTTAGGTTGGAGTTATAGAAAGTAAACGAAAACTCGTCTCGAAGTCAATTCTATTATACTGAGTTCGATCATCACCGGGTGTACCATATGTGCGGCTGGTCTCATACTGAACTCATTATGATCACCATGCCGCGCTGACAGCACGGATATCCATGACAATATCTCGCCAACCGTCCCTATCATTCATTGTCCTTTGGAGGTCCTCTGCACAGCTTTCAGTATCTGCCAAAAGCTGGTTAATGTACGTCTTTGCTGGACAGCCCACACTAGCGTGCCAATGTGCTGGCTTCCCCAGAAGAACGTCACTTATGAGTTCGTCCTCTCTTCTTCAGAGCGTGTCTTGTTCGTATTACTCGGATAGTTTGTGTGATACGAAACGTTATAGTGTCGACATTACCATCAAGAATAAATATTCATCCTTTGGAACACTTCGTGTTTTGTTTATATTTCTACACACACAACACACACACACACACACACACACACACAATATATATAATATTATATATATATATATATATATATATATATATATATGTGTTGTGTGTGTGTGTGTGTGTGTGTGTGTGACCAGAATCTGTTAGGTAAATCTAAAAAATAATCTCTAAATAAACGTTCAATATTCTGAAACTGAAATAAAGCTATATCAAGACCAAAGATATTAAGTTAAGAAGAAGTCGTTAATAAAAATCGCAGGCCATTACTATAAGTTTCACGTTGTTTCATATCTCGCAGCGTGAAACTTTTTCTTTTCTTTCTTTCTTTTTTTTTTTTTTTTTTTGGTAGAGTTCTCACTACATGAAACTTTTGATAAAGGCATTTGATTTGATTTTCGAACGTTTTGAACACACACACACACACACACCACACATATATATCTATATATGCACACACACATATGCACAGACACACACTCACATACACACACGCACATACGAAAGAAAATAGTCAAAAAATATATCTAAATATCTACGGTCATATATTTTTCTCATCAAGTTGAGATGTAATTATTCCCTTTTTGTTTTCTTTTGTAATAGTTAATAATAGTTAATTAAGATTAAAATTCCGTAATTAATAACAGTTAATTAATAGTTAATTACCACGAGAATAGCTTAATAATTATGTAATAATTATTTATTAGTTAATTATAACGAGAAGAACTGGTGCACAATCATTAGACATTTTTAAAGGCTGAGGAACAACATATTATGCGAGGGTAACCCCCAAAAATAATGTCTACAAAGTGCTGGCGACGAAGGGAAACTGTTCGTGCGGCTATTAACAACATTGTTGTGTTTGTTGTACATGCACCTGTCCCTGCACAAGCCTCGCTGCCACACTCAGTCTTGATTTGGCAATCATTTCTGATGGAGCTCCCGATTGACGCAATCGCCAAGTGTGAAGTTCACGCAGTTATTTGGGGTTTTTTTTAAACACAAAAAGTATTAAACCGATTGAAATTCATTACCAATAAATGGAATTGTATGGTGAGTCGTGTATGGATATCAATCAACGAGATGACGGCAAGCTGGTATTACATAGGCATACAAAAAGTGCTGCAGTGACTACAAATTGCATTGATTAAAATGGCGATTATAATATTATAAAAATTATCATAAGAAAGAAAGAAAATAGGGGAAATTAGGGAGAGGGGTGAGCGCACAGAAGCGATAACGCTAATATGTTTCAATCGAACATATTGAAAAGATGAAAAGAAGGAAAGAAAGAGAAAAAGAGGGAGGGTTAAATCAAGATTATTATTGTTTTTATTACATATTAAACTATTTAGCAATAGCTGTTAAGTAATCGTGTCTAACGTTGTAATAACTAAATTATCATAGTGTGATATACATACAGGTCCCGCTAGTAAGATGTATAGACCCAGGTTAGCTCAGTCGGTAGAGCGTTCGGCTAGAAACCACAAGGTTCCTAGTTCGATACCGGCCCTCACCAACTCAGCGTATGAGTAACACAGGAATCTGTGCGGTAAAGTGAGGAGCTGATGGTAGGTGTGGCGCTCCACTTCAGATGCTAAAATAATCTCCTTGGTCTAGCGCTATTGAAAAGGGGATAGACTCCCTCGCTGTCCGGCTGATAACGACATTATGTCGCCCCGACGACTTTACTTACTTATTGTTGTTTTTATGTTGTTTTCAGTTTGGTACCGAACTATTGACTCCTATCGGCTACCATATGTGAGAAGACAGATTGTATGGACACGCCAATTTTGAAACGGTTTTTTTTTTTTCCATTTCTGTACACGAATCGCAAAAGAGACGCTGACACTAGATCGATAGTTGATGTTCCCAAAACAAATTCGCTTTCACGACAGACAACAACACAAACAATGAATAAATAGCCTTCTTTAAAACTCTAGATTAGTGATTTTTACTAAGACCTGACTAGACTGGCGTCTCGCGAAAAATAACACTATCACAATTCTGGAACCCGCTTACACGTTCGAAGAGTTCGCTCTTAAAAATTGTTCAGCCGAGACACCTACTACTGATGGTAAGTAATTAAGTTACTCATTTTATGTAAACACCCTGACCTATCAATAAATATTTTGAACTGATTTCACCTTTAGCTGACTTTCCTAATAATATCTCTAGATTTATTCTTCTTTAAAAAAAAAGAAAAAGAACTATATATGGCCGGTTTAGCTCAGTCGGTAGAGCACTTGCCTAAGTATCACAAGGTTACTGGCTCGATACCGGCCACGCCAACTCAGCGTATGAGTAACACAGGGATCTGTGCGGTAAAGTAAGGAGCTTATGGTAGGTGCGATGCTCCACCTCAGACGCATAAACAATCTCCTTGGTCTAGCGCTTGTGGAAAGAGGATAGACTCCCTCGCTGTCTGGCTGATACCGACTTTAGGCCACCGTCGACTTAAAAAAAAATACAAGAAATAAACTTGCATGTTTCTCTGAAATTTTTAGATGAGGTTTGATGATTAGTAGTATCTACGTTATTCGGACTATTGTCCTCATCTTCATTGTTATGTGTACAACGTGGACTGAATAAAGGGATAGGTTCAAAGTTCCGTGATGGCTCCCGACTACGATGACTCACGAGTTCGAAAGAACGTTCCCGAGTCCGAGAAGGTTCCCGAGTCCGACAAGAAATACCTGAAGAAGGCCGGAGGGCATATAGGCCGAAACGTTGTACAGATAACAATGAAGATGGGGACAATAGTCCGAATAACGCAGATAATACTAAACTTGCATGTTGTTCTTAAGTCTCTGTCTCTGGCTCTGTCTCTGTCTCTCTCTCTCTCTCTCTCTCTCTGTCTGTCTGTCTGTCTGTCTGTTCTCTCTCTCTCTCTCTCTCTCTCTCTCTCTCTCTCTCTCTCTCTCTCTCTCTCTTTTAAAAATATCGACTTCCCTCTTTACGAAAGACGTGGTCCGTGTTGTTCAGACGTCAAGCCCTGGAATATTTGGGAAAACCCTGCTTACTGTATAAGCACCGTATCTGTGCTTGCTGAGTGCCGCATGTGGCCCGCAGGTCGCATGTTTGACATGCCTGGTGTCGATCATTCTTTTGGAGGCCTCACACGTCTCGCATTATTCTGATCTCTTAAAGTTTAATAAAACTCTGTCTATACATCCGTGTTCTGTCAGGTGTTTAAATCGTGACAAAATCGAAAGAAAGACACCGCAAATGACAAAACAAAAATAAACGATACCAAAAGGAAAATGTAAAGCGAATGAAAAGATCAACCGTATCAATTAAAAATAAATAAATAAATTTAAAAAATTAGAAAATGGACACTACGCCATCGTCTTTAGTAGATGGAAGGATGCCCAACCAAAAGGTTTTACGAACAAAACAAAAAAAGATTAAGTATTATTTGGATTATTCGGACTATTGTCCTCATTTTTCTTGTTATCTGTACAACGTTTCGACCGATGTGCCCTCCAGCCTTCTTCAGGTATTTCTTGTCGGACTCGGGAGCCTTCTCGAACTCAGAAACCTTCTTTTCGGAATCTGGAGACTTCTTGAACCCGGGAACCTTCTTTTCGAACTCAGGGACCTTCTTGTCGTAATCGGGGGCCATCACGGAACATTGAACCCAACCCTTTATTCATTCCACGTGGATATCCTGTTCTCATTCCGCTAACCATAGCTGGGGTACAAATCACAAAACAAAAATAAACGATACCAAAAGGTTTGGTTTGTTTTGTTTTACGGCATATCAACCTCAGTGGGTCATTTAATGCCGACAAATTTTTGAAAGAAATTCATTCTTAATGGATACTCAATTTTTCTATTTAACCAATATATGGTACCTTAACAGGTACTACTACTCCGGGTCAGAGTGGACCAGGGAGCAATGGTGATGAAAGGGTGCTCCACGTTCCACAAACCTCCAAAACTGGAACCTCACCATCAGATAGAGTTTAACGTCATTCCCAGGACATGTAGACCCTCAGCCGCCGCACCCATATAATAAAAAGGGTTGGGAGTTGCCATAATGGCAATAGGGTCGGGGACAATCATATAAATGCTAGAGCTTGACATGGCCAGCCGATTGATCGGGGGGGGGGTCTCTCTGGCCGCCCATCTAGCCTAAGTAAAGTGGAGTGTTGCATGTCATGGACTGCTCAGCCACCTGGGTTCCATACTTAAACATCAAGGGTCGCCACCCACGACCAACAGGCGGCTCCATTGGGGGAGGCTTATCCCCCTGCAGAGGTGCAGTCGGTGTATTCTAAAACCCCAACCCACAGGACGGATAGTTAAAATTTTAAAAAGATTAAGTTCTGACAACACACCACAAGAAAGCAGCTATACGGTAACTTGCCACGTATCCCTCAGAACATCCGAGTGAGGCCAACAAGACATGCTGGGTATTGCTGGAGAAGCGGGGACGAACTCATAAGTGACGTTCTCCATCAGCACATGGGCACGCCAGTGTGGGCTGTCCGGCAAAGTCAACTCTGTATGGATACTGGATGCTGCGCAACGGACATACCGAGAGCGCTGAATTATAGGGACGGTTGATGAGAGATTGTCATGGATATCCGTGCAACTGGCGCTACATTATTATTATGATGATGATGATGATGATGATGATAAAGAGGTTCATACCTTTCCCAAGTGTATTAGTCTGAAAGTAAACTTAATAGCAGAACTGGACTTCTTAGACGCTTATTACGATGTTGCAGTCCAACACGTTAGCCACTACACCATGGAGACACGGCGAACTCAAATCCTGGACGAGATTGTTTGCATTTCACATAGCACTAATATCCTCTATTCAATCCATACCTAAGAGGATAAGGGGGTGCGTACCTTTCCCAAGTGTATTAGTCTGAATGTGAACTTAACAGCAGAACTGGAGTTCTTAGTCGCCCCGAGGACTTCCCCTCTTTTTCTTGCATTGTTTGTGAAATTTATTCATACATATATATATAAAGAGTAGTTGTGTGTATGTATGTCCGGAGGCAACTACGAAAATAATATAGTTATCGACAGAATGAATATATATATACACATTCACTATCACCAGAAATTGCTTTTTCAGCAAAAATAATGAAGACTTGATTAATATACATGAAGAAGATTAAAAATAAAATTTAAATAATAACCGCATGGAATTTTTTTTTTTTTTTTTTTTTTTTTTTTGCATTTAATATTTTAAAAAGGAGACGCTGAGTTTTTTATTTTCAGAATGTCTGTGCACTTTTTTCTGATTGCCTCACCAGGCTAGATAAACGCAACACCTTTTTTAATGGGGCATCCTGCGAGCATTCAACTCGTGATTCAGTAATAATGGATCTACGAGACTAACGTTTTCTTAATCGCCCTTCTACCCTGGCGACGCTGGGTAGCCGCTTCTAGTACATATATAAAGGGCAGTTCGTGTGTATGTATGTATGTATGTATGTATGGATGAAACTACGAAAATAAACAATTAAAGACAAAGTATATATATATATATATATATATATATATATATATATATATATATATTAAATATGACCAGTTCTTGCTTTTTGTGCAAAAATTATGAAGATTTGATTTATATTCAAAGATATTTAAAAATCAAAATGTACATAGAAATAGCATTGAAATTCTACTTAAAAATGTCCAGCATTTGTAAATCTCAAAAGTAAACGAATCAATACACCAAGGTTTTTATCCGCATCTACCCAGTTGATGCTGGGTAGCTTGTTCCATTACATTCATAGAGGGCAGTAGGAAGCGCGTGGTGTAATGGTTAAAGTCATAGGAAATGGACTCGTCGCCCCGAGTTCAAATCCTGGATGTGGTAATTGCATTTTCACTTAGCGCTAATACCCTTTGGAAAGCTATTAATCCTACTCTCCCTCCAGCTATGGGTAAATATTAGGACAGACTGGGCTCTTTAACCTTGGTTTGGCAACCGGTCTAGGAGAAGGAAAACTCTGAATTCAAACCTGTTAAACTCCGCTTAAGAAATTGACCATGTGTCGCATCCTGCTCGTGCGGAGGGGTTTGTATATATATATATATATATATATATATATAGCGCAGTTGGCGTGTATATATGCATGTATGTATGTCCGGAGGAAACTACAAAAATGAAACAATTAACGACAAAATAAATATATACTCACATTCACTCTCACCATATCTTGGCTTTCTGAGCAAAAATAATGAAGATTTGATTTATCTTTGTTTGTTTGTTTATTGATTTCAACGGCATATCAACCCGTCTGGGGTTATGTCATACCTAACGGTTAGGAAGTAATACATATTGTGTTTTTATATTTATACTTTTTAGTAATTAGTTTTAAAAAATGTGTTAGCATTATTGGGGATTATGTTGTATGGTATTGATTTGTTTCATGTCTATATTCGAATATTCAGAGGTATTTAAAATTTAAGTATACGTAGAAATAGCATTAAAAATTCTACTTGAAAAAAATGTCCAGCATTTGTAAATCTCAAAAGTAAACAAATCGATACGCCAGAGTTTTTTTTATATACCCCCCTCTACCCAGTTGACGCTGGGTAGTCGCTTCTAGTTATTGATAACTCAATCAATTGTTGTAATGATTCCATTACTCTCGCATTACACACATGTTGTCAATGAATAAATTCTCACAAAGAAACTTGACATCTGTCCTACCTGCCTTTTTTTTATTATCACAAAAGATAGAATAAAAGGATCAATAAGTATCGAGACAGAAAGTTTATTTATATTAAACTATCAAATTAAAGGCGTGTGCACAGCTGAGCAACTTATGCTCCCAAACTTTGTAGAGCTCTTTGGAAATGAAATTTACCGGTTAAATCGAATTTAACGGACCAAAATTCCACCATCGTATGTCACCCCGCCAAAAGAGAAAAAAAATACCAAAAATCAGGGAATTAACCGAATTTAATGAAATTTTCAGTGTTGATATATTAATGAATAAAAGATATAATGCACTTGTTATTTTATTTTTTTCAATTATATTTTTTCAGGTCAGTTAACTCTGGATCACGTATCTTTGAGAATGTGTGTTATGCCTCAAAAAATGTAAAAAAAAAAACAAAAAAACCTTTACATTTGCCAGGTCAGTTAACCTTGAGGCGTAACACAGATTCTCAAAGATACGTTGTTCAAAGTTTTTAAATAAAATAACAAGTGCATTATATCAACACTGAAAATTTCATTAAATTCAGTTAATTCCCTGATTTTTTTTCTTTCGGCAGAGTGACATACAATGGTGGAATGTAGGTCCGTTAAGTTCGCTTTAACCCTTATTGTTATATACAGAAATTAATATATTTCTGCTTACCGCTCATTCCGTCTGAATTATTTCATGGGGGGAGCTAAGTGTTTTTAGGAGCCAGATTCGTCCTAATGACCAGCCTGTATATTGCACAATGTAGAAAACCCATTGTTATATTCAGAAATCAATGTGCTTTCGTATTCTTCCATCTACGAGAGACGATGGAGTAGCGTCCAATTTTTAAAAAAATTTTTTTAATGCATTTCAGCTTACATGACCTGCCATCTTGTTTGACGGGGTGTTTGGAGGATGTATTTTACGGCATGTTAACAACCCTTGCCGAAGACGTTTTTATTTTATTCATTTTTGTTGGGTATTCAATTTTTCTTAAGGGCAATAGGGTTGGGACAATCATTTAGGTGCTAGAGAAAAAATGAAAAAAAGTTTTAAATAAAATAACAGGGGCCATCCATAAAGTCCGGTGTGGGGTGGGAGTAAAAATAGTTTATGTTGTAAGAATTAGCACACAAAAATTGGTTCTCATCGCATTCTTGGATGGGTGAGTGTTTTTCAAGGGGTAGAATCCCACACCCCGTGACCAGCCTAAATATGGTACTATCAAGAAGACTTATTGTGGTTACATCGAACTTAACGGACTTAAATTCCACCATCGTATGTCACCCCTCCGAAAGAAAAAAAATACCAAAAATCAGGGGTTTAACCGAATTTAATTAAATTTTCAGTGTTTATATATAAATGAATAAATATATAATGCACTTGTTATTTTATTTTTTAATTATATTTTTTCAGGTCAGTTAACTTTGTATCACGTATCTTTGAGAATCTGTGTTATGCCTCAAAGATACGTGATCCAAAGTTAGCTAACCTGAAAAAATGTAAAAGTTTTTAAACAAAATAACTGGGGCATTATATATTTTATTCATTAATATATCAATACTGAAAATTTCATTAAATTCGGTTAATTCCCTGATTTTTGGTATTTTTCTTCTTTCAGCAGGATGACATACGATGGTGTTGTTTTGGTATTGTTTTCGAAAAAGTTTCTAAGATTTGTTTATTTCGCACGGGGACTTTCAAAATAGCTACCGGCTCAGTTCAAAGTGAAAGTCAGTTGGCTAAATTCCTAGCATGAAATTATCTGAAATGTTATTAAGAACACATTTTATGATATTTTTGTGTTAATGCATGCAGTTGTATTGTTTTCGAAAAAGTTTCTAAGATTTGTTTATTTCGCACGGAGACTTTCAAAATAGCTACCGGCTTGGTTCAAAGTGAAAGTCAAGGGAGTTTACTAGGAATTTTGACAACTAAAGGTGAAAATTACCCCAAATTACGCCCCTCAATTCACATTCTACCCTACGAAGTTCTACTCGTGTTTGTTATGCTGAGAACTTTTCTTTCAAAACTTACTGTACATCAAACACAGTTTTTTTTCTTCAACAAACAACTCATTCATAACTCACACACACACGACATATGTTAGATTTGAATGCAATAAAGATGGAAACCTCATTTTTTTATGGCCCTACATCTCTATGAACCTACCACTGAGAAATATCTGTTTTGTAAGAGAGGGACGCACCACTTTTCTCCCTGTCGCAAAAAAAAAAAAACACGATCTACATATACGTTATCATATTTCGTGAAAGGACTCGCTAATACCTGCCTATCGCAGTCGGCAATCGGTGTGGCGCCGGGCCTGATTCATGAAACACCTAACTCTGGTCACTCCTAATTGCAATAATGAGACCCCTTCCATGCCACCGCCAGTCTCCCCCCCCTCTCTCTCTCTCTCTCTCTCTCTCTCTCTCTCTCTCTCTCTCAGTCCCTCTCTCTCTCTTTCTTTCTTCTTTCATCCTTCTTGCTGTCTGACCTTGTCTCTATGTATAACCCAAAAGGCTACTTATCTTTTCGCTGTTTACTAAGCTCAGTTTACTGGAGGCGCTCCTCGTGCAATGGTTACGTCGTAGAAAATGAACTCGACGACCTGGGTTCAAATCCTAGACTAAGGCTGTTGACATTTCAGAAAGTGCTAATATCCTTGAGAAAGCTATGCATCCAACTATCCCCCTCTCTCCTCCTCTCTCCCTCCCCCTCTCTCTCTCTCTCTCTCCTCTTCTCTCTCTCTCTCTCTCTCTCTCTCTCTTTCTTTCTTTCTATCTATCTCTCCTTCTTTCTTTATTTCTCTCTATCTATCTATCTCTTTCTTTCTTTTTTCTCTCGATCTATCTATCTCTTTCTCTCTCTCTCTCTCTCTCTCTCTCTCTCTCTCTCTCTCTCTCTCTCTCTCTCTCTATCTATCTATCTATCTCTTTCTTTCTTTCTCTCTATCTATTTCTTTCTTTCTCTCTATCTATCTCTTTCTGTCTTTCTCTCTATCTATATATATCTTTTTCCCCTCTTTCTCTCTCTCTTTCTTTCTTACTTTCTTTCTTTCTATCTATCTATTTATCTATCTCTTTCTTTCCCCCTCTTTCTCTCTTTCTCTCTCTTTGTTTGTTTGTTTCTTTCTTTCTCTCTTTCTTTCCCCCTCTTTCTCGTTTCATCTTTATTGCTGTCTGGCGTCGTCTATGTACGTAACCCAAAGGAAACTTATCTTTTTGGTGTTTACTGAGCTCGGTTTAGAGGAGGTGCTCGTAGTGTAATGCTTATCCTCGTAAGAAATGGAGTCGGTGACCCGCATTCAAATCCTGGACGATGTTGCAAACATTTCACATCGAGCCAATACTCTTTGGAAAGGTTTGCATCCAACTATTCTTCCTCCAGGCCGGTTCAGCTCAGTCGGTAGCGTGTTCGGCTGAGAACCCCTAGGTTCCTGGGTAGATACCGGCTCTCACCAACTCAGAGTATGAATAGCACAGGGATCTGTGTGGTAGAGTGAGGAGCTGGTGGAAAGTATAGTATAGTATGTGGCCTACTTTTTGAATGTGGCCTACGAAATCATGCCTCTCTTATAGTATGCGGCCTAACTTTTCAATGTGGCCTACGAAATCATGTCTCTCTTATAGTATGTGGCCTAACTTTTCAATGTGGCCTACGAAATAATGTCTCTCTTATAGTATGTAGCCTAACTTTTCAATGTGGCCTACGAAATAATGTCTCTCTTATAGTATGTGCCTAACTTTTCAATGTGGCCTACGAAAGTATGTCTCTCTTATAGAATGTGGCCTAACTTTTCAATGTGGCCTACGAAAGTATGTCTCTCTTATAGAATGTGGCCTAACTTTTGAATGTGGCCCTACGAAATCATGTCTCTCTTATAGTATGTGGCCTAACTTTTCAATGTGGCCTACGAAATCATGTCTCTCTTATAGTATGATGTGGCCAACCATAAAAAGCATTTACGGTTATAATAATTACTGCTAACCTTAACCCTAACCCTATTTCAGAATTTTTGAATATTTTAGAATTAAATAGATCTCTGATTCATGTAAATTATGGATAAATTCTTTTTTAATTATTCTTAATTACTCTATACAGCTTATGACTGAATTGCATTTCTTGAAATTGAATATATGTGAAAAATAATTAGTTTCAATAAATTTCCTACTACTTATATCTATAAATATACTCTTACTGAGGTAGGACACATTCAAACCGGGTAGGCCACATACTATAACAGAATCAAAAAGGTAGGCCACATACTATAACGGCACCGGAGCAAGTCGGTCTTGCTGGAAGACATAAAATCTCCCTCGCTTTTCGAAACTTCGCTTTTACGCAAAGCACGGGTGTCCAAAACTTTTGCAAAAAGGGACAAATTTAATAAATCGAAGATGTCAGATGACCAATGGTTCTTTCTGATGTTGTTATATACACCTTTAATAAATGTTAGCGCTAATACCCTTGGGAAAGGTATGAATCCTACTCTCCCTCCAGCTATGGATAAATAGTTGGACAGACTGGGCTCTTTAACCTTGGCTACGTAACCAGTCTAGGAGAAGGAAAACTCTGAATTCAAACCTGTTAATCTCCGCTTAAGAAATTGGCTTTGTGTCACATCCTACCTGTGCGGAGGGCTTGGTAAATATATATATATACACCTTTAATAAGATATATATAATGGGAGAGAGAGACAGACAGACAGACAGATTAGATGATGAGATGATAGATGATGATTCTTACTTGTTAACTTCTGTTTATTTCGGCCGCTATTTTCTCTCGGCTGACTTCTCTTTAGGGCTTCTGCTGTGAATTGATCTTCTTTGTTGATTTCTTGGGCTGGTTTCTTCTTGTTTTAATTACTTAACAAACAAGACTTGTTTTTTTTTTTCTTGATAAAGCTTTTAATTCCAGAACCCAGCCCATATTCATCCGCCGCGGATCGAGATGGACCCCGAGAGCTGACAACAACGTCCACGCTCCTCGAAAGTCTGGTCGCATCTGAACTCAACTAATTCTCACGTGTCTAATCCGTCTGTAGAAAGGTAAGTTTGAATGTCACCGTTGTCACTCATCGGCCCCGGTAACTTTCCACCGACCCCTTCATTTTTAATCTAACGGACCTTTTCTAAATATTCTAACTATATGTACCTACCTAAGCTGATTGTGATTATGTAACAATCTTTTTAACCACAAATTCCATGCAAATATACACTAGGTATACCCAAAATGAGGCTAAACTGCGTTTTTGACAAAATGATTTTAGCCACCCCCACCCCCTACAGAAAATAATTTACCAAAAATCAGGGAATTATCGGATTTTTATGAAATTTTCAGTGTTTATTTATCAATGAATGATCTTTATAATGCATTATTTATTTTATTTCAAAACTTTCTCATTTTTTTCAGGTCACTTAATTTTGACCCCACCCCCTTATGTTGGGGGCGTAACATTTATTTCAAGTTGGTCTTATAATGAATATGATGTTATTAACCATTAATTTTTATACACGTCATCGGCTTTCGTAAACAAACGCACATATAAAAATTAACGGTTAATAACATAATATTCACACATTCACTATACACTTAACATCTTTCATTTTGTCCCTCACAAAAACATTCCTTAACAGTGTCCTGAAGATGGTATAATACCGAAATACTTAAGTATTGACATATAAAATTGTTTCCCTGATCATAACATCCTGTGTTAGTTTTATTTTTTTAAATATTTTTTCTCATATATATATATATATATATATATATATATTATATATATATATATATATATTGTTGTTGTTGTTATTGTTGTAGACGGTCTGAAGATATCGGAGATTCTCAAAGACAAGCATCTTTCGGTTGAAATTAATTTATAAGCGTAAACATGGCAAATATTGAGCCTTTTCTTTATAAATCCTATAAAGGTTGCTCTGTATATAATCGTCAAATTATTATACATTGAGCTCTCCAGACGGACTTTTAATTTTTAATATAGCTATATCAAAAAGGTCCTGAATGGAATCATCCCCACCACCAAATAATTTGATCATTCACACACACACACGCACGCACACACATACACACACACACGCACACACACACATACACACACACACATAGTTTCTTATGACAGTGTAAAATTTATCCAGAACACCATATATATATATATATATATATATATATATATATATAATTTAATATACCAAGCGTGTTGGTAAATCCTCGCGGCGAGAAAAAACCCACCAAATAGTTTGATTGTAAAAATATAGTACCAAACATCAACCGGGGAGAAAAAAAAATTTTGAAAAAAGAAAAGACCAAGATAGTGGTACCAACAAAAAGTAATCTATTGGTACAGTATTTGGCCAAAAGAAAAAACAATTTATATGTATATATATATGTATATAAGATATATATATATATATATATATATATATATATATATATTCATATAACCGCTAGGAGAATAAGCTAATAAGTAAAAAGTGCTCAATACCTAAGTAGAGCAAATGATAAAGATAAATCTAATGAGTCAGACGAACCTACTATCAGTTTCGCTTAATGCTCTTCAGGGCTAAGATCTGACTCTTAGCCCTGAAGAGCATTAAGCGAAACTAATAGTAGGTTCGTCTGACTCATTAGATTTATATATATATATATATATATATATATATTTACACTCATTATTAATACACCCTCAGGGAATTAAGAGTGCGTTATAATGAATTTGCCGTTGGGTTTTGAATGAAGGGTATTAATAAAAAATAAAAACAAACAAACATGGCTTTTTTATAACCTTTCACGGCCCTTTTCCCCAGGTAATTTATCATCAGGTGCGTTGCCAGGTAACTGCAAATGTTGGGGCCATCCATAAAGTCCGGTGTGGGGTGGGAGTAAAAAATAGTTTATGTTGTAAGAATTAGCACACAAAAATTAGTTCTCGTCGCATTCTTGGACGGGTGAGCGTTTTTCAGGGGGTAGACCCCCCACCCCCCGTGACCAGCCTGAATATGGTACCTATCAAGAAGACTTATTGTGGTTACATTGAACTTAACGGACCTAAATTCCACCATCGTATTGTCACACCGCCGAAAGAAAAAAATACCAAAAATCAGGGAATTAACCGAATTTAATGAAATTTTCAGAGTTGATATATAAATGAATAAAAGATATAATGCACTTGTTATTTTTTTTTTTTTTAATTATATCTTTTCAGGTCAGTTAACTTTGGATCACGTATCTTTGAGAATCTGTGTTACGCCTCAAAGATACGTGGTTCAAAGTTAACTGACCTGAAAAAATGTAAAAGTTTTTAATTAAGATAACAAGTGCATTATATATTTTATTTATTTATATATCAACACTGAAAATTTCATTAAATTTGGTTAATTCCCTGAATTTTAGTATTTTTTTTTTAGTAAATAAGCCTAAAATACAAAATAAGCTAAATAAACAATATAATAAGCGTATAAATCAATGATATATTGAAAAAAATTATTTAAAAAAATAATAAAGAATTAAACAAATTGGATACATAGCCTAGTGGATAAAGGAGTTAGGTGAAGACAGTTCTAAGTGACTAGACTGCAGGTTCAATCCTGGTCAGGGGCAGCAGTAACAAAGAATAATAATTAACACAGCTGAACACCTGTACCCTAGCTATGGTTGGTGGAATAAGAACAGGATACCCCCGTGGACTGAATAAAGGGTTAGGTTCAAAGTTGCGTGATGGCTCCCGATTACGACATGAAGGTTCCCGATTACGACAAGAAGGTTCCCGAGTTTGAAAAGAAGGTTCCCGAGTCCGAGATGGTTACCGAATCCGAGAAGGTTCCCGAGTCGGTCAAGAAATACCTGAAGAAGGCCAGAGGTCACATCGGCCGAAACGTTATACAGATAACAATAAAGATGAGGACAATAGACCGAATAATACAAATAATACTAATTATCAAGCCTCATCTAAAAAAAAATTCACAGAATCGATAAAGGATGAAATCAATAAGAATTAATTAAAAGTAAGTAAATTCATCGGGGCGGCCTAAAGTCGGTATCAGCCAATCAGCGATGGAGTCTATCCCCTTTTCACTTGCGCTAGACCGAGGAGATTATTTTAGCGTCTGAGGTGGAGCGCCACACCTACCGTCAGCTCCTTACTTTACTGCACAGATCCCTGTGCTACTCATACTCTGAGTTTGGCGAGGGACGGTATCGAACTAGGAACCTTGTGGTTCCCTAGCCGAACGCTCTAACGACTGAGCTAACCGGCAATAGACAAAAATACAAATAAGAATTAATGGGAAATAAATAACTTAAAAACAAGAAATATATATAAAAAAAAAAAAAAGATTATAAAACAAACAAATAGAAAAAACAATTTGTGTTAATCTATTTACAAGTAGAGATAAGAGATTTATTTTTAACTTTTTAAATGCCGGGCAACGCTGGATTGCTCTGCAAGTCAACTGCGCTTGGTTACGGACAGTTTCTCGCCTATACGATCGTTCAAACCAATACACACACACACACACACACAAACACACACACACACACACACACACACACACACACACATATATATATATATATATATATTATATAAGTTTTGAAAAAAAAAAAAAAAAAAAAAACAAAAGTTAAATAAATATAATTTTCAACACATATTGCATTGTAAATTGCCTTCAAAAATCTTTATATTATATATATATATATATATATATATATATATGTGTGTGTGTGTGTGTGTGTGTGTGTGTGTGTGTGTGTATAAATTTATTGTGATAAACATTGTTCTTGTGAAGGTTTTTTTTTGGGGGGAGGGAGTATTATGAAGCATGGAATAAACAGAACAAAAACAAAAATCAGAACAAAAAAAAACATAATTTTAATATCCAGCTGTTGTTCTGTCTCTGGTTCGATTACTTCCCATATATATATATATATATATATATATAGAGAGAGAGAGAGAGAGAGACAGACAGACAGACAGACAGACAGAGAGACAGAGACAGAGACAGAGAGAGACAGATAGACAGACAGACAGTGACAGAGACAGAGAGACGGATTGGCAGTTGGTCTAATTATCGCATCGGTTCATTTTGCAATCAATCCCAGCAATTATCCAACAGCGAGAGAACCCTGCCTGAGTTTGAGTACTGTGTGACCATTGATTTTCCCGATGATCAAGGCAGTGCATTCTTTAAATTCACTGCCGTTACATTTGAAATAAAAGCAAATTATTTTTTTAAATTCTTATTTTTTGATTGACCTGACAAACTTATTGATCGGAATGGGCCTCTCTAACCGCCTGTCTAATCGAAGCAATGCCCAAAGTAGAGTGTTACGAGTCACGGACTCCTCAGCCACCAGGACTCGGTATCAACAAATGAGTTAAAAAAATGTATTTAAAAAAATTGAATACCCAACAAAATTGAACCAAACAAAAAGAAAAAAACATTTTTGGCATAAAATAACCCAAGGGTTGACATGCCGTAAAATCCAACCAAGCAAGCAACCAAGCAACCAGCCAACCGTGTTAAATCCGACGCTGGAAAATCTTAGTGGGTACTCCCCTTTCCTTATCTTGTTTAATGGTTAATCCAGCACTTGGATTGACTTACGATAAAGTTACACTGAAACCATCGGTTCCCCTTAGATCTCCGAAATTTAAGCAATACTTCGAGGATAGATCCCCACCCAGTAATAACAGATACTGTAAGCAGTCTGCCATTCATACTCTACACCAGCCATGGATAAACTGCGGCTCGTGGGTTTGTTAAGACCCGAAGTACTTTCTATATCACCCGTTTAATTTCCCGAGGAAGATGATATTTTATAAAATCACCATCATCAGATCACTCTCATGACACGGATACTGGGACGGGTGGCGAGAGAGTATCGGTCACCGTCCTTGACACATCCTCTGCACGGCATCCAGAATCCGTACAGAGCTGATTGATCCGCCTACACTGGTGTGTTCATGTGTAGGTGACCACATCAGAATATCATTCATGAGTTCGTTGGTTTGGTTTGGTTTGGTTTACGGCATATCAACCTTAGTGGGTTATTTAATGCCGACAAAGTTTTTAAATGAATTCATTCTTAATGGATACTCATTTTTTATAAAGACATTTTTCTATTTAACCCATAGATGGGACCACCACTACGGGTCAATGTGGACTAGGGAGCAATGGTAATAAAGGAGTGCTCCACATTCCCCAAACCTCTAAAACTGGAACCTCGCCATCAGATAGAGTTTAACGTCATTCCTAGGATATGAAGACCCTCAGTCACCGCCTTCTAGCACGCATATGATAAAAAGCGTCGGGGCTTGCCATAAGGGCAATAGGGTTGGGGCTTCCATAATGGCAATAGGATTGGGGCAATCATATAGGTGCTAGGGCTTGACGTGACCAGCCAATTGATCGGGAGAGGCCTCTCCGACCGCCCGTCAAGCCTAAGCTAGAGCCAAAGTGGAGTGTTGCATGTCATGGACAGCTCAATAAACTGGGTTCCATCCTTAAGCATCATGGGTTGCCACCCACGCCAAACAGGTGGCCCTATTGGGAGAGTCTTACCCCTCTGCAGAGGTACAGTCGATGTATTCTAACGCCCAAGATGACAGGGTGGTTATGAGTTTCTTGTTGGCATGCCTTCCCGTCTTGCTCAAATAGTTTGTGCGATAGGAGCTAAGTGGCCGTACAGTTGTTATTTGTGAGGTGCTGTTTACAGGACATAGCATTCTTGTGTAATTCCCATCTCACCTTTTCTCTAAAGGTTTCCTAGTGGTGCAGCCATACAGTAGCAACAGTTTGGGAGAATTGTTGCTTCATTTTATCAAAGAGATCAGATTTCCATATACACATGTAATTAAAGAAAATAGTTTTGATAAAATTTTGATTCACAGATTAGGAAAACATTCACCGACTGCACCTCTGCAGAGGAGCAAGACCCCTTCCTCAGCCAATGGACTCCTTGTTGGGCGTGGGTGTCGAACCGTGATGCTTAAGGATGGAACTCAGATGGTTGAGCAGTCCATGACATGCAACGCTCCACTTTGGCCCTTACTTTGGCTAGACGAGCGTTCGGTGGCTCCCCCGATCAATCAACTGGTCACATCAAGCCATAGCACCTATATGATTGTCCCACCCATATTGCTCTTATGGCAAGGCCCAACCCTTTTTACCATATATGTGCTAGAAGGCAGGGGGGACTGGGGGTCCTAATGTCCTGGATCAAACATTAAACTCTATCTGATGATAAAGTTCCAATTCTGAAGCTCTGGGGGAGCTTTTCACCACTATTACTCCCCGGTTCACTATGACTCGGGATGGTAGTACCTGTTAGGGACCCTAAGTTAAATGAGTTAAATAAATACAAAAATGAATGACAAAAAAATTTAAAAAGATGATTTTAAAAAATTGACTACCAAACAAGGATGAATGAAATAAAAACGTCTTCGGCAAGGGTGGTTGACATGCCGTAAAAATCCATCCTCCAACCAATCCGTCAAACAAGATGAGAGGACATTTAAGCTGAAATGCATTTTAAAAAATTGGACACTACTTCATCGTCTCTCGTATTTACTAAGTTTAGTATATGGCGCCTAGTGAAAATCGAACCCCGTAACAATAGTCTGCGAATCTAGCTTGCTAACCATTACACCACATAAGGTGTTTGATCCTGTGTAGGGTTTCGATTTTATTGAACGTTGGTCTTTGCTGGTCTCCATCAATTTTCCTTTATAAAAGGACGCGTATTCGGTCGTTATACAAACAAACATACAGACAGACAGAATATCTGTTTTATATATATATGTAACTGAAAAATATCTTAAGAATGTACTTCCTCGGGCATTGAGAAATCAACGGTCACACAGTACTCAAACTCAGCTAGTCTCGCTGTCGACTGATTAGTAACCGTGATTGATTGACAAATAAATCCGAAATAAGCCTATGTGATCATCGGAGCAACTGGTTCCCACGCGGTTGGTATCCAACATCTCCCTCTCTCTTTCTGTCTTCCCCGTTCTCTCTTAATGCTCCCCATCCCCCTGGAGTTGAGCACTTTGGAGTGGATCTTGCTGACGACCGCCAACTAAAACATAAACACAACGCTATCCTT
>CM042157.1:35374022-35376522 GCA_023376005.1 Doryteuthis pealeii | reverse complement strand
ATGCTTCTGCAACATAGTCAGAGAAGAAACGGGTAAAATTATTTAAAAAATACTCAAAATTTAATGAAACTTCAATGGCTTAGACACACATAGAAGTGATTATTTTCCTTGATTATGGTAGTCAAATAACGGCCGTTTAGCGCTCAATCGTAGGGTGTCCGACTAGGAACCACAAAGTTTCCTGGTCGATACCGGCCCTCGCCAACTCAGCGTATAAGTAGCACAAGGAATCTGTGCGGTAAAGTAAAGAGCTGATGGTAAGTGAGGCGTAGTCACCTCAGAGCAAAAAAACAATTTCCTTGGTTCTAGCGCTAGTGAAAAGAGGATAGACTCGCTCGCTGTCTGGCTGATACCCGACTTTAGACCACTCCCGTAGATTTTACTTCATTGTAGTCAAATCTCCCTTAGTTGTTGCAAAAGTCATGATTTTCTAAAAATTCTTAAGAAATACCAAAAAATTGGGGAATAACGATGATGATATTTCTCTGAAATGTTTGAGATGAGGCTTGATGAAATTAGTATTATCTGCGTTATTCGGACTATTGTCCTCATCTTTATTGTTATCTGTACAACGTTTCGGCCAGATTCCCGAGTCCGGAAAAGAAGGTTCCCCAAGTCGAAAGAAGGTTCCCGAGTCCGAAAAAGAAGGTTCCCGAGTCCGAGAAGGTTCCAGAGTCCGACATAAATACGCTGAAGAAGGTCAGAAGGCAATTCGACCGAAATTTGTACAGAAGTACAATAAACATGAGGACAATATTCCGAATAACGCATGAGTAAATATTAATGATGATGATTATGATTGGTTTCGTCCTAAATAGATAAGATTTTTTTAAAGTACCCGTACATGCTGGAGAAGTAAGGATGACCTCATAAACACGCCTTCTGTGGAAACAAGCCACATGGACATGCTAACACGGGTCGTCCAGCAACGACCTCCGTAGACCAGCTTCGTGTGTAGACACAGCGTGCTGTGCCGAGGACCTACCCGTGGGGTCAATGAAATGAAAGATAGGGATGTTAGCGAGAGATTGTCATGGATATACGCACTGCTGGCGCGACATGATGATGATAATGATGATGATGATTTACTTTTGAAAAAATCTGCGTAAGAATTGGCGGGAAAAAAAACTTTGAGCAGAAAAAACTTTCGCCAGAGAAATAAAAATAAAAGATAATTAAATTTAGTGGCGCGTTCTGATTAGAAGACAAGAAGCGTCTCTCTAAGATAAAGCAAAAAGTTTAATGAACACTAATACTCTGGGGTCCCATCGTCTGATACCGATTTGCCCACGTAGCACTCTTCGGGACTTGCTGTCAAGGCCTTTTTTCGGTACTGATTGGCTCTCCGGAAGGTAATTGTAAGATTAGTGCCACAACATTGCTATGATAAGTATTTAATAACGAGAAAGGGAAAATATCTTCGCGTGTGTCTTGGCTAGGCTCGGTTCCCCAACATATTTTACTTCTTGATTCATCAGGTCACCTGAGTGAAGCCGAACCATGTAGACACCTTAACGATCTGGCGCCATACCCCTAATGTCTATATAGAAGAGGGGAGGAGAAAGAGAGGGGAGGATAGGCTCATTGTTGCGGGGGGCAGAGACGGAGGTGAGATAATTCATCAGCAGATTCTAATGATGGGATTTGGAAGGAAAGGAGGAAGGAAGGGACTTGGTAGAAAGTAGATAGATAGATAGTAGATAAGATAGATAGATAGAGAAAGAGAGAGAAGGGAGGCCGGAGAATAAAATAAGAAAATGGATAAAGAAAAAGAAATAGCAGAGAAATAAAAGAAGGAAGATCAAAGTCCAAAAGGGAAAGGAAAGAAGCTAGAAACCCAGGAGAGAAAGAAAGACAAGAGAGAATATAATATATAGAGAGAGAGAAAGAGAGAGAGGGAGAGGGGGCGATAAAGTGATGAAAAACGAAAACCTGAGAGATAAAATAAATGAAAGATGAAATAGTCCAAAATGGAGTGAGAAGAAAACTAGAACCAAGGAGAGAGTGTGCGCACGCGCGTGTGTGGCGGGGAGGGAGAAAGAAAAAGGTGGTGGTACTGTTAGGGCCCCATCTATAGGTTAAATAAAATAAGTTTGTCCGAACCGTATTCTTCAAATTGCTCTAATTCGTAGACATCCACCTCTTTTATCATATGGATGCTAGAAGGCGGCAGGTGAGGGTCACCACCAGTTTATTATTCTACTAATTTAGTCATACGAACCGGTTTAGCTCAGTCGGTAGGGCACCCGCCTTGGCAATTACAAGGTTCTGAGTTCGATACTCGTCCCCGCCAACTCAGACGATGAATAGCACAGATTGGGTAATCTGATCTGAGCGATAAAGGGAGAAGCTGGCGGTAGGTGTGGCGCCCCATCCCAGCAAAACATTGTTCCTTGTCTAGCGCTTGCCAAAAGGGAATAGACTCCGTCGCTGTCCGGTTGATACCGACAATAGGCCACTCCCGCAACTTTTTACTTTTATTTTATCGAGCAGTTTATAA
>CM042157.1:35334022-35369022 GCA_023376005.1 Doryteuthis pealeii | reverse complement strand
GCAGCCCACGGCCTTGAAGGATGAGTGACAACGCTTGATCTCACTTTCACCTTGCCTTCCGGGGATAAATCGTGAGAACCGGAAGGCATAGAAGACCCTGTCTTCCGGTTTAAGGATAGTAAGTAACTCAAGCAGTTAGCAAGTAGGAGCCGAGCTCGTAGGATGTGCGCAGATGTCTGGTTTGGGGATTTATAAATAAAGTAACATCAAAGTAAATCGAAGTCTTGTGTTTATTACCTAAAAACTAACAATGACACAGGGCTTCTGATAAGGAGAAATCCCTAACAGAAACCAGACTCGAAGTCCCCAAGAAAGTCCAGACCTTAGAAGAGACCAGACCAAGATAGACGATCAGAATAGCAAAGCCGACCAGAAGAATAGATGTCCAAGATATAGAAGCAAGTAAAAAGTAAAGAAGTAATGAAGGGTATACAACAGCAAGTCATTTTGATAAACAAAAGACTCAGGTTGCTTACAGTACCTGCTGTTACTTAAGTGGTCACCCAATTAACAATGTGTATGTCTCCTGCTAATCCAAGTATAAAAGCTGACTACAGGATTATTTAGAGGATGTTGCTATCAAAATAAATGTAGGTAAGGCCGGAAATCTTTAGCATGTGGAGGAAATGTTTGAGCAAAATAAAATAAAATGCACATAAATTCATCTTAATAATATGGATGTGAAACAGAAAAGATGAAATATTTATTTAGTTGGGGATAAACTTTTTTGTACACAAGACAAAATTTCAGATGATTTTATTTGAAAGAAGTATAAAATGAATATTTTAAATTTGCAACTGGGTCAAATCATCCAGGCCATGTCACCCATCCCTTTCAATTTTTCTTAAATTTTGTACAGGTGCGGACTATGTTAAAGTTAGACATTTCCCAAAATTTGAGCTTCCAACTCTGAAAGTTAACTAATCTTAAGTTATTGATGATTTTTTGATTTTTTCATAGTAAGATCAATATCCCGATGTGGCACTGCATCTATGACAAAGATTTTTGTCTATTATTATTTCTTATCTATTGAACATTATTTGTACCAAAAAGATAGATTGGTTTTTGCTCAGAAGCGAAGCTACAACATTTTGTTAAAATTTGTTAAAATTTCTCACATTTGGTTGGTCATTGAGATTTTTCTGGTAGCAGTTTTGGATTTCTTGGTTAAAAATGCTTTTACAAACTAATTATTAAGAGTAGGGAAATTCTAGAAATCAAATTTGGAGAGCTAAAAATCAACATAACTCCGACAATTTTTGGAATTAAAAGCTCAAATTTGGGGGAATGTTTAACTTTAACACAGTCCACACCCGTACAAAATTTCAGAAAAATTGAAGGGGGTGGGTGACAATTTTACTTTTTTCTGCATGATTGGACATGGAATTGCCCAACTGGTACAACCAACAAAGATGGATATTATTTCTCTGAATGTTTGAGATGAGGCTTGATGATTAGTATTATCTGCGTTATTCGGACTATTGTCCTCATCTTTATTGTTATTTGTACAACGTTTCGGTCGATATACCCACCGGCCTTCTTCAGGTATTTCTTGTCGAACTCGGGAACCTTCTTGGACTCGGGAACCTTCTTTTCGAACTCGGGAACTTTCTTGTCGTAATCGTGATGGCTCCCGATTACGACAAGAAAGTTCCCGAGTTCGAAAAGAAGGTTCCCAAGTCCGAGAAGATTCCCAAATCCGACAAGAAATACCTGGAGAAGGCTGGAGGGTATATAGGCCGAAACGTTGTACAAATAACAATAAAGATAATTTTGAAGCTAGTGTTAAAATTATCAACTTCAGTAGAATTAAATAAACATCTATAATATTATTATTAATAATATTATTATTAATAAAATTATTATTAATAAAATATTATCATTATTAATAAAAGGGGTGGGTGGGTGGGTGTTTGCCATGAGATGAATTTGAATAATACAGTTGGGACAATCATATAGGTGCTAGGGATTGACATGACCAGTCGATTGATCGGGTCGGGCTTCTCCGACCGATCGTCTAGCCAAAGTAAGTGTCACATTGAGTGATGCATTTCACAGGACCAATTGGTACCCTGGTCACGGACCGCTCAGCACCACGATCCTGTTCTCTGCATTATAGTCATTACGTCACCATCCCAGTCCTAGCCGGTAGGGTGGATGTCTTGTTCGGCTTATTTGGATAGTTTGTGAGATGGGGGGTAAGTGGTCGTACATTGTCGGAAGAATAAACAAATTTCTCGCCCCCCCCTCTCTCTCTCTCTATCTATCTCTCTTGCTCACTTACACACACACTTTCTTTCTTTCTCTTTTTCTCTCTCACACTCTTCTTTCTCTCTCTTTTCTCTCTTGTCTTTCTCTCTTCTTTCTTTCTCTCTCTCTCTCTCTCTCTTCTCTCTCTCTCTCTCTCTCTTCTCTCTCTCTTCTCTCTCACACACACTCTTCTTCTCTCTGTCCTGTCTCTGTCTCTGTCTCTTCTCTCTCACACACACACACACACACACACACACAGCACACGGACACACATAGACTTCATCCATCTCATCACTGCGCACACACACACACAGACACAACACACACACACACGGACATATACAGACTACGACAACACAGACACAGACACACACACACAGACACACACACACACACACACACACAGAAGCACACACACCTCAAATAACGCACGTTTATCATTGCAATTTTAAAAGCTAGTTCGACGCCCACCCCCTCACCAGAATACCTTGCAATCGATACGTGTAAAATCCGAGCTAGACACGTGATTACTAGCCATCTAATCTACTGCTCTCACGCTAAGTGGGGCGATGCCGGTGGGGATTGAAATCGAAACCTGATGGTCTCCAGCTCAACGCTCCATCGACCGAGCTGTTCCTTCCCACTGCTCCCAATTTGATTCACTGGGGAGTTGGGGGGAGGGGAGGGGAGCCACGCATCGGCTGGTGAGGGTTGGGCAAAACTGAAATTCTAGTCGACTATCGAGACGATATCGATCAGTGTCCCCTCATATATCTTTTCAGTGGATATCACTTTGTTTTTCAGTCGGAAAAACCAACGATACGGTTGGACGATTTTTGTAAAGGCGGGACCCGCACATGGGACGTGACTGACTCCGTGTCGCCGAGACGGGAACTGGCAAGAGTACTAACCACTTATCTTCGCCCTACCCCTCTCTCTCTCTCTCTCTCTCTCTCTCTCTCTATATATATATATATATATATATATATATATATATATATATATCTTCGTGTGCGTGCATTTTCTATCGTTCTGGTGACATATTGTGGGTGGGTATAGATATATATAAAGAAGGTACATAGACGGAGTAAAACAAATATATCAATGTCCCAAGTCAAGGCTGATAATGAGTGAAACAGCCCTATGAATTCAATACTAAACACACACACTTAAAAAGGAAAAACGCACACACACGAACACACACACACACACACCATATATATATAGGTTATTTCTATACACACTGTAATACTATATATATATATAAAAAAATAAAGTAAAGTCGTCGGGGCGGCCTAATGTCAGTATCAGCCAGACAGCGAGGGAGTCTATCCCCTTTTCAATGGCGCTAGACCAAGGAGATTATTTTAGCATCTGAGGTGGAGCGCCACACATACCATCAGCTCCCCACTTTACCGCACAGATCCCTGTGCTACTCATATGCTGAGTTGGCGAGGGTTGGTATCGAACTAGAAACCTTGTGGTTTCTAACCGAACGATCTACCGACTGAGCTAACCCGGCCCATATATATTGAGATTTGATTTAGAAGCATTGTTGAGTAAAGTATATTATTATTCATAAGAAGGCAATTACAATGCGTATATCGTATAAAATTCGATAATTATTGAAAATAATCATGACAAACGAACTTGGCAAACATTGTGCCCCACGTAGAACATCGTACAGCTGTTTCAACTTTATTAAGTCTCATTAGCGATGTATACTTACGATTTCCCTCCGACAGAAATCGAAACCGGGAATCCAGCACGCAGAAACAGAGACTCTACCCCTGGGCCACCGATATGTAGCACGCAATACATTAAAAATTAACTTGTCAAAGATAAACATGTTACTACTATACAAAGTACAGTGGACGTTGAGAAGATCGCAAATTATGCCTATGCTCCGGCGTAAGAACTGAGATTTGATAATTTACTTTAGAAGCATTGTTGAGTAAAGTATATTATTATTTATATTTTTTTTTTTTTGCTTGAAGGCAATTACAATGCGTATATCGTATATGTATTGTGTGCTAAGTCCCAGAGGATTTTATGCGTCTCATTCTCCAGGACAGATTCAGGTTTGTACATACACCATTTAGTTGCATGGTAAAAATTTAATTTCTTACCAATTATGTTAATTTTTCTCACCAGCGTTAGCTTGGTCTTTCACTGGAGTCTGGTGATAACAAGTCTCCCCAGGTCTCCAGGACTCTTCTGAGTATTTCAGCCGATTGCAGCAATTCAGTTGTTGGATGGTTCAATTCTTTCTCTGATTTCCAGTTCCTCCAGTCTTTTTTCCCAGTTTTTTTGGGACCGTTCCAGTGCATCACCTACAATTGGTATCACTTTGATCCTCATATTCCACAGCTTCTTCAATTCTCTGGCAAGATCAAGGTATCTGTCTATTCAATTATTATTATTATTATTATTATTATTATTATTATTATTATAGGTACTTGAAACAGTCTAATATATTTGGGAAAAGTAGACTCGCAACTATTCTTCCTCCTGTCAGAGCAAGGTGCTAGAGTGCTCCGAATATATATACTTATCAACCTCTCCGCACGAGCAGGATGCGACACAAGGTCAATTTCTTAAGCGGAGTTTAATAGGTTTGAATTCAAAGTTTCTCATTCTCCTAGACTGGCTACCTAGCCATGGTTAAAAAGCCCAGTTTGCCCTGTTATTTACCCATAGCTGGAGGGAGAATTGGATTCATACCTTTCCCAAGGGTATTAGCGCCATGTGGAATTCCAACAGCTTCGTCCAGAAATTGAACTCAGGTTGACGAGTCCATTTCCTATGACTATAACCATTAGACCACGCGCCTCCATTAGGGTGCTCTGAATATATGATACCGCCTCCCACTAAATGTATTATATATAAATTATTGCCGTTAGATAGGAATACTTGAAACCCCATACGAACAAATGATTATTATTAAATATAAATAGTTACTTTAAACAATTTAAATAGGAATACTTGATATTATATAACTGTGTGCAAACAAATGAATATATATTTACCAAGCCCGAGTAGGATGTGACACAAGGTCAATTTCATTATCGAAATTTGAATTCTGAGTTTTCCTTCTCCTAGACACGTTGCTTAACGAAGATTAAAAATTCCAGTCCCTCCTACTATTTGCACATAGCTAGGGGGAGAATGGTTGCATTCATACCACGATGGGACGCCACGGGTAGGATGTAACACAAGGTCGCAAATATAAGGCATACAACGAGGATCGAACTCCCTATTTAGTGATGATAGATCAACAAGACTAACTGGTTAATCATTACACCATGATGGACGCTCCAGGAGTGGTTACCTAGCCATGGTTAGAAGAGCCTAGTCTGCCCTACTATTTACCATGGTTGGATGCATAACTTTACCAAGAGTATTAGCGCTATGTGAAATGCAAACAACCTCGTCCGGGATTTGAACTCGAATCGTCGAGTCCATTTCCGACGATGATAACCAGTACACATAAAGCGCAAGTAAAAAGTAAAGTAAAGTCGTCGGGGTGGCCTAAAGTCGGTATCAGCCAGACAGCGAGGGAGTATATCCCCTTTTCACTGGCGCTAGACCAAGGAGGTGTTTTTCAGCGTCTGGGGCAGAGCGCCACACCTACCATCAGCTCCTCACTTTACCGCACAGAACCTGTGCTACTCATACGCTAAGATGGTGAGGGCCGGTATCGTACCCGGAATCTTGTGGTTATTAGTCGACGCTCTACCGACTGAGCTAAACCGACCTTTATACAAAAAAGCAAATTAATAAAATGTCATGAAACATTAAAAATTTAGTTATGATTACACTCAGATTTATTACGGTTAAGCCACGTTGAAAGCATGAGTTCCCCCCAAATTATTGAAGTAAAGCAGCGATGAGACAGTTCAGTAATTTTTTAGGTGGCCACTTAAAACAAAAGCGGGTACTGTAAGCAAACCGAGTCCTTTGTTTATAAAAAAAAATGACTTGATTAGTTCTATTTCTCGGTATTTTATTAGATGAGGCTTGATAATTAGTATTATTTGGATTATTCTGACTATTGTTCTCATCTTCATTGTTATCTGTACAACGTTCGGGCCGATGTGCCATCCGGCCTTCTTCAGGTATTTCTTGTCGGACTCGAGAACGTTCTCGGACTTTGGAACCTTCTTTTTCGAAACTCAGGAAACTTCTTGTCGTAATCGGGAGCTATTACAGAACTTTGAATCTAACCCTCTATTCAGTCCTTTATGGTTCCCGAGAATAATCCAAATAATACTGATTTGATCTAATTACGCTAAAAGCACCGCTTCCCGCTAGATCACCAAAGTTAAGCAGCAATGAGCATGTTCATTACTTAGATGGGTGAGCACTTAAACAACAACAGGCACTGTAAGCAACTCTGGTCTTTTGCTTATCAAAAATATCTTGATTCGGCATTAAATGACCCGGAAAGGGTTGATATATCTTAAAACTAAACGACCTTACTTAACATTCTTGGATTACAATTCAGTTACGCTGAAAGCACTGGTTCCTGCTAAATCCTCGAAGTTAAGCAGTGATGAGGCTGTTCAATATTTAGTTGGGTGACCACTTAAGCAGCAGCAGATATTGTAAGCAACCTTAAACTTTGTTTATCAAAAGTGACTTGATTCGGCATTGAATAAACCGAAATGGGTTGATATGCCTTAAAACTAAACGACCAAACCAAACCAAACCAAACAATCAGACATTTAGAAATGGATAAAAAATCGGAATTAAATTACCCATAAGAAGTTGATATGCTGTTAAATGAAGAAAAAACAAACCAATTGACTTATACACGGTGAGGCGCGTGGTCTAATGGTTAGATCTAATGGTTAGATAATAGTTGATACCCTTGGGAAAGGTATGCTTTGAACTATTCTCCTAACTATGGATAAATAGTGGGGGTAGACTGGGCTTTTTAAACTTGGTTAGGTAACTAGTCTAGGAGAAGGAAATCTCTGAATTCAAAGATGTTAAACCACGCTCAAGAAATTGACCTTGTGTCGCATCCTGCTCGTTGGTATATATATATATATATATTCTTTTGAGAGTCCATCGCAGACGACGATGACGTCATACCATGTCGTCAACAGTTGTGGGCCATCTTGTGGCTCGTTAGTCCAATTCTGAACTTGCAGATGCGGTCACACACATTGCAGGGAAAATTCCAATCCACAATTGGTTGCTCACGACGACGAAGATGTCGTCGCTCTGCAGTCCTGTTTATCTCGATATTGAGCTGCTTAGCTCCTGAGCGGCATGCATCTCGCCAACCCTGTCTGTTGGAGGCCAGATCTTCCACGCTTGAAGATGTGATGGTACCATTCTTCACTGCATACCACCATCAACTTATATATATATAATATATATATAATATAATATATATATATATATATATATGAAGTAAATGGAAGTGAATTATGAATTGAACATTTTTTGATTTTTAAAAATAAATAAATTTTATTTTTGAATCAGAAGTATTATAATGCTTCTGATTTTTAAAAATAAAATTTATTTTATTTTTAAAAACAAAATATGCATTTTTAAATTTAAATAAATTCCGGCTCCGAACATGAACGTTCGTGTGTACCCCTCCTGTTTTTTAACGGTTTACTTATTCCGTCTCTCCATCATAGATATTTCGCTCTTGAAGAAGACCGCTTTATTAAAAGGTCGAAACAGATTCTGTCAGCTAACTAATAACATCATTTGTTTTTTCAAAAACTGTTCAATTCATAACCCATAAGGAGTTGGTTTGCCGTTAAATGCATAAACTAAATCAAATCGACTTATACACGGTAACATATGGTCGGCTCGCATTTAGGACAGATAGTCTCGTGTACTACGTGACAAAAAAACGACAAAGTTGGACAGATAGCTGAGGGGGGGGGGGGTGGTGAGAGTAAAATAAAAATTCTATAAAAAATCAGGTGATTGTGAATGTGGGGGGAAGGGTGGCTCGGTGGCCTGTGGTATTTGGGAGGGCCAACATCGAGTAATAAATCAGACGGGGATGGGGCTGATGATGTCAAGAAGCCAAAAGATTCAAGCAATGAAAAATAGAAAGAAAAAAAAAGGGGGGGAGTAAAAATAAGGTACGATAACCAACATAGGAGAAGGGTACCAACAAGGTACCCCCCGAATCCATCAATAACTCGGGGGTAGAGATTAGTTTTGGGAACATGCCGCTAGGTGGCGCATACTAGGCGAGTCGACCTACGGGGTGGCGTTGAGTTAAGGAGATCAAGTGAGGATTCATTTCGAGCTTCTATTTCATCGATACTACAGGAAATCTATCCGTTTTGTTATTTTCTAACCTTAGCCCGGCTCATAGGTGTGCATTTACCCAAGCCATTTGCAACGGGTAGGATGTGGCGCAAGGTCGAAAGTACGGGGCATTCAGCATGGATCAAACGCGCTATTTAGTCGTAAATGGTGAAAAAAATTCTGGTCGCAATTTTTGGGCATTCAGTTCTTCCGTTGGTAAATCCAAGTCGGTATTGAGTTTGGGTTTCGCTGGTTAATTCTAGTATTCGTTGTAAGAGCCCAGTCTGCCCTACTATTTACCCATTGCTAGAAGGAGAGTTGTTGGATGCATAGTTTTCCCAATGGTATTAGCGCTATCTGAAAAGCAACCGGTCTCGTCCAGGATTTTAACTCGGGTCGACAATTCCATTTACCACGAGTCGAACAATTACACCACGCGCCTCTCTCTCTCTCTCTCTCTCTCTCTCTCTCTATATATATATATATATATATATATATATATATATATATATATATATATATGACTATGCCTGTTGAAGTCCCGGTTTCGATCCTTTGCCGAGATTCACTTGTCATGATTATTTTCTATAATTATGGAATTTTATGCGATATACGCATTCTAATTGCCTTCAAGCAAAAATATAAATAATAATAAAAAAATAATAATAATAATAATAATAGTAATATATATATATATATATATATATATATATATATATATATATATATATATATATAAGGACGGTAATTATTTTGGGGCTGCTACAAATTCTTTTTTTTTCTTTCTTGGCGAAATTCAATGGTGTCGAACTTGGTGATAAATAGTAAAAAAAGGTTAAATCGTCGGGGTGGCCTAAAGTCGGTATCAGCCAGACAGCGAGGGAGTCTATCCCCTTTTCACTAGCGCTAGGAGATTGTTTTTACGTCTGAGGTGCAGCGCCACACCTACCATCAGCTCCTTACTTTACCGCACAGATCCCTGTGCTACTCATACGCTGGGTTGGCGAGGACCGGTATCGAACTAGGAACCTTGTGGTTTCTAGTCGAACGCTCTACCGACTGAGCTAACCCGGCCCCTTCCCCTCTACTACATGTCAATTTTCATCAATTAGTATTCATAGGAGGAAAGTGGCCGTACAGCTGCTTTTTAGTGGGTTGCTGCTTTTAAGGAGCATTTTTGTGTAGTTCCCAATACAGCTTTTTTTTCCAAACTATGTATTAATACTCAACTTCTTTAAAATAACGACCGTTATCATCTTGCAACATCCTCTGGTTTAAAAATGAGACCGTCCAAATCGTCCAAGATGAAATGAAATGCAAACATGTAAATCGTAATTATCTGGCGTTGCTTATCCGCCGATTTCTTATTTCCTGTCAGTGTCGTCCCCCAGGTAAATAATCGACCATTCCGTTTTTATTCTAACGAAAGAAAGGGAAGAAAAATGACATGCTACACGGAACAAATATAAGAAGAAAGAAAGGAAGAGGGGAAAGATAGAGAGAGGGAGTGATGATGATGATGATATGATGATGATGATGATGCTGCTGCTACTGATGATGATGATGATGATGATGATGAAACAAAACAAACAAAAAAAATTAGCAACATGTCTCCGGTCGTTTCAAGACGACCAACCTATCAGTCAATGTGGAAAAGGCATAGGAGGAAGAACTACAATACAATGCCGTCAAACCCAGACTAGACTTTCAGCTGCAGCCGCTGCGACCGTGCCTGCCTGCCTGCTTTGCATAAGCCTTACCAGTCACGCAACAACCTGAAGTCAACGAGGACCACCCCTCAATGTTCGTTGAGGAAGCCAAGTGATGATGATGATGATGATGATGATGATGAGGATGATAATGATGATGATGTTGAGAATCATCATCATGGGAAAAAAAAAAAAAAAAAAAAAAAACGAGCAACGTGTCTCCGCCTGTTTCAAGACGACTAAACTGTTAGTCAATGGTTTTCGGGGGCTCTTTAACATCGCGAACAAATAAAAATACCAAGAAAATTTTGAAAAACAATCCAGGTCGATGGGATTACGTTCCCTTATTCGTAAACAACAAAATCCTGATGTTTTCTTCTTGTTTTTTTAAATTCCAACATGCTTCTGTGTTATTTTAAACCAAACATGCACATATATATATATATATATATATATATATATAAGGTCTGATTTGTACAGGCATAGGCACCCTTACAACAAACCGGGGATGTTGAAAAACTCCCCACCCCCCTTGCCACATACTTACAGGCATTCATGCATAGAGTCAGTGACACACATGCAAAGATATGCATCTTGCTTTTTTTTCTCTTCTGAAGGCCACAGTCACACGTAACCACTACCACACACGTGCACACAGAGGCAGAAACATACATACACACACACACACACACACACACACACACACATATACACACACTGTCTCTTTGTCTCTGTCTGTATCTCTCTGTCTCTCTGTCTCTCTCTCTCTCTCTAAGATGCCCATATACATACGCATACGCTATGTCTCGGTCGCACAAACACACGTTCGCACACATATTTACACACGTTGTTATCAATCACCCATCGATTAACAACTCTCTCTCTCTCTCTCTCTCTCTGTCTCTCTGTCTCTCTGTCTCTCTCTCTCTCTCTCTCTCTCTCTCTCACACACACACACACACACACACAGACAGACGTACATACACATGCTGTCTCTGTCTGTCTCTCGCACACATGCACATACATGTTTGTTACCAATCAACCGCCGATTACCATTTCTCTGTCTGTCTGTCTGTCTGTCTGTCTGTCTCTCTCTCTGGCTGCCTGCCTGCCCCTCCCTCTCTCTGCCTGCTCCCCCTATCTCTCTCTCCCTCTTGCCTGCCTCTCTCTCTCTCTCTCTCTCTCTCTCTCTCTATCTCTCTATCTATCTATCTATCTATTTCTGTCTCTGGCTGCCCCTCTCTCTGTCTGCCTGCCCCCCTCTCTCTCGTTCTGCCTGCCCCTCCCTCTGTCTCTCTGTCTGTCTGTCTGCCCCTCCCTCACTCTCTCTCTCTCTCTCTCTCTGTCTGTCTGCCTGTCCCCTCTCTCTCTGTCTCTTCCTGCCCCTCTCTCCTCCCTCTCTCTCTTTCTATCTATCTCTGTCCCCTGCCTGTCCCCCCTCTCTCTCTTCTCTCTCTCTCTGCCTCCTCCCCCCTCTCTCTCTCTCTTACACACGCACACACACATACTCACGCACCTTGTTTGTTATCAATCAGCCGTCGATTACCAACTTCTGGTTTGTTTGAAGTTTATTTCATTGCTGCTGTTGTTGTTGTTGTTGTTGTTGTTGTGTGTTTATCATTTCCTGGGTGGTATGGCATGTCTTGTCTCTTCTTGACGACCCCACCATCTTCCTCGTGCCTCGCTACCGAACTAACATACCCATTCATAATCTCCACAACGCTACCCCGTTCCCATCCGCTTCCTCTCTCTCTCCCTCTCCCTCTCCCTCTCTCTCTCTTTTACTATCAGTTTTTTTTGTTTTTACATTTCTTTTCTTTTTCTTTCTTTCGCGTTTTTTTTTTTTTTTTGACCTCCTCTTGTTTCTTTCACGATTTTTTTTGTTGAGCAGGGGAGAGTCGGAGTGCGGTGGGTCGGAATTGGGGGGTCGGAATGGAGAGATAAGTGGTAAATGACACATGTGGATAGATTGCTGTCATTGGAGGATATATATATATATATATATATATATATATATATAAGTTTGTGTTGCACCTCGTGGCTGCCTTACCCCCCGCGACGTCGACTCAGCGACCAGATCAAACCTACACGCTATATATATATATATATATATATATATATATATATATATAATATATATATATATATATATATCCCACCACGGTATAATTTTGATAAAAATATGAGAGACATTTAATTATAACGCATGTTTTTGCATGCGATCAACACCCCACTATCTATCTATTGTTATAGAGTACAATACATTTAAGGTGTGATTGTTACCATTGGTTTTAAAGCAGCAAGTTAGCCACTTATCGTCAAGACAACGTGCCCGTGAACCTAAAATGTATTGAACTCTATAACAAATAATACAGCTTTTACACCCGTATTCGAAAACCTTCAATTCTCCAATACTAAAAAAATACAATTAATATAATATATATATATATATATATATATAATATATATATATATGTCCAATACAATGCTAAAAAAATGTTTTTTTTTACGCATTGTATTGCCTTCACATACATAACAATGCTTAATTATTATATATATATATATATATATATATATATATATATATATATATGTGTGTGTGTGTGTTGTGTGTGTGTGTGTGTGTGTGTGTGTGTAAGAGAGAGAGAGAGAGAGAGAGAGAGAGAGAGAGAGAGAGAGAGAGAGCGCATGTGTGTGTGAATGACAGCAAATAAGGAAAGTGTCTGTATAGATATAGTGCTCAATTCTATAATAGCAGGCCAGGTTTAAACCTAAAATATAAGACTATATATATATATATATATATATATATATATATATATATATACGAAACGTCAGTCGGATTTTGCTCCTGGTCAGAGGTAGTTGTTGTGTCTAGCCACGGTGTCTGTGGATGACTTATTATATACTCCCAAAACTCGGTAGAGTTCTCTCGGTGGGACTTAAATTAACTTTCACTGTCAGTATGAAGCAATGATCGTCTGTTTACAGACTGGATCTCTCTGGTGATCGTAAAATATAAAAACAAATGTATGTATTTAATAGTTTAAACACCACCCCTTTACGGCAGTTGTCAAATGGTCGAGAGGTTAACGAATCGGGCGGACGAAAAGTCAGTCGGATTTATTACAATGGTATTCCTGTGTATACCATTGTAATAAATTCGCTCTACTTACGTATTGAGCACTTTATATTTGTTATATCGCTGTCTTATTGTGAGACTTGTACCAACTAACCATTGAGACCAATTCCACCGGTAAGTCACCATTTTTATGTATAAAATCACAGCTCTCAGTGTACGAGGGAATAAGATATCAGTCTTCCAAACTGTCAGTCTGAGTTCGACCCTAGCCAAGATAGCTGTGTCTAGCCACACTGAAGAGGCGTGAAACGCCGAAACACGTGTCTGTGGATGACTTATTAATTTATATATATATATATATATGGACATGCTACTACTAAAACACTCGTCTACCCGGATTTTAATAGCATGTCAAACCCTCAAAAACATTTCAACTTTTATAGTTTTTCTATAATGCTCCCTTGCAAAAAATCTATAAACAATTTCTTCAAATAAGAAATTTTCTCCTGGCGATGACCTAAGGTCGAAACTAGTTGAGAATAAACAACATACAAGAAATATTCCTGATTGTCTTATTACTTTTTGTTCATGCTATATATATATATATATATATATATATATATATATATTCATCAAAAAGTTACTACCACATTTTCATTGTAGTAGCATAAGTAGTTAATCGAAAAGGGCTTGTAGCGTTAGTTTCGTATTTGTCTGGTGGAGTTGTCTGCCCGATTTAGTTTGCTGGTGCCCACTAGGGGGCTATAGTATTTAAGTGCCGGGTTCAAACCCTTTAGATCTCTTTTCCGTGCCTGATACTACGAGACACCATGGGTTAGTTATGGTCTAACCCCGTCTCGTTGGGGCGTTCGCCCCACTTACATTACTGTAAGTTCTTCACACAGCATGGACTATTCCTAGTCTCATGTCTGTGCTTTTATATGTTATCTTGTACCATTCATGAATGTGTCTTCATCTTTATTTACGTACTCCTTGTTTATGTACCCTTTTACCTATGTACTTTGTATCACGACATATCCATGTGCTGTATATATTAAATGTTTTGTCTGTTAACCTTCGTCGGAGTTTTGTGTATGCAAAGCATCTAATAACTTTGCACCATTCTTACAGGCTCAATATAGCTCGTAAAATATAGAGCATTTATAGTTGAAGAAAAGTTTTTCTCTCTACCACGGTTTAGTTCTCCTGAGGAAGGTGTACCTTGAACACCGAAACCGCGGTAGAGAGAAAATCTTTTCTACAACTATATATATATATATATATATATATATATAATATTTGACTCATCGTAGAACATACACATACAATACATAAAAGCACATGTGGAATTGTATCTTTATAAGTTAATAGGTTTTTGTGTATATCAGTGTGTGTGAGAGAAAATTCTCGTGTTTATGTATTTATGCGCTAACGTTTCGTGAAAATATGTGATTTGTTTTTATTTGTTTATTTATTTTCTCTCCTTAAATTGCACCCTGCAGATAAGGACAAATTAACCTTCTTACATTTTTCTCATCTCTTATTCACGCACAACAGCTCATTAGGTTGGGCCTCGTGGCCCCACTGGGTACGGCGATTATGAAATCGACCAATCATATAGTGCAGAGTGGGTGGTACTCTTACCTCAGGTGTTGCAGAATTGGACATAATCGTTCACACCTCTTGCCTCTTGCGCCTAATTTCATTTTGCATACTTGCAAAAAATTCTCGGCTAACATTGAAAAAAAAAACATGGCCGGTTTAGAAAGTAAAGAGATTCAGTTCACTTTTGCGTCTCGGAATTCATATTCAACAGAATGATTTCAGAATGTAAAAAATATGAATATGTCAAAGTCAAATATAAGTACAGCGCTTATACATATATTCATGCAATTTTAGACGTACGTCGTTGACCCGCTTTTATGTTCATCCACCTTGCATTACATCTACCATGCTGCTTCCCATGGTTTCTGATGCTTTACGTTCGCATAGTAAAAATTTATTTTCGTGCTTGCTCCCTGGCTTATGAGAATTTAATAGAAAAATAATTGACAAAGGGTAAGTAAGTAAGGTTGGTGAAGAGGCCTTTTGTCGGTATCAGCCGGACAGCCAGGGAGTCTATCCCCTTTTCACTATATATATATATATATATATATATATATATATATATATATATATATATATATATAAAAGTAAAGAAATAACAAAAGACTTCGAGATTGAGCATCCCTGAAATAAGCTCCCTGAAATAAGCTCCCTGAAATAGACTATAAAGCTCAATCTCTAAGTCTTTTGTTATTTCTTTACTTATATATTTGTTCTGTGACTCTAACATTAAGAGCACACATTGAGCTCTCAAACTGCGACAGGTTTTTTTAAATAAAACTCTTGTGTCGTAAGGAAGATTTCTTCTCTGGACTTTTGGATTATATATATATATATATATATATATATATATATATATATATATATGCAGAGATGCTGATAGGTATGCGCCCTTTGTGCCTGACGCACAAAAATCTAAAAGGAGGCAGCAAAATCGTATCCATGCGATCCAGTGTTTTTCTTTTTTCTTCCCTCACCATGTCAAGCTGACTGTAAATACATTCCAATAGTTTCTTAGAATCGAATTGCACAGAATAGGTTACAAGGTATGAGTTAAACAGCTTTAGTTGGGACTCATAAATGTTATTGGAGTCTCATTTAAAGCAAATATGTGCGTCCCAGGACGCACTAAATCAAAAAGCTCTCAGCATCACTATATATATTATATATATATATATATATATATGTATATATATATATATATATATATATAGAGAGAGAGAGAGAGAGATAGAAAGAGAGAGAGAGAGAGAGGGTGAGGTATCCAAAACTTGGTAGTAAGGGATGATTCTATATGTGATTTCTAAGACACACTGTATTATTATTGTATGATCCAGTATGTATAAATACAGTGCTGGATCATATATATATATATATATATATATGTGTGTGTGTGTGTGTGTGTGTTGTGTGTGTGTGTGTGTGTGTGTGTGTGTATAGAATTAAACAAAAGACACATCTCCTGTTTAACAATTTTATTTTTTATCTTTTCGAGTTTTCTGGCAAACTTTTTAATGTTTGGGTGGAATTCGTGGATAAGTCCACCAAAGGTCAAGTCCCGAGTACTTTCGGCACTTCGAAGTTCCATCATCAGGGGTGATGTGTTCCAGTTTTTTTTTTTTTTAATTATATTAATGTAGAGGATGGAAGGAGAAGAATTGATGAGAAAGGTGTTATAGGCATTTTAAAATGTGTGTACTGCATTGGAAATATATATATATATATATATATATATATATATATATATAATTTTTGTCAGTATACTAATTAATCATTAGATGGAGCAACAGCCATGGCCGCTAAATAAGGGAACGCAATGGCCCCATACCCCCACCTCATTAAAATATATTTTACTTATGCGTCTAACCAACTGAAAAATTAGATTAATTAGCCAAAATTATTTCGGTCAGTGAAGGAAAACTTTTTTGACAATTAATTTGATCTTTTTATCCCTCAGGATTGTTATGACGTCACATTAAAATGATATTGAAGACATTTAAACGTTTTCATTTTATTTCATTTTTTTTTTTTACTCTAGGCATAAAATGACTCTAGATGGGTTGACATGCCGTTAAAATCAATCAACCAATTACAAATAAATATATTAAGTATTTTGTTGAATACATATTTCAAATTATTTCCCCCCCCTCTCTCCCCTCCCCCTCTCTCTCTCTCTCTCTCTCTCTCTCTCTCTCTCTCTCTCTCTCTCTCTCTCTCTCTCTCTCTCATATATATATATTATATATAACATATGGGACCCTAACAGGCACTACCACTCCGGGTCAGAATAGACCCGGGAGCAATAGTGATGAAGTGGTGCTCCACATTCCACAGAGCTTCAGAATTGGAACCTCACCATCAGATAGACTTCAACATTCCCAGGACATGAAGGCCATCAGCCACCGCCTTCTAGCACATATATGATAAAAAGGGTTGGGGCTTGCTATAAGGGCAATAGGGTTGGGGCAATCATATAGGTGCTAGGGCTTGATTGATCACAGGGGGCCTCTCCGACCGCCCGTCTAGCCTAAGTACGGGCCTAAGTGGAGTATTGCATGTCATAGACTGCTCATCCACCAGGATTCCGTCCTTAAGTATCACGAGTCGCCACTCATGCCCAACAGGTGGCCCTATTGGGGGGGGGGTCTTACCCCTCTGCAGAGGTGCAGTCGGTGTATTATAAAGTCCCAGCTGATGGCGCTTTCCGTGAATACTTGTTAACAAACTCCATTTTGTGACATATTTATTGTGTCCAAGGTTAGCTCAGTCTGTAGAGCGTTCGGCTAGAAACCACAAGGTTCCAAGTTCGAAACCAGCCCTCGCCAACTCAGCGCATGAGTAGCACATGGATCTGTGCAGTAAAGTAAGGATCTGGTGGTCGGTTTGGCGCCCCACCTCAGACGCAAAAACCATCTCCGTGGTTTAGCGATTGTGAAAAGGAGATAGACTCCCTCACCGAATGGTTGATACCGACTATAGGCCACCCCGACGACTTATTGTGTCCAGTGTATAACTTCAAAATTAAGTGTGGTTATATTTTTCTATTTTTTCTTGGTCGGCTCTCCACTCCCGAAAGAATATAAAAATTAGTTTATCGAGTTATCTAAGAAAATTAGGAAATAAAATTTTAAAATGAAATTTTACTTTTATTTATTTTTTTTTAATTATATTTTATTTTATTTTATTTTTATTTTTATTTTTAATGTATATATATATATTTATATCTTTATTTATAATTTTATTTTTTATCTTTTTATTTATTTTTATTTATATTTTTATTTTTTCATTTTTATTTTATTTTTATTTTTCTATTTCATTTTATTTTATTTTATTTTTATATTTTTATCTTTTATTTATATATATATATATTTATATCTTATTTTTAATTTTTTAAAAATTTATATATATATATACCTTTATTTTTATTTTTTATTTATTTTTTTTATTTTTTATTTATTTATTTATTTATATATTTTTTAATATGATTTTACTTTTTCATTTTTAAAATAAATTTTAAAATAAAAGAATATAAAAATTAATTTATCGAGTTATCTAAGAAAAAAGAGGGATTGCAAAAATCGTAACTCAAGAAAACAATATTAAAACAGACAGACGATAACTATCACGATAAATAAACGAAAATTCAAAATCACAGAATCTCTGAAGCGTAACAAAACAAACATTTCTGAACTCCCATCACAAATTATCCTCAGAGATATGACTGGCAGTGCCGCCCCTACTCTAAGTCCTTTAACCATCCCGTCCACACCACCCGAACGTCCGATCACCCGTAACGTTGGTGACACCCCCCCCCAACCTTCTATTTCTCCTGCTCCCGCCTCTGCCTCACACCTTCCGATGCATCCTCTCTCTTATCTCCCTTTCTTCCGCGCTCCTGTCCACCTTTTCTCTATATATACACCGCAGTTCTGTTTCAAAATAAATATTTCTGATGAAGCTTCGTAAATACACGGAGGCAGAATATTAATTGACTGAAATTGTTTTTGTTTTATCTACTTTTGTTCCCCAAAATTTAAATCCTATATGTGTGTGTGTGTGTGTGTGTGTGTGTGTGTGTGCGTGCGAGCGCGTGCGTATGTGCGTGTGTATGTGTGTGTGAGTGTGTGTGTGTGCGTGGGGGACCTTGTGTTTTATAAGTAGAATATTATTATTTGTATTTTGATTATTTCTCTGAATGTTTGAGATGAGGCTTGATGATTAGTATTATCTGCGTTATTATACCTGAAGAAGGCCGGAGGGTATATCGGCCGAAACGTTGTACAAATAACAATAAAGATGAGGGCAATAGTCCGAATAACGCAGATAATAATAAGTATTTTTATTATTAACAACATTACTTTTCTTCTTTCTTTTTGACCTTCTTTTCATTTTAGTATTTTTTCCTCTTTTCCTTCTTTCTTTCTATCTCCTTTTCTTTCTTTCTTTCCTTCTTTCTATCTCCCTTTCTTTCTCTCTATCTCCCTTTCTTTCTTTCTTTGTAACGTTTCGTTTCCGTTGTCTTCTAAACTTCGACAACCATTCTCTAGCAAAGCACGACTTATCTCCCTTTCCTATCCAAGCACAAGCGCCAAAAAAAAAAAAAAAAAAAAAACCTCCCGCCCTCGTGCGACACTCGGTCGCCATGAGGTTACATTATTGAAAAGATCAAAACTGACAAAGTTCGGGGCCCTAAATAACAGGGGACATTCACATTCAATTCCTTATTTAAATGGATTCTTCTTCTTCTTCTTCTTCTTCTTCTTCTTCTTCTTCTTCTTCTTCTTCTTCTTCATTATTATTATTATTATTATTATTATTATTATTATTATTATTATTATTATTGTGGTTGTTGTTATTGTTCAATGCTTCGACTACAACAGGTTCATTTTGATAATGATAATAATAATAATAATAATAATAACAATTATTATTATTATTAGTAGTAGTAGTAGTAGTAGTAGTAGTATTGACTTTTATATTCATTTATTTCTTCTTTACACCTTCCCCCTGCTTCTTCTTCTTCTTCTTCTAATTATTATTATTATTATTATTATTATTATTATTATTATTATTATTATTGTTGTTGTTGTCGAATCCTTCGTCTACGACAGGTTCATTTGTTAATAATAATAATAATAATAATAATAATAATAATAATTATTATTATTATTATTATTATTATTATTATTATTATTTATTTTTGACGTTGCTGCTGCTGCTGTTGTTGTTGTTGTTATGTTTATAAATAGTTGGTCGATTGGACTTGGTGTCTCGGTCCCTTTCTCAATTAAATGTAAAAGTCAGAATGTGTCTGAAAAAAAGAGATGCGTTGCAGATCCAGAGAGAGAGAGAAGAGAGGGGAGAGGAAGAGAGAGAGGGGTAGAGAATGAGAGAGAGGGGGTAGAGAATGAGAGAGAGGGGTGAATAAGAAAGAACAACTAGAAATATATTTTCTTGGAGTTTTCCATCGGTTAGGCGAGTGACTCCATTTTGTTAAGCTGTTTCGATTAAATTATTTGCCGCCTTTTTTCTGTCATTTTTCGGTCGACCGACATAAAAACGAATTGTTTTTTTTCATAAATATGTGGGATAAGAATGAAATTAATATAGACAATGAAAAGAACATTTGAGAAAGAGAGAGAGAGGGAAGGAGAGGGGGCGAGGTAAAGGGATTGAGAAAAGAAAGAAAGGGATGATAGAGTGGGAAAATGAGAATTAATGATTTGAGAAAGAAAGAAAGATAGAGTGTTAAGAGAGAGAGAGAGAGAGAGAGAGAGAGAGAGAGAGAGAGAGAGAGAGTGATAGGATCACGCAAAAGAAAACAAAGACTCAAGGATGCAACAAAGAAAGAAAAGAAAGAAAGAAAGAAAGAAAGAAAGAAAGAAAGAAAGAACGACACGCGGGAAAAAAACAATAATGATTAATGTGACAAATAAAAAGAGAAAGAAATAATGAAAGGATAACGAGCGAGAGAGAGAGAGAGAGAGAGAGAGAGAGAGAGAGAGGAGAGAGAGAGAGAGAGATGATGGTGACGATGATGATTGCTTGAAAGAAAGAAAGAAAGAAAGAAAGAAAGAAAAATATACATCAATATTTGTTCCGTTTAAAATAGGAGGCGCTAAATTTCCAATACAGTTTTCGACAAAAAATATTAGTGATTGATACTAAAGTAAAGTAGTTATTAAAAAAAATGTTTTTAGAATCTAATAATATGACATTTTAAACTTAACCTCATGCTGCTCATATTTTAAATGAATTTTAATTTATCATAGCAGAAATACCTAATTAAATGCGAAAGTTTTGAAATAAAATAACTGATGCATTATAAAATTAATTTTAATTCGTTTTCAAAATGAAAAGCAGACGAAAAAACGTGTATCTCTAATATAAATATATAGAAATATAAAGAAAGAAAGAAAGAAAGAAAGAGAAAAAGATGCGAGAAAGAACCAAAGAAAATGATATCATTATTCAAATCAATAAGTAAGGAATAATTATAGGAAGACAAATAAAAAAGGAATAATTATTTCAAAAAAGAAAGAAACGTAGGGAATAACCCATTAGTTTATAATATTCGGGGTAGACTGTTCGTATTCCGTTAAATATGACCGGGTAAAAGTATTCAGCTTGTATTTTATGTTATTATTGTAAAGTTTTTATAAGGTGTGTGATGAATGCCCGCTCCTACTTATAGACTAGGCCAGAATCATATGATCTAACTCTTGGCCAATCACTGGCAGTACTCTGAGGTTGATACAATACTTAAACCGACCGTAAGTAAAAGTAAAGTCGTCGGGGGGGGGGCTAAAGTCGGTATCAGCCAATGAGCGAGGGAGTCTATCCCCTTTTCACTTGCGCTAGACCAAGGATATTGTTTTAGCATCTGAGGTGGAGCACCACACCTACCATCAGCTCCTTACTTTACCGCACAGATCCCTGTGCTACTCATACGCTGAGTTGGCGAGGACCGGTATCGAACTAGGAACCTTGTGGTTTCTAGCCGAACGCTCTACCGACTGAGCTGAGACATTCTTTGACGACGGACATAGGATTAAATCACTGGACGTTTACCAATACGCGGGATAGGACTTATACGCTTACCAAAGGATTCCATAACACAGGACTTTCTTTTAGCCCTTTTCAACTGGCCAAATATGGCATTTAAAAACTTTACAATTTACCATAACATAAGGTCGCAACTACAGAGCATCAAGTATGTATCGAACTCGAAATTCACTACAAAAGTATCTGTAACATTAGATTGCTAACCATTACATTACGAAGGAATACCCTGGATGCTTATAGACATTTACCCAACTCGTTCGCCCCGGGTAGGATGTGACACAAGGTCGCAAGTATGGAGCATCTAGCGAGGATCGATCTCGCTTTTCAGTAGTAATGGATCTGCGACATTAACTTGTTTATTTCACTACGGTAAGACCCATATAAGGCAAGCTCGGTATCTCACAGTACAGTGTGGTTCGTCAAATTGAAGACCTCCGGTGCAAAAGCGCCCGAGGGTGCCGAATTATGCGTTACCAAAACTGTGCCAAAACTTTTGATTCGTCGCAGTATTTTGTGAAAAACTTCGGTGCTATTCGCAGAATTCCGTCCCGGCCTCCTGCCTTAAAAAAACGCTAGGCGGTGATAGCTGGAAAAAAAATGAGACTCCCTAAATAAAATAAAAATACTGGAAAAATGTTTTTATTTTTTCTATTTGTAATTGATTGTCGAAAAAAAATTAAAATAAAATGAACATAACGGGAAAAAAAATTTTTTTTAACGGATTGAAGGCGTTTTTATAGACAAATTATTATTTTTTAGTGGCTTGAAGGCGTTAAAAGTAAGCTGTATCTTTATCGACGAGTAAATATAAATATTTACCCCCTCCCTTTAAGATATTTTAAAGAGGAGGAGGGTTAAAATATTTACATTTACTTGTCGAAAAAAAAAACTGAAAAAAATAATATCGTATTAACGTTCGGGAAAAACGCCTTAAGCGCTGGTTGATTTTTTCAGCTAGGGACTTCATTCCTTGGTGGGTGGGTTGGGTTTTTTTCAGCTTTCACCGCCTAGCATTTTTTAAGGCAGGAGGCCGGGACGGAATTCTGCGAACAGCACAAAATCTTCTTTTCGCAGACAGGGTTGAATAGTCATATCCTTGTATTCCGTTTTGTTTTTTTTGTTTTTTGTTTTTTTTGTTTTTGTTTTTTTTTTTTTGTGTGTGTGTGTGTGTGTGTGTGTGCACCGTCCTTCCCGACCAAGAATAAATGTTTGGATGTCTGTCTGATTACACAGACCGACTGGGTATCTACGTCTTGACTCGAAAAATAGTTCATGTTTTTTTGGGTTTTTTTCGAATTGGCCAAAATCATCGTCTTACATTGAGATTCCAAACAATGAAAACCAAACAGAGCCCGTAGGGGGTGGCCATATTTAATCGACCGTGACCACAACCACCACAACCCCGCCCCCTCCAACTCTGAGATGAAAGAAAAGTTTTGCACGTTTCCTTGATAATTCTAATCCCACCGATTTTCCCGCATATTTATTGGTCAGATGTTTTTTTGGCTGTACGCTAATCCACCCCCCGTCCAAAAAATTTATGACGTCCATAAAAAAGAAGATGGAGTAAAAAAAAAAAAAGGAGGAGTCCCATGACCGGGCGATTAGGCGTCCGTGACCCTTAGATCAAAAAGGAGACATCGGTATACTTTTCTTATCTTCTTTTCTTTTTCTATAATCTTTCTTGGTAATCTTTAGAAAAAATATCCAAGAGACAGAAGTTACTTTAAGTCTCCATGGAACCCCAAATAAAATTTAAGTACCGCTTTGCTCAAATAAACACACACACACACACACACACACACACACACACACACACACGCACGCACACACACACACACACACACACACAAACAAACACACACACCGCATTTCTCTACAACAAGAATGGGCAAGCTTTTTTGAGTGGTGGTTTGCATGAGACAGACGCCGTACTACCACTTCAACCATTTTTACTATGGAAAGCCATAGGCGTGAGCAAAAAATTAAAAAAATTAAAATACATACAAACAAATTTGATGTTATTAGTGTAGCTCTTTTGACCAAATCTATCTACACCGAACCCTATTTCTCGGATGGAATTCATACGACAATCATTTGTATGACTATTATTTTGGAAGTTCAACTTTGGATAGATAGATAGATAGATAGATAGATAGATAGATAGATAGATAAAATGAGACGTAGAATTATTGGATAGATTGATAGAGAGATAGATAGATAGATAGATAGATAGAGAGAGAGAGAGAGAGAGGTTGAGAGAGATATAGATAGATAGAATGAGACGTAGAATTATTGGATAGCTAGCTAGATAGCTAGAAAGCTAAATAGATATATAGATATATATATAGATAGAATGAGACGTAGAATTATTGGATAGCTAGATAGCTAGCTAGATAGCTAGCTAGCTAGCGAGATAGATAGATAGATAGATAGATAGATACATTGAATTATTGGATAGCTAACTAGATAGATAGACAGATAGATAGAATGAGACGTAGAATTATAGGATAGATAGATAGAGATAGATAGATAGATAGATAGATAGATAGAATGCGACGTAGAATTATTGGATAGAGAGATAGATAGATAGAATGAGACGTAGAATTATTGGATAGATAGATAGATAGATAGATAGATAGATAGATAGAATGAGACGTAGAATTATTGGATACATAGATAGATGTGAACAGATTGAGATATATAGATAGACTAGAAGTGGCCACCCGGCATTGCCAGGGTAGAGGGGGGATTTTTCTAAGTTAGTCCCGCGGATCCGTTATTACTCAATCGTGTGTTGGATCCTCGTCGGATGCCCCATTAAAATCCCTATGTAAAAAAAAGACATTGCATTGATCCAGCCACACGTTAATGTCTTCTATTCAAAATATTAAATGCAAAAAATATTCCATTCTGTTATCATTTAAATATTATTTTTTTTAATCCCTTTCACAAATATAGATCAAATCTTTATTATTTTTGCTCAAAAACAAATCCCTGGTGATATTTAATGTGTATATATATTTACTTTATCGTTAATTGTTATATTTTCAAAGTTTCCTCCGGACATACACATACACACAACTGCCCTTTATATATATAAAGATCTATGGATAGATATAATGAAACTGTGAATAGATAGATAGATAGATAGATAGATAGATAGATAGATAGATATAATGAAACTGTGATAAATAGATAGATATATTGATAGATAGATAGATAGATATAGATAGATAGATAGATAGGAACAGACTGAGGCAGATAGAAGATAGATAGATAGGAACAGACTGAGATAGATAGATAGATAGATAGATAGATAGGAACAGACTGAGATAGATAGATAGATAGATAGATAGATAGATAGATAGATAGATAGGAACAGACTGAGACAGATAGATAGATAGAATAGGAACTGACTGAGATAGATAGATAGATAAATAAATAGATAGATAGATATGAACAGATTGAGACAGATAGATATATGGATAGGTAGATATAATGAAACTGTGATAAATAGATAGATAGATAGATAGATAGATAGGAACAGACTGAGACAGATAGATAGATAGATATATAGATAGGAACAGACTGAGACAGATAGATAGATAGATAGATAGATAGATAGATAGGAACAGACTGAGACAGATAGATAGAATGAAACTGAGATAGATAGCTTTCCCTTTTTTCCCCTCCCTCCTACCTTTGTTTGTTTGATTATTGATTTTAACGACATATCAACCCGTCTGGGGTTATGTCATGCCTAACGGTTAGGAAGTTATACATATCGTATATTTATATTTATACTTTTTAGTAATTGGTTTTAACAATGTGTTCGTATTATTGGGGATTATGTTGTATGGTATTGATTTGTTTCATGTCTATATTCTATGGTATAATTTTATTTCCCTCAAAAAGGAGAGAATATCCTCTATGTTGATATTTTCAAAAAGATCTTTCATATTGTTTGCTTTAAAATAACGATTTATGATGTGAGCAAAAAAACCTGCATTCTATCAATAAGTGTTTAACTGTCAAAGGTGTTTGACATGTTCCACATTGTGGTTGTTGTTCTTGTTTGAGTATATAGGAGTGCGTTAGTCTTGTATGACCAATGCGTAATCGAGATACAATGACTTGTTCCTTTCTGGTCGTTGCATTGTAAATCAATTGTTGGCTGATATGAGAAAATGAAATTTCAATTGAGATCGGTTTGTCATTTAGCACCTTCGATTTAAATATCGATTGGCCATGATGGATGGGGGTGGAGGTGGGGGGAGTTGAAATTTGTGGGTGCAACCCGAATGCAACCACCATTTTGTCATGTATCCCGTGGCCGAGGAGAGAGAGGTGGGGGGGTTGGCATGAGAGTTGTCAATGGAAAAGGGTGTGTCCAATTGTGACAGGTATGTACAAAATACCAGGATGGGTCTAACTTCAATATATATACATTTGAAACTTCGAGTCGGTCTCTCTCTCCTCTCTCTCTCTCTCTCTCTCTCTCTCTCTCTCTCTCTCTCTCTCCTCTTTCTTTCTCTTTCACTCTCTCTCTCTCTCTGTCCCTCTGACAGATATATATATATAATATATATACAGGGTGGACCAAATGATCTGACACATTTAGAGGCCCTCGCCAACTCAACGTATGAGTAGCACAGGGATATGTGCGATAAAGTGAGGAGGTGATGGTAGGTGTAGCGCTCCACCTCAGACGCTGAAATAATCTCATTGATCTAGCGCTAGTGAAAAGGGCATAGACTCCAAATCTGTCAGATCATTTTGGTCCACATATATATATATATATATATATATATATATATATATATATATATTCATACAATTTGTTTAAAACATAACAGAATCCTTATTGTTTTCAAGTTTTTAAAAACAATAAGGATTACGTTATGTTTAACCAAATTTGTTTTAATGAAAAGCCCAAATATACCTATTTCTACAACATTCCGTGTTTGTCTATCTTTCTCCACACACACACACACACACACACATATATGTCGGATTTTGTCGGATTCCTCCTAACTTAACGCGGAGCAATATATGTAACAAAGAAAAGGTTTAAATACCAGTTATATACACTTGGTTTGAAAATAGTATAGGTGAGAAACTGTCAGTTACTAAGTGCCGCTGACTTCATGCCTACAATAACCTACTTTATATATATATATACATACATATATATATATATATATATATATATATATATATAATATATATTCACCGAGTGCGGTATCTTGACGAATAAGTGGCTAACACGCTTCTTTGAAACCAATGTTAAAATCGCATCTTAAATGTATTGTACTCTATAATAAATAAATACAGCTCTTACACCCGTAATCGAGAACTTAATTTTCAATTCCCTAATACTAAAAAGATCACATATATATATATATATATATATATATATTATATATATATATATATTGGATCCTTTCCGCCCACTAAGGACGATGGCGTAGCGTTCAGAAAAAAATAAAAGAATATATAAAAAAAGATAATTAAATAAATTTAAAAAAAAATAAAAATTCATCTGTGCAAGTGACTCTGCAGGCCAATTCTTGAGTGACAGTCTTTGGTGCACTGAATGCACACAAACTGTGATGCTTTCTGGGGCTGCTGGCTTTTCTCTCTTTTTCTGGCTCTCTTTTCTGTCGAGGCTACTCTCCTTTCTACCCCCCTCTCCGTGCCTTGCTTTACGTTAAGGCACCAGGCCGCTCTATTTTTTGCATCTACCTACTACGTGTTTGTGTCAATGTGGCATATCCTCATAACACTCCTATATATATATATTTACCAACCCCTCCGCACGAGCAGGATGCGACACAACGTCAATTTTTTAAAGCGGAGTTTAACAGGTTTGAATTCAGAGTTTTCCCTCTCCTAGACTGGTTACCTAGCCAGGGTTAAAGAGCCCAGTCTGTCCTGCTCTTTGCCTATAACAAGAGGGAGAATTGGATTCATACCTTTCCCAGGGGTATTAGCACTAAGTGAAATGCAAACAGCTTCGTCGAGGAATTGAACTCGGGTCGACGAGTCCATTTCCTACGACTCTAACCATTTGACCACGCGCCTCCATAACACTCCTATATAAGGATATACTCTCACGCAAGACTTACATGTCCTTGGAATGATGTTAAACTCTATCTGATGGTGAGGTTCCAGTTTTGGAGGTTTGGGGAATGTGGAGCACCCCTTCATCACCATTACTCCCTGATCCACTCTGACTCGGCGTGGTAGTACCTGTTAGGGTCCCATCTATGGGTTAAATAGAAAAAAATGAGTTTATAAACAAAAATTGTATTATCCATTAAAAATGAAATTATTTCAAAACTTTGTCGGCATTAAACATTTTTGAATAACAAATTAACAGTAAAAGTATTCGGCATAAAATAACCCAAGGGATTGACATGCCGTAAAAACCCAACCAACCAACCAAACCAAACCATCAAGACTTACATATATGAGCAGAGGAACATACACCTATGCACACAGCCCCTATCTACGTTGTACTCAAGCGTTTAGCGAGCGAGCCAATATACAATATCTAAAGAACACCGATCGTGTCAATTCAGAGGCTTAAACTGTGGCTACGTGATCATTTTGGTGTTGTCGGGTGAAGGCTAAATCTAAATAGGTAATTTGAAGCTGGTCCGGGTGTGTGTGTTTGGATATGGCGCATAAAACGGAAAAGACTAGCGGGTAGGAAAAGAGACATAGGGATGGGCTATTCAGTCTGTGTAATCAGATCAACAACCAAGCATTCATTCTGGGTTGGGAAGGTTATATATTACGGCATGTCAACCCTTGTTGGGTTATTTTATGCCGAAGACGTTTTTGTTTTATACATTCTTAGTGGGGTTTAATTTTCTTTTTCAAACTCAATTTTTTATCAAACACATTTTTTCCGGGTCAGGGTGGACATGGGAGTGATAGCTACGAAAAAGGAGTACTCCACATCCCACAGAGGCTCTGGCAACCTGAACGAAATTTCTTTAACCATCTGGTTACTTCTGTCTTTCTTTTTTGAATTTAACGGCGTGTCAACCCCTGTTGGGTTATTTTATGCCGAAGACGTTTTTGTTTTATACATTCTTAGTGGGTATAAATTTTCTTTTTCAAACTCAATTTCTTTCTTAAACACATTTCTTTTTATATTTTAAATTTTTGATGTATTTGATCCATAGATGAGGACCCTAACAGGTACCAACACTTCGAGTCGGGGTAGACATGGGAGTGATTGCCACGAAAAAGGAATACTCCATAACCCACTGAGGCTCTGGCAACCTGAACGAAATTTCTTTAACCATCTGGTTACTTCTGTCTTTTTTTTTGTATTTTACGGCGTGTCAACCCTTGTTGGGTTATTTTACGTCAAAGAGATTTTGTTTTATTCATTCTTGATGGATGTTCATTTTATAGATTTTACGGCGTGTCAACCCTTGTTGGGTTATTTCATGCCGAAGATGATTTTGTTTTATTCATTCACAGTGGGTATTAATTTTCTTTTTCAAACTTTTTTTTTTTCAAACTCATTTTTTAATATTTTTTTTTTATGTATTTAACCTATAGATGGGACCCTAACAGGTACTACCACTCGGCGTCAGGATGGACCTGGGAGTAATGGTGATAAAGGGGTACTCCACACTTCCCAGAGCTCCAGATTTAGAACTTCCCCACTAGATGCGGCATTTATGTCAAGTATTCCTCTCTAATACAAATAATTTACACGGTTATACGGTTTCATGTATTCTTATCTAATACTAATAATTTATACAATAGTATGGTTTTATAGATCCATACTTAGAACTTCTCCACTAGAAGAACGTTATGCACAGGACACTAAGACCCTTAGTCACCGCCTACTAGCACATATATGATAAAAACAGTCGGGATTTACCATAAGGGCAATAGGGTTGGGAAAATCAGGTAGGTTCTAGGGTTTGACGTGACTAGCCGATTGATCGGAGTGGCCTCTACGACCGCCCGTCTAGCCTAAGTAAGGACAAAAGTAGAGTGCTACAAGTCATATACCACTGAACCACCAGGATTCCCTCCTTAAGTATCACTGGTCGCCACCCATGGCCAACAGGCTGTCCCATTGGGGTGATTTTACCCCTCTGCAGATGTGCAAAAAAGCAAAGTTGACGGACTGGGCTATTGCCGATAACAGCCGAGTAGCGAGGGAGTATATCCTCTTTTCGCTAGCTTAGGACCAGGGAGATTTTTTCTTTTGCTGAAGTGGAGCACTACACATTGTTGGAATATTTTCAGTACAGGTGTCCTACAATTCCCTAGAATTCCTACAATTGGAAAAGGTATGAATATCTCATCGACTGTGTTGGTTCTTTGTGGTTGGTTATTTTTTTTATCTATTAATTCTTTTTGGACTTTTTGGAGGCCCTTGTTGTAATTGTTACTATCATAGGAATGGACTCAGCAAGACGAGTTCAAATCCTGGATGGGGCTGTTTGCATTTCATATAGTTCTAATACCCTTGGGAAAGGTATGAATATCTCATCGACTGTGTTGGTTCTTTGTGGTTGGTTATTTTTTTATTTATTAATTCTTTTTGGACTTCAATAAACTTCATAGAATTCCTTACAATTTATAGACTATGCGAGGTCACGTGGTTTATTCCTACGCCAATCAACAGTTCGGCTGATTCACTACTTAAACACTGATACTTTCACAAGTCCACTTGCAAACCATTGACGAAGGAACTTACAATACTGAGGATACGTTACCAGAAGATTACCAAGGATTTCCACTGGACAAGCGCTCTTGCATGAAGGCTAAAGGATAGCCCATAAAAACTTAACAATCAGCTCCCACTTTACCGCACAGATCAGATTACTCAACATGTTTTACTCATTCGCTGAGTAATATATATATATATATATATATATATATATATATTATATATATATATATATATATATATATATAAAAGTGCTTAATTGGAGTCGTACCTAATTTTGAAAATTAATTAATTAATAATGAATTAGGCGGGAATACCTATTAAATGTATGGCTAAACAAATCGAGAAAAATCAATCAAAAATCATTGATTTTTCTCGATTTGTTTAGCCATACATTTAATAGGTATTCCCGCCTAATTCATTATTAATTAATTAATTTTCAAAATTAGGTACGACTCAAATTAAGCACTTATTCTCCAAAAAATTATCGGCAAAAAGCCATTCCAAACAAACCGTGTTTACATATATATATATATATATTATAATTGATATTGATAATAGAGGGGTGATATTTATAAGTAAATAGTGCACAATGTCGTGGATAGAGCGTTTATATCTAAGTTAGGGTAGTGTGGACATGGAGTAAACGCTGCTTGGTTACTGATAGTTTCTCGTTTATTTGATTTTTCAAACCAAATGCTTGGTTTAAAATATCGCATAGGCGATAACCTGTCGATAACCAAGCGCTGTTGACTCCATGTCCATGCTAACCAGACTTATATAAGTTACGGTATTTTACTTATATATATATATATATATATATATATATATATATATATATATATATATATCACAAGAGAGAGTGGTATTTAATCTAAAATATAGATTATTATGCATTGAGCTCTTTCTAGAGATATTAAAATCCTTGTATTTGCACCTACTAAAACAATGCAATAATTATACAGTGAGATTTTGATGATCCCATGTAGAATCATATATATGTATATGTGTGTGTGTGTGTGTGTGTGGCATTCGTAAATTATTCAGAAGTGCTCAATATATTAATAACATAGAGCAATAGTAGTAGTAGTAGTAGTAGTAGTAATAATAATAATAATAATAATAATAATAATAATACTAGAAGAAAACTGTTAAGGGTTTCAATTCATAATTTAACTAAGGGGTTACATCGACTTAGTTAAGTACAGGGTAGGGTCTGATGAAATCATTTGAATTGAAAACATGGTAGACCTTTAACTATTTTCCTCTAATACTATTACTAATATCATCATCATCATCATCTTGTCGTGCAAGTAGAACGGATATCCATGACAATCTCTCGCCAACCTTCCCTATCATTCATTGCTTCTGGGAGCTCCCTCTGCGCAGCATCCAGCATCCTCACATTACAAATATATATATATATATATATATATATATATATATGTGTTGTGTGTGTGTGTGTGTGTGTATGGTGAGGAGCGAGAGAGATGGTCTCATATATATATATATATATATATATATATATATATATATATATATATTCTCTTGACCTACCCCTGTGCCCATCTACTCCCAACCTACTTTCTACTTCCTGTAAACTATCCTCACACTTCATTCAAGTTAGTCCCTATCCTCCCTACCCTTCACTTCCGCTACTAACTCACCCCCTCACCAAATCATATGTACATGCACGTAATTTTGCTTTCAATAAAATTCTTTCGGCTGAGGATGTCCGTATAAATCGGACGAAATATTTCAACTCTTAGATTTCTTTTGAGTTATCATTTCTTGTTCACTATCCTTTCACCTACCTCATACATATTATATATATATATATATATATATATATATATATATATATATAATAAAGTTTGTTTCTTTATAGTATCACTGAAGCATTGTGTGTATGTGTAATATAAAGATTTTGAAGGCAATTTACAATGCAATATGTGTTGAATTTATTTAACTTTTTTTTTTTTTCAAAACTAAATATTTTCGGAAGTAAATTCCAACTTCAGAGTTATTGAAAGTTGAAAGTATTGAAAGTACTAGGTGATTTTTTATAGTATTATCCCACGGCGATATTGTAATCTTCTGTTGTTTAAGAAGTTGATGAACGCCGTATATTTGAAAATTTTTCCGTGATGTTAAATCGGTTAATTCCGTGATGTTAACTCGGCTCGGCTTCCCGCGCGTGGTAAATGTTCGAAATCTTTTAATTTTTACTATAAATATAAGCCTTGCTTATATTTCAAATATACGGCGTTCATCAACTTCTTAAACAACAGATGATTACAATATCGCCGTGGGATAAGTACTATAAAAAAAAAAAACTAGTACTTTCAATACTTTCAACTTTCAATGACTCTGAAGATGGAATTTTACTTCCGAAAATATTTAGTTTTGAAAAAAAGACAAAAGTTAAATAAATTCAACACATATTGCATTGTAAATTGCCTTCAAAATCTTATATTATATATATATATATATATATATATATATATATATAAGGGTCATCCACAGACACATATTTCGACTTATCAAGTCTCTTCAGTGTGGCTAGACATTTTGTAAACTACCTACTGCGGAATTGAAATCCGATCGGTTGGGTGTCAGTCCGGAACCTTAACCATTAGGCTGTCTTCACTTACAGAATGCGAAGAGAATTTTAACTGTTTTAATACACACATCGCTTTGTGTGTAAAGGCCGTCACAGAGTGATCCATTCCTTATATAGAAGAGCGTCGCGTTATATATATATATCGAAATGAGTAAAAAAGAAATTTCAAAAAAATTAATTTTATTTTTCGATTTTCGGTACTTATTTTCTCATAGAAGCGCAACTGTAAAAAAATTTATTTTGTTTCTATTTATAACTTCGGTCTTTTATCTCATTATTTATACTGTAATTAGTACAATATATGACCAACTTGAAAAACATTTTACACCCCCAACATAAGGGGGGTCAAAATTAAGAGACCTGAAAAAAATGACAAAGTTTTAAAATAAAATAAATAATGCATTATAAAGATCGTTCATTGATAAATAAACACTGAATAATTTCATTAAAATCCGATAATTTCCTGATTTTTGGTAAATTATTTTCTGTAGGGGGGGGGGGCTAAAGTCATTTTGTCAAAAATGCATTTTAGGCTCAGTTTGCCAGTCCCTATATATATATATATATATATATATATATATATATATAAAGATAATCTAATGAGTCAGACGAACCTACTATTAGTTTTGCATAAAGCTCTTCAGGGCTAAAATCCGACTTTTTAGTCGGATTTTAGCCCTGAAGAGCTTTATGCGAAACTAATAGTAGGTTCGTCTGACTCATTAGATTATCTTTATTACTTGGCTCTACTTAGGTATCGAGCATTTTTTACATATTAGCTTCTCCTAGCGGTTATATGAATATATATATATCTTTTATACATATATATACATATAAATTGTTTTTTCTTTTGGCCAAATACTGTACCAATAGATTATTTTTGTTGGTACGAATATTTTGGTCCTTTCTTTTTTTCAAAAATTTTTTTTCTTCCTGGTTGATGTTTGGTAGTATATTTTTACAATCAAACTTTCTGCTGGTTTTTTTTTCTCTCCGCAAGGATCTACCAAACACGCTTGGTATATTAATATATATATATTATTATATATATATATATATATATATATATAAGACATTATGTTAGTAAAGGGTATAAAATGAATCATAAAAATCATTTTCCTTTAATTTGCAGTGAATTAGTAGCCTACAGGTAATTATAATTATTTTATATGCGAAAAAAAAAAAAAAGTTTCCAAAATGAAATGAAATAAAGCGCATTAATCTTTAATAAGTCAGAGAGTCTAATTCCTCTATGCGCGCTGCTGCCGCCCCGCCGCCGCCATCGACGACGACGACCACCCAGGTCGAAAACAAAACGTGCAAGGCAAACTCTCACTCCCACCACCCCCACCCCCACTCCTCGCAGAACAGACGAATACCTCGCAAGTCTCGCTTGAGTGCAACGTTATTTCATAATCTAATTATGAAATACAATTAAGCGACTCGAGAGGCTACACACAATACATTGCTGACGCACTGAGAGAGCATTAGCAGGGGTGAAATGCACCAAATGAGGGGGTCCTTTGTATCTCCTTATGGGGTGCCCTCTTTTATGACATCGAAGAGATCATCGGCCCCCTACCCCCCAACGCACAACCGGATAAAACTTCGGTTTACGCTTAAATGCGACGGTGAACAAGATTTGCAGACAATATTTAGTTTTTG
>CM042157.1:35321201-35331422 GCA_023376005.1 Doryteuthis pealeii | reverse complement strand
GGTACACAGAAGAAGGGATACGACTATAAGGAGCGTTTGAGTCATGCCTAGATTGCACCGTACTTTCGAACCTTGCGCCCACAATCCTACCCGGTTGCAAAAATGGCTTTGGTAAATCACCACCACCTTATGAGCCGGCTAAGGTTATCATAAAAACTAAAACGAATTAGATTTCCGAGTAACGAGATGAATATAGAAAGCCGAATAATCCTCACTCATGATCTCTACTTAACTTGCATACTGCTCCCACGAAGACCCCGTACTGTCGAACTCGCCTAGTATGGCAGCCACACTACGGCATGTTCCAAAAACTAATCTCTTAGCGAATATTTCCCGAGTTATTGATGCATATCTGGGGTACCTAGTTGGTAACCTCGATTACTACAAGCAGTGATCATTTTTGGCTTGTATAGGTATGACTAAGTATGACGAACGAAGCCTTTTTTTTTCTTTCTACTGTGTCATTGCTATCTGAAATTTTGTGGCTTCTCTGACATCATCAGCCCCATCCGACAGTTCTGATATTATGTGCTACGATGTTTCGAGCCACTCCCGCAAATACCGACAGGCCACCACGACATCCCGTTCCAGTCTACCTCACGATCACAATTCACTATACTATGTTTAAAGAATTTTATTTTAACGTTCACCACACCTTGAGTGCCCATCTCCCCCTCAGCTTATCTGTCCAATTTGTCGTTTTTTTGTTGTCACGTATTAACACGGAGACTTATCTGTCCTAAATCTGAGCAGACCATCATGTACTACGTGTATAAGTCGATTTGGATTTAGTTTATGCATTTAAACGAGCAAACCGCTAACCGTCCTTTTTATGGGTTATGAATTGAACAGTTTTTTTGAAAGAAACAAATGAATTGTTATTAGTTAGCTGACAGAATCTGTTTCAACCTTTTATAAACCGGTTTTACTTCAAGAGCGAAATATCTATGAGGAGAGACCGGGTATAAGTAAACGTTATAATAAACAGGAACGGGGACACAGTAACGTATCATGTTCGGAGCTCTTGAATTTATTAATCTAAAAACTGGCATATTTTTGTTTATTGTAATAAATAAAATCATAAATATTTTATTTTAAAATCAGAACATATAATACTTCTGATTCTTAAAAATAAGAAACATTTATTAGATTGTGTTAAAAAATCCATAAAAATGATTATCAATTTCAGTGACTGATCGGATTCCTCCATTTACTTTTCATATATATAGCTTATAATTAGAATATAAGGTATAAATATAATACTATACAAATATATATAATAACAAGTTGAATGTGGATGCACCCCGCAGGTGATAGAATGGTACTTCAACATCTCTCAAGCGTGGAAGTATCTGGCGCCTCAGTCCAACGAGAAGGTTGGCGAGATGCATGCGCTCAGTGAGCTAAGCAGCTCAATAATCAGATAAACAAGTGACTGCCACAGAGGACGACATCTTCGTCGTCGTGAGATGCAAACCAAATTGTGGTATTGGAATTTTCCCTGCAATGTGCTGTGACCTTGCATCTGCCAAGTTTCAGAATTGGACTAACGAGCCACAAGATGCCCACCAACTGTTGCAGAGCATGGTATGACGTTCATCGCCGTCTGCGATGACCTCTAAAAGAATATATATATATTATATAGCCAAACGGAGCAGGATCGACACAAGTCAATTTCTTGGAGCGTGGTTTAATCATCTTTGAATTCAGAGTTTCCTTCTACCTAAGACTAGTTACCTAAACCAATGTTTAAAAAGCCCAGTCTCCCGACTATTTATCCATAGTAGGAGAAATATTCAAAGCATACCTTATCCCAGAGGGTATCAACTATTATCTAAACCATTAATCATAACCATTGACCACGCGCCTGTCACAGTGTATGAAGTCAATTTGGTTTGTTTTTTCTTCATTTACGCTAATCAACTTCGTATGGTAATTTAAATTCCGATTTTTTATCCATTTCTAATGTCTGATTGTTTGGTTTGGTTTGGTGTTGGTCGTTTAGTTTTAAGGCATATCAACCCATTTCGGTTTATTCAATGCCGAATCAAGTCACTTTTGATAACAAAGTTTAGGTGCTTACAATAATCTGCTGCTGCTTTTAAGTGGTCACCCAACTAATATTGAACAGCCTCAATCAACTGCTTAACTTCGAGGATTTAGCAGGAACCAGTGCTTTCAGCGTAACCTGAATTGTAATCCAAGAATGTTAAGTAAGGTCGTTTAGTTTTAAGATATATCAACCCTTTCCGGGTCATTTAATGCCGAATAAGATATTTTTTGATAAGCAAAAGACCAGAGTTGCTTACATGCCTGTGTTTGTTTAAGTGCTCACCATCTAAGTAATTGAACATGCTCATTGCTGCTAACTTTGGTTGATCTAGCGGGAAGTGGTGCTTTTAGCGTAATTAATCAAATCAGATTATTTGATTATTCTCGGGAACCATAAAGGACTGAATAGAGGGTTAGATTCAAAGTTCCTGTAATAGCTCCGATTACGACAAGAAGTTTCCTGAGTTCAAAAAGAAGGTTGCCGAGTTCGAAAAGAAGGTTCCAAAGTCCGAGAACGTCTCGAGTCCGACAAGAAATACCTGAAGAAGGCCGGATGGCGAACAATCGGCCGAACGTTGTACAGATAACAATGAAGATGAGAACAATAGCCAGAATAATCCAATAATACTGAATTATCAAGCTCATCTATAAAATACGCCGAGAATAGAACTAATCAAGTCATTTTTTTTATAAACAAAGGACTCGTTTGCTTACAGTACCCAACCACTTTTGTTTTAAGGGGTCACCTAAAAAATTACTGACTGTCTCATCGCTGCTTTACTTCAATAATTTGGGGGGAACTCATGCTTTCAACGTGGCTTTAACCGTAATAAATCTGAGTGTAATCATAAACTAAAATTTTTAATGTTTCATGCATTTTATTAAATTTCGCTTTTTTGTATAAAGGTCGGTTTAGCTCAGTCGGTAGAGACGTCTGACTAATAACCACAAGATTCCGGGTTCGATACCGGCCCTCACCAACTTAGCGTATTGAGTAGCACAGGTTTCTGTGCGGTAAAGTAAGGAGCTGATGGTAGGTGTGGCGCTCTGCCCCAGACGCTAAAAACAACCTCCTTGGTCTAGTTGCCAGTGAAAAGGGAATATACTCCCTCGCTGTCTGGCTGATACGACTTTAGGCCACCCCCGACGACTTTACTTTACTTTTTACTTGCGCTTTATGTGTACTGGTTATCATCGTCGAAATGGACTCGACGATTCGAGTTCAAAATCCCGGACGAGGTTGTTTGCATTTCACATAGCGCTAATACTCTTGGTAAAGTTATGCATCCAAACATGGTAAAATAGTAGGGCAGACTAGGCTCTTCTACCTTGGCTAGGAACACTCCTGGAGCGTCCATCATGGTGTAATGAATTACCAGTTAGTCTTGTTTGATTCTATCATCACTAAATAGGGAGTTCGATCCTCGTTGTATGCCTTATTTTGCGACCTTGTGTTTACATCCTACCCGTGGCGTCCCATCGTGGTATGAATGCAACCATTCTCCCCCTAGCTTATGTGCAAATAGTAGGAGGGACTGGAATTTTTAATCTTCGTTAGAGCACGAGCTAGGAAGAAGGAAATCAGTAATTCAAATTTCGATAATGAAATTGAGAGGTGTCACATCTACTCGGGCTTGGTAAATATATATTCATTTGTTTGCACACAGTTATATAATATCAACTTTCCTATTTACATTGTTTAAAGTAATATTTATATTTAATAATAATCATTTGTTCGCATGGGGTTTCAAGTATTCCTATCTAACGGCAATAATTATATATATAATACATTTAGTGGGAGGGTGTCAATATATTCAGAGCACCCTAATGGAGGCACGTGATCTAATGGTTATAGTCATAGGAAATGGACTCGTCAACCCGAGTTCAATTCCTGGACGAAGATGTTGGAATTTCACATGGCGCTAATACCCTTGGGAAAGGTATGAATCCAATTCTCCCTCCAGCCATGGGTATATAACAGGGCAGGCTGGGCTTTTTAACCATGGCTAGGTAGCCAGTCTAGGAGAATGAAAACTCTGAATTTAAACCTGTTAAACTCCGCTTAAGAAATTGACCTTGTGTCGCATCTGCTCGTGCGGAGGTTGATAAATATATATACTTCGGAGCACTCTAGCACCTTGCTCTGACAGGAGGAAGAATAGTTGCGAGTGCTAAACTTTTCCCCAATATATTAGACTGTTTCAAGTACATAATAATAATAATAATAATAAATAATAAATAATAATAAAATTGAATAGACAGAATACCTTAATCTTGCCAAGAGAATTGAAGAAAGCTGTGGATATGAGGATCAAAGTGATACCATATTGTAGGTGATGCACCTGGAACGGTCCCCAAAAAAACTTGGGAAAAAGACTGGAGGACTGGAAATCAGAGAAAGAATTTGAGACCATCCAACAACTGAATTGCTGCATCGGCTGAATACTCAGAAGAGTCTGGAGAACCTGAGGAGACTTCTTGTCACCAGACTCCAGTGAAAGACCATCAGCTAACGCTGGTGAGAAAAATTAACATAATTGGTAAGAAATTAAATTTTTACCATGCAACTAAATGGTGTATGTACAACCTGAATCTGTCCTGGAGGATGAGACGCATAAAATCCTCTGGGACTTAGCACACAATACATATACGATATATGCATTGTAATTGCCTTCAAGCAAAAAAAAAAAATATAAATAATAATATACTTTACTCAACAATGCTTCTAAAGTAAATTATCAAATCTCAGTTCTTACGCCGGAGCATAGGCCTAATTTGCGATCTTCTCAACGTCCACTGTACTTTGTATAGTAGTAACGTGTTTATCCTTGACAAGTTAATTTTTAATGTATTGCGTGCTACATATCGGTGGCCCAGGGGTAGAGTCTCTGTTTCTGCGTGCTGGATTCCCGGTTTCGATTTCTGTCGGAGGGAAATCGTAAGTATACATCGCTAATGAGACTTAATAAAGTTGAAACAGCTGTACGATGTTCTACGTGGGGCACAATGTTTGCCGAGTTCGTTTGTCATGATTATTTTCAATAATTATCGAATTGTATACGATATACGCATTGTAATTGCCTTCAGCAAAAAATATAAATAATAATATACTTTACTCAACAATGCTTCTAAATCAAATCTCAATATATATGGGGCGGGTTAGCTCAGTCGGTAGATCGTTCGGCTAGAAACCACAAGGTTCCTAGTTCGATACCCGCCCTCGCCAACTCAGCGTATGAGTAGCACAGGGATCTGTGCGGTAAAGTGGGGAGCTGATGGTAGGTGTGGCGCCCCACCTCAGATGCTAAAATAATCTCCTTGGTCTAGCGCCATTGAAAAGGGGATAGACTCCCTCGCTGTCTGGCTGATACTGACATTAGGCCGCCCCGACGACTTTACTTTATTTTATAAATATATATATTGTATTACAGTGTGTATAGAAATAACCTATTATATTATGTGTGTGTGTGTGTGTGTTCGTGTGTGTGCGTTTTTCCTTTTTAAGTGTGTGTGTTTAGTATTGAATTATAGGGCTGTTTCAACTCATTATCAGCCTTGACTTGGGACATTGATATATTTGTTTTACTCCGTCTATGTACCTTCTTATATATATCTATACCCCAACCACAATATGTCACCAGAACGATAGAAAATGCACGCACACGAAAAGATATTATATATATAATATTATATATATATATATATATATATATAGAAAGAGAGGAGAGAGAGAGAGAGAGAGAGGAGGGGTAGGGCGAAGATAAGTGGTTAGTACTCTTGCCAGTTCGCCGTCTCGGCGACACGGAAGTCAGATCACGTCCCATGTCGGGGTCCCGCCTTTACAAAAAATCGTCCAACCGTATCGTTGGTTTTTCCGACTGAAAAACAAAGTGATATCCACTGAAAAGATATATGAGGGGACACTGATCGATATCGTCTCGATAGTCGACTAATTTCAGTTTTGCCCACCCTCACCACCGATGCGTGGCTCCCCTCCCCTCCCCCAACTCCCAGTGAATCAAATTGGGAGCAGTGGGAAGGAACAGCTCGTCGATGGAGCGTTGAGCTGGAGACCATCAGGTTTCGATTTTCAATCCCCACCGGCATCGCCCACTTAGCGTGAGAGCAGTAGATTAGATGGCTAGTAATCACGTGGCTAGCTCGGAATTTACACGTATCGATTGGCAAGGTATTCTGGTGAGGGGGGGGGTCGTAAACTAGCTTTTAAAATTGCAATGATAAACGTGTCGTTTATTTTGAGGTGTGTGTGGCTTCTGTGTGTGTGTGTGTGTGTGTGTCTGTGTGTGTCTGTGTCTGTGTCTGTGTGTCTGTAATAATGTCCGTGTGTGTGTGTTTTTGACTCTGTGTGTGTGTGTGTTGTGTGTGTGTGTGTGTGGTGTCTGTGTCTTGTCTGTGTGCTGTGTGTCTATGTGTGTCCGTGGTGTGTGTGTGTGTGTGTGTGTGTGTGTGTGTCTGTAGAGAGAGAGACAGAGACAGAGACAGAGACAGAGAGAAAGAAAGAGTGTGTGTGAGAAGAGAGAGAGAGAGAGAGAGAGAGATAAAGAGAGAGATAGAGAGAGAGAGAGAGAGAGAAAGAAAGAGAGAGAAAGAAAGAAAGAGAAGAAAGAAGAGTGGTGAGAGAGAAAAAGAGAGAAAGAAAGAAAGTGTGTGTGTAAGTGAGCAAGAGATAGATAGAGAGAGAGAGAGGGGGGGGGAGAAATTTGTTTATTCTTCCGACAATGTACGACCACTTACCTCCCATCTCACAAACTATCCAAGTAAGCCGAACAAGACATCCACCCTACCGGCTGGGACTGTAGGATACGCCGACTGCACCTCTACAGAAGGATAATACCCTTCAATGGGGCTACCTGTTGATTGTGGGTGGCGACTTGTAATGCCAGAGAACAGGATCGTGGTGACTGATCGGTCCGTGACCAGGGTACCAATTGGTCCTGTGAAATGTATCACTCAATGTTGACACTTACTTTGGCTAGACGATCGGTCGGAGAAGCCCGACCCGATCAATCGGCTGGTCATGTCAATCCCTAGCACCTATATGATTGACCCAACTGTATTATTCAAATTCATCTCATGGAAAACAACCAATTAATAATAATTTTATTAATAATAATATTATAGATGTTTATTTAATTCTACTGAAGTTGATAATTTTAACACTAGCTTCAAAATTATCTTTATTGTTATTTGTACAACGTTTCGGCCGATATACCCTCCAGCCTTCTCCAGGTATTTCTTGTCGGACTCGGGGAACCTTCTCGGACTTGGGAACCTTCTTTTCGAACTCGGGAACTTTCTTGTCGTAATCGGAGCCATCACGATTACGACAAGAAAGTTCCCGAGTTCGAAAAGAAGGTTCCCGAGTCCGAGAAGGTTCCCGAGTTCTACAAGAAATACCTGAAGAAGGCCGGAGGGTATATCGGCCGAAACGTTGTACAATTAACAATAAAGATGAGGACAATAGTCCGAATAACGCAGATAATACTAATCATCAAGCCTCATCTCAAACATTCAGAGAAATATCATCATCATTATTTCCCATTTTTTGGTATTTCTTTAAGAAAATCATTACTTTTCGCAACAACTAAGGGAGATTTGACTACAATGTAGTTGTAAAATCATGGGAGTGGCCTAAAGTCGGTATCAGCCAGATAGCGAGGGAGTCTATCCTCTTTTCACTAGCGCTAGACCAAGGAGATTGTTTTTGCATCTGAGGTGACACGCCACACGTACCATCAGCTCTTTACTTTACCGCACAGATTTGGCGAGGGCCGGTATCGAACCAGGAAACTTGTGGTTCCTAGTCGGACACCCAACCGATTGAGCTAAACCGGCCGTTATTTGACTACCATAATCAAGGAAAATAATTACTTCCTATGCGTGTCTAAGCCATTGAAGTTTCATTAAATTTTGAGTATTTTTAATAATTTTACCCGTTTCTTCTCTGACTATGTTGCAGAAGCATAGTACAGCATTGGATGTAAAAAGAAAATGAAAAAACTGAGAAATAATATCCATCTTTGTTGGTTGTACAAGTTGGGCAATTCCATGTCCAATCATCCAGATAAAAGTAAAATTGTCACCCACCCCCTTCAAATTTTGTACATGTGTGGACTGTGTTAAAGTTAAACATTCCCCAAAATTTGAGCTTCCAATTCCAAAAATTGTCGGAGTTATGTTGATTTTTAGCTCTCCAAATTTGATGGGGTTGGCGAAAAATGGCGACTTTTTGTAATCTATTTTTGGCTGTAAAATGAGTTCTAGAATTTCCCTACTCTTAATAATTGGTTTATAAAAGCATTTTTAACCAAGAAATCCAAAAATGCTACCAGAAAAGTCTCAATAACGAACCAAATGTGAGAAATTTTAACAAATTTTAACAAAATGTTGTAGCTTCGCTTCTGAGCAAAAACCAATCTATCTTTTTGGTACAAATAATGTTCAATAGATAAGAAATAATAATAGACAAAAATCTTTGTCATAGATGCAGTGCCACATCGGGATATTGATCTTACTATGAAAAAATAAAAAAAAATCATCAATAACTTAAGATTAGTTAACTTTCAGAGTTGGAAGCTCAAATTTTGGGAAATGTCTAACTTTAACATAGTCCGCACCTGTACAAAATTTAAGAAAAATTGAAAGGGATGGGTGACATGGCCTGGATGATTTGACCCAGTTGCAAATTTAAAATATTCATTTTATACTTCTTTCAAATAAAATCATCTGAAATTTTGTCTTGTGTACAAAAAAGTTTATCCCCAACTAAATAAATGTTTCATCTTTTCTGTTTCAAATCCATTTTATTAAGATAAATTCATGTACATTTTATTTGATTTTGCTCAAACATTTCCTCCACATGCTAAAGATTCCCGGCCTTACCTACATTTATTTTGATAGCAACACCCTCTAAATAATCCTGTAGTCAGCTTGTATACTTGGATTAGCAGGAGACATACACATTGTTAATTGGGTGACCACTTAAGTAACAGTAGGTACTGTAAGCAACCTGAGTCTTTTGTTTATCAAAATGACTTGCTGTTGTATACCCTTCATTACTTCTTTACTTTTTACTTGCTTCTATATCTTGGACATCTATTCTTCTGGTCGGCTTTGCTATTCTGATCGTCTATCTTGGTCTGGTCTCTTCTAAGGTCTGGACTTTCTTGGGGACTTCGGGTCTGGTTTCTGTTAGGGATTTCTCCTTATCAGAAGCCCTGTGTCATTGTTAGTTTTTAGGTAATAAACACAAGACTTCGATTTACTTTGATGTTACTTTATTTGTAAATCCCCAAACCAGACATCTGCACACATCCTACGAGCTCGGCTCCTACTTGCTAACTGCTTGAGTTACTTACTATCCTTAAACCGGAAGACAGGGTCTTCTATGCCTTCCGGTTCTCACGATTTATCCCCGGAAGGCAAGGTGAAAGTGAGATCAAGCGTTGTCACTCATCCTTCAAGGCCGTGGGCTGCACTAATCGCCATTATGTTTCTACACTACCTTATATAAGTATTAGGGATCCAATAATTATGTAACATTGCTTCGTCATTAAACGATCCGAAAAGGGTTGATATGCCTCTTGAAGGCGATGGCTAAGGGCCAAACACTAGTATTTATTAGTACTCCTATAAGTAAAGTAGGTGGGTGGCCTATTGTCAGTATCAGCTGGGGAGCGAGGGAGTCTAATTACTTTTCACTAGTGCAAGACTACAGAGATTGTTTTTGCGTCTGAGGTGAAGCGTCCAGAACAACAGTCTCCACAATTAGATGTAATTTAGTGTTATAGTCAGAAGATCCCCTTATTCTTTTTTTTTGGGGGGGGGGTCTTACTCCGCTGCAGGGATACAGTCATCGTATTCTGAGCCCCCACCGACAGAGCGGGATACATAGTTAGTATCTACCTAATAATCTAATAATAAATGTAAAATAGGTGAAAAAAAAAAAAGAAAAAAAAAGAAAGTTAAAATTTTCAGTAGATAAAAAACGGTCATATCTGAAAATTAAACACCAGCTGCCACTAAACAGTAAATTCTCTAGTAATGTTGGAAGCCGGAGGAGGGTAAGCGGCCGAAACGTCGTAAATAATAATAAATGATAAAAAGAATAAACATTTGTTGGCTTTAAACGATTCCACGTGAACGTGA
>CM042157.1:35303701-35316201 GCA_023376005.1 Doryteuthis pealeii | reverse complement strand
TTTAAACGAATAGATTGTTAGTAAATATTTTTTATTTCGGCTTTATAAACTGCTCGATAAAATAAAAGTAAAAAGTTGTGGGAGTGGCCTATTGTCGGTATCAACCGGACAGTGACGGAGTCTATTCCCTTTTGGCAAGCGCTAGACAAGGAACAATGTTTTGCTGGGATGGGGCGCCACACCTACCGCCAGCTTCTCCCTTTATCGCTCAGATCAGATTACCCAATCTGTGCTATTCATCGTCTGAGTTGGCGGGGACGGGTATCGAACTCAGAACCTTGTAATTGCCAAGGCGGATGCCCTACCAACTGAGCTAAACCGGTTCGTATGACTAAATTAGTAGAATTAATAAACTGGTGGTTGACCCTCACCTGCCGCCTTCTAGCATCCATATGATAAAAAGAGGTGGGTGTCTACGATTAGAGCAATTTGAAGAATACGGTTCGGACAAACTTATTTTATTTAACCTATAGATGGGGCCCTAACAGGTACCACCACCTTTTTCTTTCTCCCCTCCCCGCCACACACGCGCGTGCGCACACTCTCTCCTTGGTTTCTAGTTTTCTTACTCCATTTTGGACTATTTCATCTTTCATTTATTTTATCTCTCAGGTTTTCGTTTTTTCATCCACTTTATCGCCCCCCTCTCCCTCTCTCTCTCTTTCTCTCTCTCTCTCTCTCTATCTCTCTCTGTCTTTCTCTCTCCTGGGTTTCTAGCTTCTTTCCTTTCCCTTTTGGACTTTGATTCTTCCTTTCTTTTATTTCTCTGCTATTTCTTTTTCTTTTCTTATTTTATTCTCCGCCCCTTCTCTCTCTTTCTCTATCTATCTATCTATCTATCTATCTATCTATCTCTACCAAGTTCCTTCCTTCCTCCTTTCCTTCCAAATCCATCATTAGAATCTGCTGATGAATTATCCTCACCTCCGTCTCTCAGATTATATCCCCCGCCACTATCCACTTCCATCGTCACCGCCGCCGCTGCCCCCCGCCAACAATGAGCCTATCCTCCCCTCTCTTCTCCTCCCCTCCTTCCTTATATAGACATTAAGGGGTATGGCGCCAGATCGTAAGGTGTCTCATGGTTCCGGTTCACCAGGGACTGATTGAATCAAGAAGTAAAATATGTGGGGACCGAGACTAGCAAAGACACACGCGAGATATTTTCCCTTCTCGTTATTAAATACTTATTCATTAGCAATGTTGTGGCACTATCTTCAATTACCTTCGAGAAGCCAATCAGGTACGAAAAAGGCCTTGACAGCAAGTCCCGAAGGAGTGCTACGGTGGCAACATCGGTATCAGACGATGGGACCCCAGAGATTAGTGTCATTAACCTTTTGTTTATCTTAGAGAGACGCTTCTCTTGTTTCTAATCAGAACGACGCCCACTAAATTATAATTATCTTTTATTTTTATTTCTCTGGCGAAAGTTTTTCTGCTCAAAGTTTTTTTCCCGCAATTCTTACGCAGATTTTTTCAAAAGTAAATCATCATCATCATTATCATCATCATGTCGCGCCAGCAGTGCGTATATCCATGACAATCTCTCGCTAACCATCCCTATCATTCATTCATTGACCCCACGGGTAGGTCCTCGGCACAGCACGCTGTGTCTACACACAGAGCTGGTCTACGGAGGTCGTTGCTGGACGACCCGGGCTAGCATGTCCATGTGCTGGTTTCCACAGAAAGACGTCGTTTATGAGGTCATCCTTACTTCTCCAGCAGTACGGGTACTTAAAAAAATCTTATCTATTTAGGACGAAACCATCATAATCATCATCATTAATATTATCTGCGTTATTCGGAATATTGTTCTCATCTTTATTGTTATCTTTACAACCTTTCGGCCGATATGCCTCCGACCTTCTTCAGGTATTTCTTGTCGGACTCGGGAACCTTCTCGGACTCGGGAACCTTCTTTTCGGACTCGGGAATCTGGCCGAAACGTTGTACAGATAACAATAAAGATGAGGACAATAGTCCGAATAACGCAGATAATACTAATCATCAAGCCTCATCTCAAACATTCAGAGAAATATCATCATCGTTATTTCCCATTTTTTGGTATTTCTAAGAATTTTTAGAAAATCATGACTTTTTGCAACAACTAAGGGAGATTTGACTACAATGAAGTAAAATCATCGGAGTGGTCTAAAGTCGGTATCAGCCAGACAGCGAGCAAGTCTATCCTCTTTTCACTAGCGCTAGACCAAGGAAATTGTTTTTTGCATCTGAGGTGACACGCCTCACTTACCATCAGCTCTTTACTTTACCGCACAGATTCCTTGTGCTACTTATACGCTGAGTTGGCGAGGGCCGGTATCGAACCAGGAAACTTGTGGTTCCTAGTCGGACACCCTACCGATTGAGCTAAACCGGCCGTTATTTGACTACCATAATCAAGGAAAATAATCACTTCCTATGTGTGTCTAAGCCATTGAAGTTTCATTAAATTTTGAGTATTTTAAATAATTTTACCCGTTTCTTCTCTGACTATGTTGCAGAAGCATAGTACAGCATTGAATTTAAAAAAAAAATGAAAAAACTGAACCATTTTTTATTATAATACTCGTGTTCCTTAATTGTCCGACCATTATCAACTTGCAACACCCTTTGGTTAAAAATGAGTCCGTCCAGATTGTCCAAGATGAAATCCAAAAATGTAAATCCTGATTATCTAGTATTGCTTTCCCGCTGAATTCTTATTTCTTATGAGTGTCGTCACCTCAGCTAAATAATGGACCATTCTGTTTTTATTATAATGAAAGAAAGGGAAGAAAAGGGAATGCTACACAGAAAAATACAATAAGAAAGATAGATAACGCTAATCTGTTTCAATCGTGCGGCAATTAAAATATCAATCGTAAAGGAAAGAAAAATAAAAAGAGTGACGGAGAGAGAGAGAGAGAGAGAGAGAGAGAGAGAGATAGAGAGAGAGAGAGAGAGAGAGAGAGAGAGAGAGTTAAATCAAGATTATTATACTTTGTATATATTAAACATATCAAACATTGTAATAATTAAATTATCATTACTGTGGTATATCCATAGGTCCTGCTAGTTGAAGTAATTGTTTGTACGGAAAGTAAAAACCTGCGTACATTAAATTAATGTTTTAATTGCCGCACGATATGGCGGCTTTTGAGCTAGTTTAAAATAGAAATGAAGAAAAAAAAACAAAAAAAAACAAAAAAAACAAACCCTATCACATATTCCAGATATGGCCTATGCCAAATTCTTTTTTGCCCGGTCTGGACAAAACTAATTTTCACATACACAAACACACACAGAGAGAGAGAGAGAGAGAGAGAGAGAGAGAGAGAGAGAGAGAGAGAGAGAGAGAGAGAGAGAGAGAGACGTTGATTCCATGTCCACGCTACCTTAACTTAGATATAAATGCTACGTTCATGATATTGGGCCACCTGTTGGGCGTGGGTGGCAACCCATGATGCTTAAGGATGGAACCCAGTTGATTGAGCAGTCCATGACATGCAACACTCCACTTTGGCCCTTACTTAGGCTTGACAGGCGGTCGGAGAGGCCCCTTCCGTTTAATTGGCTGGTTACGTCAAGCCCTAGCACCTATATGATTGCCCCAACCATGTTGTCCTTATGGCAAGCCCAACCCCTTTTTATCCTATGCGTGTTAGAAGGCGGTGACTGAGGGTCTTCATATCCTGGGAATGACGTTAAACTCTATCTGATGGCGAGCTTCCAGTTTTAGAGGTTTGGGGAATGTGGACCACCCCTTTATTACCATTGCTCCCTAGTCCACTTTGACCCGTAGTGGTAGTACCTGTTAGGGTCCCATCTATGGGTTAAATAGAAAAATGTCTTTATAAAAAATGAGTATCCATTAAGAATGAATTCATTTCAAAACTTTGTCGGTATTAAATGACCCACTAAGGTTGATATGCCGTAAACCAAAACAAACCAAACCAACGAACTCATAAGTGATATTCTTCTGTGGTCACCTACACATGAACACACCAGTGTAGGCGGATCAGCAAAAAACAACATCAATCAGCTCTGTACGGATTCTGGATGCCGTGCAGAGGATGTGTCAAGGACGGTGACCGATACTCTCTCGCCACCCGTCCCGGTATCCGTGTCATGAGAGTGATCTGATGATGGTGATTTTATAAAATATCATCTTCCTCGGGAAATTAAACGGGTGATATAAAGTACTTCGGGTCTTAACAAACCCACGAGCCGCAGTTTATCCATGGCTGGTGTAGAGTATGAATGGCAGACTGCTTACAGTATCTGTTATTACTGGGTGGGGATCTATCTTCGAAGTATTGCTTAAATTTCGGAGATCTAAGGGAACCGATCGGTGTAACTTTATCGTAAGTCAATCCAAGTGCTGGATTAAACATTAAACAAGATAAGGAAAGGGATATACCTAAGATTTTCCAGCGTCGGATTTAACACGGTTGGCTGGTTGTGGTTGCTTGCTTGGTTGGATTTTACGGCATGTCAACCCTTGGGTTATTTTATGCCAAAAATGTTTTTTTCTTTTGTTTGGTTCATTTTTGTTGGGTATTCAATTTTTTTAAATACATTTTTTTTAACTCATTTGTTGATACCGAGTCCTGGTGGCTGAGGAGTCCGTGGCTCGCAACACTCTACTTTGGGCATTGCTTGGATTAGACAGGCGGTTAGAGAGGCCCATTCCGATCAATAAGTTTGTCAGGTCAATCAAAAAAATAAGAATTTAAAAAAATAATTTGCTTTTATTTCAAATGTAACGGCAGTGAATTTAAAGAATGCACTGCCTTGATCATCGGGAAAATCAATGGTCACACAGTACTCAAACTCAGGCAGGGTCCTCTCGCTGTTGGATAATTGCTGGGATTGATGGCAAAATAAACCGATGCCATCATTAGACCAACTGCCAATCTCTGTCTGTCTCTGTCACTGTCTGTCTGTCTGTCTGTCTGTCTGTCTGTCTCTCTCTCTCTCTCTCTCTATATATATAATATATATATATGAGTATGAAAAGGTGGAATGAAACATCACACAATGCTGTTAAAAGGAAAACAATACAATAATATAATCATAGCTGATACTGATCAATATTTCGATTTTACAAAAATCATCATCAGAGCTCATTCACTCCGTGGTGTTTGGGTCGGAGAAAAATGTCAAGTCAGTTCACAAAAACCTTAATTCTGTGTGATGTTTTCATTCCACCTTTTCATACTCATACTGTCGGATTCATTTCCTTTCTTTTAACTTATATATATATATATATATATATATATATATATATATATATATATATATATATATATATATATATGTGGGAAGTAATCGAACCAGGGACAGAACAACAGCTGGATATTAAAATTCTGTTTTTTTGTTTTTGGTCTGTTTTTTCCATGCTTCATAATACCCCCCCCCAAAAAAAAACGTTCACAAGAACAAAGTTTATCACAATAAATTTACATACATACACACACACAAATATATATATATATATATATATATATATATATATATATGTGTGTGTGTGTGTGTGTGTGTGTGTGTGTATTGGTTTGAACAATCGTATAGGCGAGAAACTGTCCGTAACCAAGCGCAGTTGACTTGTAGAGCAATCCAGCGTTGCCCGGCATTTAAAAAGTTAAAAATAAATCTCTTATCTCTACTTGTAAATAGATTAACACAAATTGTTTTTTTTCTATTTGTTTGTTTTATAATCTTTTATTTTTTTTATATATATCTTCTTGTTTTTAAGTTATTTATTTCCCATTATTATTCTTGTTTGTATTTTTGTCTATTGCCGGGTTAGCTCAGTCGTTAGAGCGTTCAGCTAGGAAACCACAAGGTTCCTAGTTCGATACCGTCCCTCGCCAAACTCAGAGTATGAGTAGCACAGGGATCTGTGCGGTAAAGTAAGGAGCTGACGGTAGGTGTGGCGCTCCACCCCAGACGCTAAAATAATCTCCTTGGTCTAGCGCAAGTGAAAAGGGGATAGACTCCATCGCTGATTGGCTGATACCGACTTTAGGCCGCCCCGATGAATTTACTTACTTTTAATTAATTCTTATTGATTTTCATCCTTTATCGATTTCTGTGAATTTTTTTTTTAGATGAGGCTTGATAATTAGTATTATTTGTATTATTCGGTCTATTGTCCTCATCTTTATTGTTATCTGTATAACGTTTCGGCCGATGTGACCTCTGGCCTTCTTCAGGTATTTCTTGACCGACTCGGGAACCATCTCGGATTCGGTAACCATCTCGGACTCGGGAACCTTCTTTTCAAACTCGGGAACCTTCTTGTCGTAATCGGGAAACTTCATGTCGTAATCGGGAGCCATCACGCAACTTTGAACCTAACCCTTTATTCAGTCCACGGGGGTATCCTGTTCTTATTCCACCAACCATAGCTAGGGTACAGGTGTTCAGCTGTGTTAATTATTATTCTTTGTTACTGCTTCCCCTGACCAGGATTGAACCTGCAGTCTAGTCACTTAGAACTGTCTTAACCTAACTCCTTTATCCACTAGGCTATGTATCCAATTTTTAAAATTCTTTATCATGTTTAAAAATAATTTTTTTTCAGTATATCATTGATTTATACGCTTATTATATTGTTTATTTAGCTTGTATTAAGGCTTATTTACTAAAAAAAATAATACTAAAATTCAGGGAATTAACCAAATTTAATGAAATTTTCAGTGTTGATATATAAATAAATAAAATATATAATGCACTTGTTATCTTAGTTAAAAACTTTTACATTTTTTCAGGTCAGTTAACTTTGAACCACGTATCTTTGAGGCGTAACACAGATTCTCAAAGATACGTGATCCAAAGTTAACTGACCTGAAAAAATATAATTAAGAAAAAAAAATAACAAGTGCATTATATCTTTTATTCATTTATATATCAACTCTGAAAATTTCATTAAATTCGGTTAATTCCCTGATTTTTGGTATTTTTTTCTTTCGGCGGTGTGACAATACGATGGTGGAATTTAGGTGCGTTAAGTTCGATGTAACCACAATAAGTCTTCTTGATAGTACCATATTCAGGCTGGTTACGGGGGGTGGGGGTCTACCCCCTGAAAAACGCTCACCCGTCCAAGAATGCGACGAGAACTAATTTTTGTATGCTAATTCTTACAACATAAACTATTTTTTACTCCCACCCCACACCGGACTTAACGGATGGCCCCTACATTTGCAGTTACCTGGCAACGCACCTGATGATAAATTACCTGGGGAAAAGGGCCGTGAAAGGTTATAAAAAAGCCATGTTTGTTTGTTTTTATTTTTTATTAATACCCTTCATTCAAAACCCAACGGCAAATTCATTATAACGCACTCTTAATTCCCTGAGGGTGTATTAATAATGAGTGTAAATATATATATATATACATATATATATATATATATATATATATATATATAATGAGTCAGACGAACCTACTATTAGTTTCGCTTAATGCTCTTCAGGGCTAAGAGTCAGATCTTAGCCTGAAGAGCATTAAGCGAAACTGATAGTAGGTTCGTCTGACTCATTAGATTTATCTTTATTATTTGCTCTACTTAGGTTATGAGCACTTTTTACTTATTAGCTTATTCTCCTAGCGGTTATATGAATATATATATATATATATATTCTTATATACATATATATACATATAAATTGTTTTTTCTTTTGGCCAAATACTGTACCAATAGATTACTTTTTGTTGGTACCACTATCTTGGTCTTTTCTTTTTTCAAAAAATTTTTTTCTCCCCGGTTGATGTTTGGTAGTATATTTTTACAATCAAACTATTTGCTGGGTTTTTTCTCGCCGCGAGGATTTACCAACACGCTTGGTATATTAATTATATATATATATATAATATATATTATATATATATATGGTGTTTCTGGATAAATTTTACACTGTCATAAGAAACTATGTGTGTGTGTGTGGTGTGTGTGTAAATGATCAAATTATTTGGTGGTGGGGATGATTCCATTCAGGACCTTTTGATATAGCTATATTAAAAATTAGAAGTCCGCGTGGAGAGCTCAATGTATAATAATTTGACGATTATATACAGAGCAACCTTTATAGGATTGATAAAGAAAAGGCTCAATATTTGCCATGTTTACGCTTATAAATTTATTTCAACCGAAAGATTCTTGTCTTTGAGAATCTCCGATATCTTCAGACCGTCTACAACAATAACAACAACAACAACAACATATATATATATATATAATATATATAATATATATATATATATGAGAAGAAAATATTTTAAAAATATAACTAACACAGGATGTTATGATCAGAGGAAACAATTTTATGTGTCAATACTTAAGCATTTAGGTATTATACCATCTTCAGGACACTGTTAAGGAATGTTTTTGTGAGGGACAAAATGAAAGATCTTAAGTGTATAGTGAATGTGTGAATATGATGTTATTAACCGTTAATTTTTATATGTGTGTTTGTTTACGAAAGCCGATGACGTGTATAAAAATTAATGGTTAATAACATCATATTCATTATAAGACCAACTTGAAAAAAATGTTACGCCCCCAACATAAGGGGGGGGGGGTCAAAATTAATTGACCTGAAAAAAATGAGAAAGTTTCGAAATAAAATAAATAATGCATTATAAAGATCATTCATTGATAAATAAACACTGAAAATTTCATAAAAATCTTTATAATTCGCTGATTTTTGGTAAATTATTTTCTGTAGGGGGGGGGGGTGGGGCTAAAATCATTTTGGGTATTCCTAGTGTATATTTGCATGGAATTTGTGGTTAAAAAGATTTGTTACATAATCATAATCAGCTTAGGTAGGTACATATAGTTAGAATATTTAGCAAAAGGTCCGTTAAGATTAAAAAATGAAGGGTCTGGGTCAGAGTGGAACCTGGGAGCCAAAGGGGATAAAGGGTTGTTCCAACTCCCCATGCCCTCCAGAAACTGGAAATCAGCATCAGAATAGTTTAAAGTTATTCCCATTCTAGCTTCATGAAATATACCTTAAACAAACTAGATTAAATTAATGCAATTCTTCCGACCATGCAATAGGAAATTATGGAAGGATCAAGTATTGAGGAATGGTTTATTGAATCCATTGGAAAAAAATAGAATTAAAATCAGTTGCTCATCGTTGACTTTTGGGCATTGAATTTCACAAATTTAATTTGTTTAATCAATGTGGTTCAACTTTCCCGTTAGACAGTCAATTAATCATCGTTAACTATGGAGCTTTCTCGTGGATCATATTTTTATAAATTTCTGCCATAGATTCTCAACTGGATTGATCCAGATTGTTCGTGATCATATCATGGATGAAAAACATTAATCCTTTCATTCTGAGAGAAGATTGAATTATGTTACAAGGAAACTAGCAGCGGCTACCCGGCGTGCGCGTCCCTCAGAGTCTTCTTCTCTCGAGTTGATATAATCTAATAAGAGTGCGTGTGGACACATACCTCTGAACAAATGTTACATGCGTCTACCATCTAAATATTTAAAATGCAAAAAAAAATCCATGCTGTTATCATTTAAATTCTAGTTTTTAATTATCTTTACGAATATAAAATAATCGCTATCATTTTTGCTCTCAACACCAATCCATTGCTTTTTGGATTATTTAAATATATATATATATATATATATATATATTTAATATATATTTACTTTGTCGTTAATTGATTTATTTTCGAAGTTTCCTCCGGACATACATATTACACACAACTGCCCTTTATAATGTACTAGCAGCGGCTCCGGCGTCGACTGGGTAGAGGGAGATTTTTTAAGTTAGCAGATCCATTCTAACTGAATCGTGAGTTGAATCCTCGTGGTATGTCCCATTTAAATCCCAATGTAAAATAATAGACCTTGCATTGATCCAGCTACCCTGAAAATAAATTATGAATGTCTACTATCTAAAATATTAAATGAAAAAAAATCCATGCTGCTATCATTTAAATTCTATTTTTTTTTTAATTATCTTTTCGATTTATGATTCAAATCTCTATTATTTTTGCTCAAAAAACCAAGCCATGCTAATATTTAATGTGTATATATATTACTTTGTCGTTGATTGTTTATTCGAAGTTTCCTCCGGACATACATATATACACAGTGCACTTTATATATGTATAGATGACTTCATAAAAAAAAATGAAATAAGATTTCATCAATGCAATGAAAAAATATCCAGTACATCAACATGGGTTTTTGATTGTTTAGGCAATGAAATTTTCCTCGAAATTATAGGGAACCCCATATCAGGAATGACTTGGTAAATTGAATTGTTTCTCAGCAGTCATCTTTAGGTGTGTGCATCATCACTTTGGACAATGCTTTCTTAATCACTGAATATCATTTTCATTTACTTGTCAACACACCATGATTGATTTTCTCAGCCAACTTAAACCTCATTTTCTTTTGTTAATTTTGTACAGTTCTCTCACAAACATTCGTTCCTATTTTCGCCTATATGGTTTTCATTTATTTTCGCATATGAGGGTAATCTCATAGTTAGACTAACAATTGCGCTGCTGACGCCGGAAAACTGTTCGTGTCCAGCTATTGGCTACACCGTTGTGATTGTGTGCTGTTCTGCCAACGCTGTCTCGACATTGGAAATCATTGCTTCTAATGAATGTCCCGATTAATGCTACTGCCAAGTGTGAACTGAACAAGGTTCAACGCTTCCTCAACTACATAAACAGCAGAGCGTTGACACGGGACAATAAAAATGGTACAGGCGTCTGAAAAATGCATTGACTTAAATGGCGATTTGTAGATAAATAGATACGTGTTCAAACATTATATAACAAAATGATGACATTAAACAATAACGTTTTTGTGATTTCTAAATATTTTGGAGACCGTAACATTGTATCACCCTCGTATATTGTCTATTTGCAAGACATATTGGTTTTCTTATAGTTCGTTTTTCTAGAAGTATATTTCCCTCGTTGTAACAACCAGCTCAGTCGGTAGAGCTTCCGACTTAGGAACCATAAGGTTCCGTGTTCGATACCGGCCCTCGCCAACTCAGCGTATGAGTAGCACTGGAATCTGTGCGGTAAAGTGGGAGTTGATGGTATATGTGGCGCTCCACCTCAGACGCCAAAAAAACAATCTCCTTGGTCTTAACGCTAGTGAAAAGGGGATAGACTGCGTCGCAGTCTGGGTGATAGCGGACATTAGGCCGCGCCGACGACTTTACCTAATATATTTTATAAAACTTAAGTAAAGTCGTCAGGGTTACCTAAAGTCGGTATCAAGCCAGACAGCGAGGGAGTCATCCTCTTTTCACTCGCTCTAGACAAGAAACTGTTTTTAGCGTCTGAGGTGGAGCGCCACATCTACCATCATATTCTCACTTTACGCACAGATCACGGTGCACCATTCGCTGTGTGGCGAGGGCCGGTATCGAACCATGAACCTTTGGCTCCCAGCCAAACACTCTACCGACTGAGCTTTATTGCCCCAAATTTTAAACTAACTGTGAACATCCGACGTCATTAGCCAGACTTAACTGTGGATCGCCTAATTGAATTAGCTATATCTTTTTAATTTGACAGTTCTTTTATTGTAGCCACATTTTAGTTCATCTAGTTATGCTACTTTTTATCATAATATGCCTGGACCCCTTACTCCGAACCCATAGATCTTAGTGGTATAGAAAACTTACGCAAAAAATATCAAGAAGCAGCGATAGCCTACAGAAACTATTTACAGCTTTGGCTACGCACGATAATATAGTATTCTGGCAAATACCATCCCTTGCACAAGACGAATCACGGTTACCATAGCCTGGAGCAGGTTAGCAGAGGCATTGGCTCTATCAGAGTTCATGTTTTGAAACATGATGAGACATATCCACACTGGATGATAGGCTTTGGAATTCGTAGACAGTTCATTATACTAGTAATATATCATCCGCAAAAGCAATATATGTCAATATACGCGAATGAAAGCATGGACTTTTATAGACAGATAATCGATAATCTGTGATAAGTAAACAAATATTCTTCCAAGATACAGTTCTTTTTTTTTTATCGAATTTGTACCTGTTATCTTTTGTTTTTCATCTGTGCCCTTTTTCTACATAAAAATATTAAAGGTAATCTATGCATTATATGAGACAAAATTCTGTATTCACTCTATGTTATGGGGTTTGAGGAGATATTTTGATCTTTTCTATATAAAGCATATTTGTAGATTATATTCATTGAATTTGTTTTATTACAAGATAGAGAATGGAACATGAGTTCTTTGATGTCATATGCGTGCTCAAATCTTACTTTTGAATCAATTTCCATTTTTAATAAAAAAAAATGGCACAGAACCTAAATTCGGGGAATATGGTAATCGTTGGAACTTTGCAGAATATTGACACAGACTAATAAGTTCCAATTTTCAACATTTGTGACGTTTAGCATCACCTGACTTCCGTTATATAAAGTGTTCACTTTCCACGACAATATGTTGATCTCTCTTCCC
>CM042157.1:35285156-35303601 GCA_023376005.1 Doryteuthis pealeii | reverse complement strand
AGAGAGAGATCCCTAACTCCATGCATGTTTTTATGTTGTTTCTGGCTTTGTAATGTCAGTACATGTTTTCAACATATATCGTTAATAACTTCACCTGAATTGATCGCTGAAATGGGGGTGCGTCTTATATGCCAATGCGTCTTATATGCTGTCAAATACGGTACTTGTTTGTTGTTACGTCTCGTCGCCATGTTTCCTCTTTTTCTTCTTTACTGCTTCTGCTAAGTTCTTGTCTGGCTGTTCCATCTTTATTTTTAAGGGCTTCTTCTGGGCTAATTTTTTTGTCATGCAAATTAACCAACTCACAAGACTTTTATTTTCTTGATCAAGATTTATTTCTGCCCATGTTCTCATTCACACGTCTATCCTGCGTCCATCTCTGGTTGAAACTGAAATCTAAATCTACTCACGTGTTTCTCATGACGTGTTCTAGGGACCAGAGAGCTATAACCATTACTGCTTTTTTTTTTTTTTTTTTTTTTTTTTTTTTTACTTTCTGATTTTAAAGCCAATGGCCCCTTATTCTACAGGGTTTGTCAATAATTTATGCTACCACATAAATTATCTAACACTTTCATATCCCCTTTTTCATAGCCCTCTTTATACCCTTTTTTCATACTCCCTTTTTATAGCCCCCCTTTCATACCCCCATTTCATACCACCACTTATTCATACCGCCATTCTTTCATGTCCCCCTTTTCATACCGCTTGTATCAACCCCTTTTTCATACCCCTATTTTATAACCCCGCTCTTTCAGACCCTAATCTTTTATGACTCCTCTTTCATGCCCCCTTTTATAACCCGCTCTTTCATACCCCTCTTTCTTTCATACCCCCTTTCATTCTCTCACCTCTTTCATACCCCCCTTTTCATAACCCCCATTTATGACCCTCTCTTAAGAATGTAGTCATTTAATTTTTTTTAAGTTCCTGTGGTGTAGTGGCTAATGTGCAGAACTGCGATATTGTTGTAAACGAGTTCGAACTCCAGTCACGCCATATTACATTCACTTTTGGACTGATACCCCCAGGGAAGCTATGACCCCCCGCCCCCAACAATAGGTCGAATAGTATCACTACTGTTCGTTTACAAAAATGGATTTGGCTGTTTGAATTTTACGGCATGTCAACACTTGTTGGATTATTTTATGCCGAAGACGTTTTCTGGTTAAATAGAACTTAATGGACCTAAATTACACCATCGTATGTCATCCCATTGAAAGAAAAAAAATACCAAATATCAGGGAATTAACCGAATTTAGTGAAATTTTCAGTGTTGATGTATTAATGAATAAAAGATATAAAGCAATCATTTTATTTTAAAACTTTTACATTTTTTTTCAGGTCAGTTAACTTTATACCACGTATCTTTGAGAATCTGTGTTACGCCTCAAAGATACGTGGTTCAAAGTTAACTGACCTGAAAAAATGTAAAGGCTTTTAAATAAAATAACTGATGCATTATATCTTTTATTCATTAATATATCAACACTGAAAAGTTCATTAAATTCGGTTAATTCTATGATTGTTTTTTTTTTCTTTCTTCGAGATGACATACGATGGTGGAATTTAGGTCCATTAAGTTCGATTTAACCCGTTTTTTTTTATTCATTCTTGTTGGGTATTCAATATATTTTCAAACAGGTACTACCCACTTCACACTGAACCTGGGCTTAATGTCGATAAAGGGGGTAGTCTACATTCCTCCGAGATCTAGAATTGGAATTTCACCATTAGATGCAGTTTAACATCATACCCAGGACACTAAAGCCTTCAGCCTCCGCCTTCTAGCACATATATAATAAAATGGGAATTGTAGGAAGCATGTGGTGTAATGGTTAAAGTCATGGGAAATGGACTCGTCGCCTCGAGTTCAAATCCTGGACGTGGTAATTGCATTTTACTTAGCGATAATACTCTTGGGAAAAGTATGAATCCTACTCTCCCTCCAGCTATGGGTAAATGGTAGGGCAGACTGGGCTCTTTAACCGTGGTTAGGAAACCGGTCTAGAAGGAAAACTCAAATTCAAACCTATTGAACTCCGCTTAAGAAATTGACCTTGTGTCCCATCCAGCTCGTGCGGAGGGATTGGTAAATATTATATATATATATATATATATATATGAAGAAAATGCTTTCAAAATATAACAGAAACAAGGTGTTAAGATCAAAGGAAAAAGTCTATACTTAAGTATTTCGGTTTATGATAAACCATCATCAGGACAATGCAAGATAAATTTTTGTAAGGTTTTCACACATTCACCATAAACTCAACATTTTCATTTTTCTCCCTTACAAAAATTTCTCTTGTATTGTCCTGATGATGGTTTATCATAAACCGAAATACTTAAGTATAGAGATATTAAATTTTTCCTTTGATCTTAACATCTTGTGTATGTTATATTTTTGAAAACATTTTCTTCATATATTGTCAGATTAATTTCCTCATCGTATTTCTATTCATATATATATATATATATATATATATATATAATAAAAAGGGCTAGGAGCTTGCCATAAAGGCAATAGGGTCGGGACAATCATATAGGTGGCATGCGCGATGGGCTTCAAGACAAACTAAAATTAAGTGACCGCGCGTAATTTAATGATCTGATGATTTGGCGATCCACTCCGTGTGTGACGTGGGTCGGAGGTAGAGTCTCGGTCTGCATTCTGTGGTCGTTGGTTGGATCTCAAATGGCGAAGAGCGTCCTATACACTGCCGAGGAGACAGCTGTCCAGTTTTTCTTATATCCACACGGTGTTGGCCTAATTTTTGGTCGTGTTAATTTAATTAATTAATACATCATATTATATATAATATATATATATATAATATATTATTATATTATATATATGGTATATTATTATATATATATATATATATTATATATATATATATATATAATATATATATATATTTATATATATATATAATTAATATATTATTATATAATTTAATATATATAAATATATATATATATAATATATGTATATATATATAAATATTATATATATAATATATATATATATACAATTATATATATAATATATATATATATATATTATATATATATATATATATATATATATATAATATATGGTCCAAAGAGAGGCTACATTTTTTATACGTTAATCATAAGTTATAATTTACTTTGTTATACATTTAGCATTAAGAAAATCAATCTATATCTATATATCTATCTAATAAATAGTAATAATATATGAGGGTGTTTATATATTATATATATATATATATATATATATATATTATATATATATACACAAAGCGGTCTTCCGGTCTTAGCTCTGCTGGTGAGGCGGGCTGAAATGTACATAAAGAGATTAATTTTTCTCGATTTGTTTAGCCTTAAATTTGAATAGGTATGCCTGCCTAATTCATTAATTATTAATTAGTTAATTTTCAAAATTAGGTACGACTTCAATTAAGCACATATTCTCCAAAAATTGTCAGCTAAAAAAGCATATCAGAACACCTTGATATTATATATATATATATATATATATATATATATATATTATATATATATATGGGGGCCAAGTGATTATGGCTGACAGAAAATCAGTCGGGTTTCCATCACAGCTGGTGGTAGCTTGAAAATCTAGCCACATTGAGGAGACGTGATACGTCGACACACTGTCTCTGGATGACAATATATATATATATATATATATATATATATATATATATATATATATATTCTATTAGATAGATCGATAGATATATAGATATAGATCGATTTTTCTTAATGCAAAGTAAATTATAACTTATGATTAACGTATAAAAAATGTAGTCTCTCTTTGGTCATAATTGTTTGTGTGTATGAGTTATTGAAGCGTTCTCATTCACACACACATGTTACATGTCCATTTGCATACACACACACACACACACACACACACATACACATACATACAAAGAGAGAGTAGGAGGGGAAATAGACTCATGACCACGAGGAGATCAATCATGTCCTATTAATCAATTCCCTTTCCATTTAAAAACGAATATCTCTCTGACACTTGCGTATTCATTGTCTATCTCGTCTAGACACTTTTTCCTTTGTTTAATCTTATATTTATTTTCCCGAACCACAACGCGCCTCATGTCCTTGTGCCACACAAAACAACGTTACTAAAATCAACCAACTTTCTCTTATTTCGTAAATTTTTTTTCGTTTTTTTTTTCTTTTTCTTTTCTCTCTCTCTCTCTATTTTTCATCCATCTATATCTATACATAAATAAAGGGCAGTTGTGTCTATCTGTATGTCCGGAGGAAACTTTGAAAATAAAACAATTAACGACAAAGCAAATATATTAAATATCACTAGGGCTTGGTTTTTGAGTAAAAATAATAGAGATTTGATTTATATTCGTGAAGATAATTAAAAGATAAAATTTAAATGATAACAGCATGGTTTTTTTTTCATTTAATATTTTAGATAGTAGACATTAACATTTCTTTTCAGAGTAGCTGGATCAATACAAGGTCTATTTTTTTACATAGGGATTTAAACGGGGCATTCCACGAGGATGTTTTATAACATATATATATATATATATAATATATATATATATATATATATATATATATATAAGGTATCCAAATGACTGGTTGTAGGGATGATTCTATTTGGGATCTTCAAAACCTCACTGTATAACCATACTGTATGCTCTTGTAGGTGCAAACATAAAATTCATACAAGGATTTTTATAATAATAGATTTTTATAAATCCCTAAATTTAAAAAAAAAGAATTTTTTTTTAAATTTAAAATAAATAAATAAAGTGATTTAATTTTTAAAAGCATTTTTTTAAAGATTTCTTTTTTTAAATTATATGATGGTCGAAATAATTTTACGGAATGACGAATTATTAAGTTTTTTCTTTCAAAGTTATATATATATATATATATATATATAATATATATATGTATATGACAATTTTGGAGGTGGTCCCATGGTGTTGTGACAAAGAAACCCAACCAAATCTGTTGTGGTTTCAGTTGAAATAAGTAGAAAGATTTGTTTTTTTATATATCCGGAACGATCGACGAATGAATATGTTTATATAGAATCAATCACGATAATAATTTTAGTTTTTGAATCTTAGAAAACGCCATGATACTCAGTTTGATATCCAAAGCATCATGATATCTTGTCTGCAATTTGAGATCATCTAAAACTTAAGAACAAAAAAAATAAAAAAAAAAAAAAAGAATGAAAAAAGTAGCTTGTCGGTGAGAGCAGTGGTGGGGTTGGGGGACGAACAGACTCTTTTTTTTTTGGCAAAGGTCAGTCGGCCAGAGGACGCTGGCACGGTCGATGGTCAAGAAAATCGTCAAAACTTCCTTGCATGATTGGCGAACAACGTCTGGGACATAGCGTGTTGGACAGTGGCTGCAACCCAATTTTGGAACTGGACACACATCTCCGACCATCACTCAACAACCGATGGAACGTTTCAATATGTGACGCTGGCGTATGTTCCCCGGAGGTCCCGAAAGATGGACAGGACAGGTCAGGCTTATGAATATTTACAAGAGGCAGCCAAAATGGACGACGAAGAAGATGGAATGAAAAGAGACGAAAAGTCGCGCGCGAAAAAAAGAAGCGGGAAATCGGACAGATATCAGAATAGCGATTTATAATCAGTTTATGCACCGCAGATTTTGAAAAGTTATATATATATATATATATATATATATATATATATATATATATATATATATATGTGTGTGTGTGTGTGTGTGTATAATTCTTATATATGCTTCGATAAAGGTTTATATATATATATATATATATATATATATATACACATTCATTATATATAATGTTATATAATATTTATTTATAAATATATATCTTTATTAGTCGTATGTACTTATAGATAGACACACACACACACACACACACACACACACACACACATATATATATATATATATATATATATATATATATATATTTTTATATATGTTTTGATAAAGGTTCATATATATGTATTATATATAAATATATATATACAGGAAAAAACGTGACTCATTTGGTCACCCATTCAGCTCTAGGATTGGGATTAGGGAAAAGTGAGTTTGCAAAGTGAATTAAATTTTGAAAAAAAAAACACCGGAGAATTTAAAAAAAACATAAAAATCGTTTTGTAAGATTTCTAAGAAAGGCAACGTTTGAATTAATTTAGATTGAAATGGACTTGATTTTTGGAATCATTACAAAATCCCAAATCTCACTCACTCACTCACTCATACCCCACACACACACTCATTTGTCTTTCTTTCTTTCTTTTCATTATGTCCGATTGAAAAAGATTAACGTTATCGCTTCCGCGGGCTCATGATCTCTCTTTTCTACCCTCTTTTTTCCTTTTTCTTGTTTCTTTCTAACTATATTTTTCTGTGTAGCATGTTATTTTTCTCCCTTTCTTTTTATAACTAAAAACGGAATTGTCCATTATTTAGCTGAGGTGACGAAACTCATAAGAAATAAGATTCGGCTGATAAGCGACACCAAATCATCAGGATTTACTCGATTGCATTTTATCTTGGACGATTTGGACGGTCTGATTTTTGACCAGAGGTTGGCAAGATGATAACAGATGATTGAGGAATAAGAAATAGATTCATTTTATATTTATATATCTATCTTATGGCAAACCTAACAATTCAAATGAATTCAAATATTTAAGGTTTTTCTTTTGGGCGTCAAAACAGTTCTGTTTTGATTATCGTCTATCGTAAAATTATACGACAGACGATAATCAAAACAGAACGGTTTTTCCCACCATATAATAAAATGTAAATTGTCAATTGATTATGTGACTATTTCTTGTTTGTAAATAATTTTCTCGTAAAACTTTATGCGTTAGATAACTTTAACTATATATTAAAATAAAACAAACTATATATATAATCAATAATACCGGGGATGTATTTAGTAAAACTTGTTTAAACAAACAATGTGGACCGTTTAATGTTGCATACTTAATTTCTGAGTATGTATAATACAGGGTTATTCTTTAATCTATGTATTCATGATTTCGACTATAAATTGAATACTCGTTTATAAACTTACGCAATTCCTGTGGGTATTGTGATGTAATCACTGACGTTGTTTCGGTTTAACAGACAGACACCGAATCTCCATTATAATAAGATTTTGTGTTGCTGTTTAATATGTCATATCGTCAAACTTGTTTCACATATTTATGTTTTTGGAGGTTATGTGCTTAATTGAAGTCATACCTAATTCTGAGAGTTAATTAGTTAATAATTAAAGAATTTAGGCAGGCATATATGTTCAAATGTAAGGCTAAACAAATCGAGAAAATGTCAATCCTGAATGTACATTTCGACCTATTAGGTCTCATCAGCAAGGTTATAGACATGGGAGACTGCTCCGTGTGTGACTCGAAACCTCGACTGTCAAGCTGACAGGCGAAAGCCATATAAAAAATAAACACATTTGTTTGTTTACTTAACCTCATTTTTATATGTGTATTCGTGAGATGTTTCTTAATATGACAGATTATGATATTTCGGGCTGTTGTCCTCATCTTTATTGTGTATAAACCCAACGTTCAGTCCACTGTAACCTCAGCTCAGTTTTAGGTGTTTTTTATCTATTTATTATTCTACTTACCTTAAGATAGTTCATCTTCAGACGATGAGAAGGTCCAGGATGCAGCAATTTAAACCTTCTCATTTTATGTTCTTGGTCAGATTGTTGTATACTCTTCTTTTTCTTACTTATATTCTTCAGATCATCTTTGGTATGTTACGTTCTTCTTCCAGCGTCTGGACCTAGTCTTGGGGACTTCGTGTCTGGTCTTGTAGGTCAGCTTGTTGCCAAGACATTCATCAACCACAAAAACCATATTATTTATTTAAACTTTTATTTCTTAACTAAACATATTTCTCTAACTAATCGTGTGCAGTGAGTCTCAGCTAAAGCAGTAACATCTTATCTGCCTGACGTCCAAGCTGAAACTGAAGACCAACCAGGTCCCACGTGACTTCACGTATTTCGCGGGCTTTCTGTAATATTCCTGGAAAGTCCCGCCCATGATATGAAAAGGGGCCATCCCTTCAAAAATACAGGGGATTGACAATAATCTATTCATAGATTATGTAACAAGATTAAGGTGGTTATGCAAGTGATAACATCCTTTGCGACATTTTGAAATTTCAGTTTTTAGAATAAGTAACTTCTTCCATTTAATTTTTCGGGGCTCTTCGCACAAATGCGTCCTGGCCCCAGCCCTAAAATTCGCTCGGCGGTGCATTCTGAAAAAACAACCCACGCTACGATTGAAGTCCCTAGCTGTTTGAAGGCGTTTATATTTTTTATATTTTTTAGCGGTTTTTAGGGTTTAGGGTTAGGGTTTAAGATGTTGTTTTGAAATTAAAATGAAAGGAAAATACCGAGAGAAAAAAACATTTTTGTTATAGGTGATACACCCTATAAGACTAATGGAATGCGCCGACAGGTTACTATAAGTAACAGGGATAATTGTGGCTTGGCAGTAAGCCAATGCGAGTATGCCAATAACTCTATTTTGTCGGGCGTAATTTCCACATCTCTCTATTGTATTTGTCTACTTTCTGTTAATACATTTTTCTACATTTGTTACCCGTCGTTTTGTTCTTATTTGACCCCTTAAAGCCTCACAACAATTTTAAAGGAGGTAAGTATTTACATTTACTTGTCGATAAAAAAACTTGGGTGATGGCTAATTTCTAACGCCTTCAAACCACGAAAAAAAAGTAATTTGTCGCTAAAAACGCATTCAAACCGCTAAAAAATATTTTAAAGAGGGTGTTTTATTATCTGCATTTACTTGTCGAGAAAAAATTGGGGGAAAAACGCCTTAAACGCGGGTTGTTTTTTGAGCTGGCACCGCTTAGCGTTTTTTAGGAGGCCAGGACGCATTTATCGAAGAGCCCCAATTTTTCTATATCTAATCTCAATGTTGTCAATAAGTCTGGTGCTTGGAGCGCCTGTGAATGAGCATTCATAATTAAGCTGAAACTACGTTTGAATTAATGGGTCATCGTCGGAAGATGACATATTTTAAGGTAAATAAAATAATAATTTTAAAAACCACCTAAAACAGAACCCGAGTTTATAGTGGCCTGAACCTGGTGTTTATACACAATAAAGATGAGGACAACAGTCCGAAATATCATTATTATTTACAATAGATCAAATTCCAATTTTCCAAGACTTTATGTTGCTTGGAGAGCACCCTTGAATAAGCAGTAACGATTAAGCTCCGAAACTGCATTTGAATACATGGGTAATCGTCTGAAGATGACTTATTTTAAGGTAATTAAAATAATTTATAAAAAAACACCCAAAACAAAGTCCGAGGTTACAGTGGACTGGAGGTTGTGTTTATACACAATAAAGATGAGGACAACAGTCTGAAAAATCATAATTATTCATATCAAGCCTCATCTCATTAAATACACATATAAATATGAAACATATTAGTGTTAGCACTTCTGTTAGTACATATATTATTGTTGTGGGGTTTTAAGGGGTCAAAATAAGACAAACACGACAGGTAACAATGTAGACAAATGTATTTAGCAAAAGAGTAGAAATTTTACAGCAAAGAAAGTGGAGATTGCGTCCGACCAATATAGTTACGAGCTGACTCGCATTTGCTTCCCGTCAAGCCACAATTGTTCCTATTACTTATAGTAGCCGTCGGCGCATTCCATTATTGTCCATAGGTTATATCACCTATAACAATTATTAAAACAAAAAATAATGAAAGTTAAAATAATATGTTCGGGTGACAAGACTTTCGGACCACCCGTTACATTTGATGAATTGAAAGTTTTTAATTATTTTACCTTTAAACAATATCGACATAATGTCAAATGTCTTATCAGACAAAAAAACAGAGATTGACACAAAAAAAAAGAATAAAAAATATATCTAATCAATTTTTTTTTAATTTTATTATTTTAACTAGCAAATATATGCACCCTCCGGGTGCAAGTATTTAAGTTTTAATGTAATAAAATATTGTATTAAATTAGAAAGGCTAATGAAACTAAATAAGAACACAGATAAAAAGATTTGAAACAGAGAGAGTATAGTAAAAAATGGAACAACTGAAACTTAATCTCCCATCACTCTCGTCTTTCATTGTTATTTTTTCTAATTTAAGTATTTAGTTAAAATAGGAAGTAAAGAATAATATTACAGTTATTTCTTCTTGTTAATGGATTTCATTTAAGATTCATTGAAGAGATTTTTGCTTATATTCATTAAAATAAAACCAAACAGTTAGAAATCAATAATACTAAGCACATATCTATTAAATTCGATTTTTTAATATTAATATGCAAATTAGCCTTCCCGTTTACACTGTAAACCGCTATTTTGTTGTATATATAAATATAATTGCATGTTGTCAGTATGTAAACATAGTTAACAGTATTAATAATGTATGACAATTTTATTAATAATTGAGGTTAAATAAAAATAAAATCATGGAGAATGTGATGTCTATAACTAAGAGAATTGTGACTTGAATAGGAATATAGTTTCGGTTACAGACAGAAAAACACACAATCTCATTATAATAAGATTAGCTTAAAATAACTCATCTTATTTTATTGCATTTGAATTCATTGGTAACTACAAAAGGTGATCCTGGTTAGCTCGAAGGGCCGGGTTAGCTCAGTCGGTAGAGCGTTGGGGTATTTGCCTCATACCCCACTTGTATGGGCTGGGCACAAGGCCTCGTTTTAACGTGGGCCCACCCACAAGCCGAAGCTCTTGGATGGGAAAGAACAAAAATTGCGTCGATCCCTTCGGCATTCCCCCTCAAGGGGGCACCTCAGGCGCTGGGCAATAAACCCAGCCCTGCCCTTTAAGTCAAGGGGGCAGGTGTGGCCTGGCGGGAAAGCCCCCTGGGATCGACGCTATTATTTGTACTTTAACCTGATCCAGTGACCGAAGCACACTGGACCCCCCAACGAGGTCAGGTAAGTACCAAAGTATAGTACTGGAACAGATACTACACATTGATCCTCACCTATGTCAGGTATGTATATAATTTCTATATATGTTGGTAGAGCGTTAGGCTAGAAACCACAAGGTCCCTAGTTCGATACCGCCCTCGCCAACTCAGCGTATGAGTAGCACAGGGGATTTGTGCGGTAAAGTAAGAAACTGATGGTAGGTGTGGTGCTCCACCTCAGACGCAAAAAACAATCTCCTTGGTCTAGCGTTAGTGAAAAGGGGATAGACTCACTCGCTGATTGGCTGATACCGACTTTAGGCCATCCCGACGACGACTTTTACAAAAGATGATATATTTCAAGGTAGAAAAAATAATAAATAAAAAAGAAAAAACAAAAACAGAGTCCGAGGTTACAGTGTCCCGAACGCGGGGTTTATACATAATAAAGATGAGGACAACAGTCCGAAAATATCATAATTATTCTTCTTTTTTTTTTCCACATAAACAGCAAATAGTGCGGATCTCGAAGGACATTGTTTGTAATTAATATAATTAATGTCACCTCAGTATTGTCCATCGAGTGTTGCCTTCGAGCCACTCTGGGTTTTGTGCTGCAATTATCCCGACTGATGTGAATAGATGAAAGCTTTGCCGCCATCTTCTCACTCGCATGTATCATACCTCATGATGCTCATCAAAATGCAACCACGTGCAGGTGAAAGGAGCTTAATTTAAGCAAACGTCTAAGAGCAAGTACATCACCCCTACCCCCCAACGTCAATATACAGCACCACTCCAACCAGCCACCTCCCCTCTCCATCGCCTCGCAAAACCTGCCCAACGAGCACAACCAAATCGATAGGTTGAGACGAAGAGGTTGGGATATAGATAGATAGATAGATAGATAGAGATAGATAGGGGACGAATAGATAGATAGATAGATAGGTAGATAGATAGATAGATAGATAGATAGATAGATAGATAGATAGATAGATAGATAGATAGATAAAGAAAACGTGGAAATAGGAACGAATAGAAAGAAGAAAGAAAGAAAGAGAAAGAAAGAAGATATATGGATAGAGAAAAAAGAAATGGTTGAAATAGATAGAGAGAGAGGGAGAGAGAAACAGTATAGATACATAGAATCGAAGAGGTTGAGAAAGAAGAAAGAAGAAAGAAAGAAGAAAAGAAAGAAAGAAAGAAGAAGAAAGAAAAAGAGGTTTGGATAGATGATAGATAGATAGATAGATAGATAGATAAAGAAAAAACGTGGAAAATAGATAGATAAGAATGAAAAGAAAGAAAGAAAGAAAGAAAGAAAGGAGGAAGATATATGGATTAAGAAAATAAATTAAGAGGTTGAGATATGGATAGATAGATAGATAGATAGAGGGGGAGAGAGAAACAGTATAGATTATAGAAAGGTTGAGAAGAAAGAAAGAAAGAGAAGACAGAAAGAAAGAAAGAAAGAAAAAAGAGATTGGGATAGATAGATAGATAGAGATAGATAGATAGATAGATAGATAGAAAAACGTGCAAGATAGATATAGATATTAGATAGGAACGAATAGAAAGAAAGAAAGAAAGAAAGAAAGAAAGGATGAAAGAAAGAAAGAAAGAAACGAGGAGGATATATGGATTGAGAAAAAGAAATGAAGAGGTTGAGATAGATAGATAGATAGATAGATAGATAGATAGATAGAGAGGGGGGAAACAGTATAGATACATAGAACCGAAGAGGTTGAGAAAAAAAGAAAAAGAGAAAAGAAAAAAATAGATAGATAGCATCGATAAAAACGAATAGGTCAACATTGATAGATAGATCTATAGATAGAAGAAAAAACGAGAGATAGATAGATAGATTGATAGAAATGAGATGGAATGAAAGAAAAAAGAAAAGAATGAAAGAAAGATAGTTATAAAGAAAAATAGGCTAGATAGATAGACAGACAGATACATAGATATATAGATATAGATAGATTGAATCAAAATTGATAGAAAGAAAGAAAGAAAGAAAGAAAGAAAGAAAGAAAAAAGAAAGAAAGACTAGTAGGATAGATAGATAGATAGATAAATAGTTGTGGACGAATTGAAAGAAAGAAAGAAAGAAACGAGGAGGATATATGGATAGAGTAATAGATGTGAAGAGGTTGAGATAGGTAATATGAGAAAGAAAGAAACAAACAAACAAAGAGAAGATAGATAGATATAATCAAAATGGATAAATAGATAGATAGATTGATTGCTTGATTGATAGAAATGAGTAGGAAAGAAAAAAAGAAAGAAAGAAAGAAAGATAGATAGATAGATAGATAGGTAGGTAGAAAGAAAGAATAGGCTGGATAGATAGACAGACAGACGGATAGATATATAGATATAGATAGATAGAAAGAAAGAATATACTGGATAGATAGACTGACATACGGATAGATATATAGATATAGATAGATAGAATCAAAATAGATAGATAGATAGATAGAAAGAATAGGCTGGATAGATAGACAGACAGACGGATAGATATATAGATATAGATAGATAGATAGATAGATAGAATAGGCTGAATAGATAGACAGACAGACGGATAGATACATAGATATAGATAGATAGATAGATAGATAGAAAGAATATACTGGATAGATAGACAGACAGACGGATAGATATATAGATATAGATAGATAGAAACAAAATAGATAGATAGATAGATAGATAGATAAAAAGAATAGGCTGGATAGATAGACAAACAGACGGGTAGATATATAGATATAGATAGATAGAATCAAAATAGATAGATAGATAGATAGATAGATAGATAGATAGAAAGAATATGCTGGATAGATAGACAGACAGACAGGCGGATAGATATATAGATATAGATAGATAGAACCAAAATATATAGATAGATAGATAGAAAGAAAGAATATGCTGGATAGATAGACAGGCAGGCGGATAGATATATAAATATAGATAGATAGATAGAAAGAAAGAATATACTGGATAGATAGATAGACAGACAGACGGATAGATATATAGATATAGATAGATAGAACCAAAATAGATAGATAGATAGATAGATAGAAAGAATAGGCTGGATAGATAGACAGACAGACGGATAGATATATAGATATAGATAGATAGAAAGAATATACTGGATAGATAGACAGACAGATGGATAGATATATAGATATAGATAGATAGAAAGAATATACTGGATAGATAGACAGACAGACGGATAGATATATAGATATAGATAGATAGATAGAAAGAAAGAATATACTGGATAGATAGACAGCCGGATAGATATATAGATAGATAGATAGATAGATAGAATCAAAATAGATAGATAGATATATAGATTGATAGAAAGAATATACTGGATAGATAGACAGACAGTCGGATAGATATATAGATATAGATAGATAGAATCAAAATAGATAGATAGATAGATAGATAGATATAAATCTGCCGTTTAAGTCGAGCCAATTTTGGCGGCAAGGCCAGGGTTTTATATGGTCGGCGTATTCGGGCTCATTTGAAAATCCCTCGAAGCAAAACGTGAAGGAACGTCAAAGCAGATTGCAGAGTCGTCTTGACCACCTGCGATCTATCAAATAGTGTTAGTGCTTGGCTGCAATTAGCCTTCACTGGACAACGGTCATCGCATTCATCCTTTTGCGATCATCCAAGGGACACCGGGGACTGGTGGGGGGTGGGGGTGATGGTGTGGTGCGGGGGAGGCTGGTCAGGGCGGTGGTGCGGTAAAATGGGTCAGCGGTCCTCTGCACTGGCCGGAAAGAATATTGGATTGACCGTTGAATGGATGGACGATGTGTTTAATGGAGATGGAAGTTCACGGAGAATACCGACGCGGGAATTGATTGATTGGAAGAAAGAAGGAAAGGAAGAAAGAAAGGAAGAAAGACAGACAGATAGATAGAAGGAAAGGAAGGAAAGGAAAAAGAAAGAAAGGATGAAGGAAGTAGAGAAAGAAGAAAGAAAGAAAGAAAGAAAAAAGAACAAATTTGAATAATTGTTTATATAGGTAGGTAGGAGAGTCTGAATAGGTATGCAAATAAAAAATGAGATAGGTAGAGAGAAAAAAAGGAGAATATAGATAGATAGATAGATATAAACGAGGAGAATAGATAGGTGGATAGAAAAGGGAGGATATATATATATATATATATATATATATATATATAATATATATATGTGTGTGTGTGTGTGTGTGTGTGTGTGTGTGTGTGTGTACCAACCCCTCCACACGAGCAGGAAACGAAGAAATAGATAGATAGATAGAAACGAAGAAATAGATAGATAGATAGATAGATAGATAGATAGATAGATAGAAACGAAGAAATAGATAGATAGATAGATAGATAGATAGATAGAAACGAAGAAATAGATAGATAGATAGAAACGAAGAAATAAATAGATAGATAGATAGATAGATAGATATATGGATAGATAGAACGAAGAAATAAATAGATAGATAGAAACGAAGAAATAGATAGATAGATAGATAGATAGATAGATAGATAGATAGATAGATAAAACCGAAGAAATAGATAGAAGGAAACGAAGAAATAGATAGATATATAGATAGATAGAAACGAAGAAATAGATAGATAGATAGATAGATAGATTGATAGATAACTTGTCTTACTTCATCACGTCTTCTTTTTCTTTTTTTATATATCTCGGATGATTTGTGTGCAAGTGGCCGTACAGCTGCGTTTTTGTGGGATGGTCTTTCCACGATTTGTTGAAGACCCCACGCAGCATTCTTATGTAGCTCCCATCTAGCTTATTCTCTAGGCGATTCGTTCGATTACAAGTGCAGAAAGAGTGGTGCAGCATACAGTAGCACTGATACAACTACGGATTGGAAGAATTGTCGCTTATATACATATATAAATATAAGTACTGTCAGAGGGCGGATGTGCACCAGGATATCCACACCGATAGAAGTAGGACTGGGATACTTACTACTCACATAAATCCCCAATACAACCCGGCGCTTGGGTACAAGCGCTGAGGCTTCTGGGTAGGCTTGCATCTCGTGAAGTGACTCAGTACTACTTGAGACAGCACCTTGCAGCAGCTCAGTAATCCAATCGGCTCGGACTTTCCCTTGCCACTGGACCAACTGCCGAACTGCCAAGACAGTGGACTGAAGGTATGTGCATCCTCTTTCCACTTACTATATCTCATGCACAAGTTTCATTCCATATTTAGTGAGGCCACCGTCGTCTGCGACGGACTTCTATAAACATAAGCAAGAAGGATCTCCAAGATTCTACCACGTGTTCAGAAAAAGGTTGCATAAACCGAAATGTTATAGCGCCGACATTACCATCAATAATTAATATTCACCCTGTTTTTTTTTAACCATTACACCACGCGCTTCCTACTATAGATATATAGATAGATAAAAATAAGGAATACAGATAGGTAGGTAGATAAATAGATAGACAGATAGATAGAAAGAAAGGAAGAAAGAAAGAAAGAGAGAAAGAAAAAGATAGATAGATTGATAGAAAAAAGGATATATACATATATAGATATAAACAAGGAGGTTCAGATAGATAAAAACGAAGAGACTCGACAGAGACAGACAGACATAAACCGAAATGTTATAGTGCCGACATTACCATCAAGAATTAATATTCACCCTGCGTTTGTTTTTTAATATTTTTTTCACATAACTATATATACAAGGTAAAAAGTGTCGAGATTGTTTGTACTTTTTGACACACCTTGTATTCTGAAAAAAAAAAAAAATAACGTTCCATTTCATTGTTCATTTCTATCTTAGTAAATACAGCTTTAATCTCGATACTTTTTTTGATACACCTTGGATATGACCGATACCATTTCCTACGATGATAACCGTCTTGATAAGTGTTGTGATGTTAGTTCAACAGTAAAAAAAGAAGTCAGTCGAGGTAGGGTAAAAAGAGACAAGTGTATTTACAATAAGGTACAAGAACGGCTAGCTTGCCGCTAAACAGTAACAGTACGGTAACAGTACAACCTTTTCACTCGGTGTCTCACTATTTATAGTGAGAACCGGTGTATATTCTCCACTGTAGGAACGGCCGGTATAACAATAAGTGCGCCTCCGAGATGTAACTGGAGAAACATTTAAGCCTCTTTTTACAGAAGAGTGACATATGTTTCGGATTAACCTTCGAACAAGTCTCAATCCTCAATCTACAAATCTCAAAGATTAGAAAGAAAAGAACAAAAACATTTCTTCAAGTTTTGTTGTAATTAGTTGCACATGATACACATTCCACATACGAATATTTAGACACATATCTGAAATTCGAGTTTAAAAAAAAAACTTCTGAGAATTTGAACAAAGAAAACGGAAAGCATAACATATATATTAATACTAGTGTTCCTTAATTTTCCGACCGTTATCATCTTGCAACATCCTCTGGTTAAAAATGAGACCATCCAAATCGTTCGGGATCGGATACAAAAATGTTAATCCTAATTATGTGATGTTGCTGATCCGAAGAATTATTATTTCTTATGAGTTTCGCTGTTACAGTCTTCTGGGTCATCATGGAGCCCTTAAGCAAGAGCGCTTATCCAGTGGAATTGGATCCTTGATAAAGAGTCCTTCGATAATGAATCCTTTGGTTACTCTGGTAAAGAGTTCTCAGTTACTGGTATAGAGTCCTTCGATAATGAATCCTTTACTCTGGTAAAGAGTTCTCAGTTCTGGTAAAGAGTCCTTCGATAATGAATCCTTTTGGTTACTCTGGTAAAGAGTTCTCAGTTACTGGTATAGAGTCCTTCGATAATGAATCCTTTGGTTACTCTGGTAAGAGTTCTCAGTTCTTGGTAAAGAGACCTTCGATAATGAATCCTTTGGTTACTCTGGTAATTGCATAAGTCCGTCATCAAGGAGTGCAGTTAGAATTATGTCCAATGTGTGTGTGTGTGTGGGGGGGTTAAGTATTCTATCAGCCACGCAATATTGGTAGTGATTGGCTGTAAGAATAACCCACGTGACCTTGGCTAGTCTATAAATCTAGGTGAGGAATTAGAGCACACCTTATATCCAAATAAAATCCAACAGTCGCTACCTCAGCTAAATAATGAACCATTCCGATTTTATTACAAAGAAAGAAATGGAAGAAAAAGGACATGCTATACAGAAATAAATATATTTCCTCCGTGTTTCCTCAGCTTTGCTTTCTTTTGGGATTGATTATTATTAATAATCAAGTTATCATGAGAGAATGCTAAAATACTCTTTTAAAGTGATTTCCCAGCATCTTGATATTTGATTTGGGCAATTTTCACCTTTAGTTGTCAAAATTCCTAACATAAAATTGTGCGTGCACACTAGCTGAAATGAACTTAATTGTTATTAAGAACACATTTTATGATATTTTTGTGTTAATGCATGC
>CM042157.1:35277656-35280156 GCA_023376005.1 Doryteuthis pealeii | reverse complement strand
TTGTGGCCAAGAAGTCACTAATTAGCGCTACGGGAAATGCAATGAGCATGTCCAAAATTTGAACACGTCTCGACGTGTCTATTTCCTATCTTACACCCATGACCTTATACCAAACTATGTATATTGTGTAATGGATTTCCTATCTTACGTAATTCTATAATCAAAAATATATTATATCTGTCCCTCAGTGACTTCTGGCCACCCTGTATATATATATATATATATATATATATATATTAATATTATATGAAAATGAAATAGAAATTAGAAGGCTATTGACAATGTAATGGAAAACGATAGGTGATGAAATTGATGTTTATTTACCTGTTTCCTAGATTTCGGATAAAATCCCATCTTCAGAGGTTTCGGGTTACGTGTGTTATTACCGTTCCTTTATTACCGTTTCTCCGGCGTCGTATATTTTGTATAAAAAACACACGTAACTCCGAAACCTCTGAAGATGGGATTTTATCCCGAAAAATCTAGAACAGGTAAATAAACATCAATTTCATCACCTAATCGTTTTCCATACATTGTCAATAGCCTTTCTAAATCTATTTCATTTTCATATATATAATATATATATATATATATATATATATAATATACAAGGGGGCCAAGAAGTCACTGAGGGACAGATATAAGGTATATTTTTGATTATAGAATTACGTAACGATAGGAATCCATGTACACAAATTATACATAGTTGGTATAAGTCATGGGTGTAAGATAGGAAATAAGACACGCTCGCAGACGTTGCTTCAAATTTGGACGATGCTCATTGCATTTCCCGTAGCGCTAATTAGTGACTTCTTGGCACTATATATATAATATTATATATATATATATATTATATATATATAATATATATATGAGAAGTAAATACACAAGCGAGGATTTTGCATATGGCTTTTTTTTTTAGCCGACAATTTTTGGAGAATATGTGCTTAATTGAAGCTCATACCTAATTTGAAAGTAATTAATTAATTAATTAATTAAATTAGGCGCGGGCATACCTATTTAAATATAAGGATAAAAAAATCGAGAAAAATCAATCTCTGTATGTACCATTTCGGCCTATTAGGCCCTCATCAGCAGAGCTATAATAGGAAGACCCGTGTATATATATATAATATATATATATATATATATATAATGAGTGAAAAATCTGCCTTACGGCTTAGTACTTTTACAATAGTGTAATTTACGCAGAGGGCTCAATGTGTCCTCTTATACTAGGGTCACAGAGCAAAAATTATAAGCAAAATATAACCAAAAAATGATTTAGAATGAAAGCATATCTCTAGACTCCTAAATAGTTCTATTTATGCTTATCATTCAAAAATATTCTATTTTTCCTTGTATATAGTATGTAAAACCCAAATATATATATTATATACATATATAACACACACACGCAACAACACAACACACACATATATATGTATATTAATATATTATAAATAATATATATATAATATAATATATATAATAACGAAAAAGAGATTCATTTTTGTTCATAAATTCTCATATACAACGCAGATTCTTTCTCGCCGTGCTCTTTAGAGTGAATTCTTCTATAAGTGAAGACCGAAAATTATCAATAAGAAGAGACGACTAAAAAAAGGAGGTCTTTATTATTGTTACGAATGTCGGCCGATTACTACTTCTTCAGCTGGACATCTCATGACCCCGGAAAGATCGGGATGGACAGACAGAGAGAGAGAGAGAGAGAGAGAGAGATGAGAGGAGAAATCCAGCATCTGTCAATATACCCCTCACTATCACTTTTTGTAAAAAATATATATTTAGCCAACCCCTCTTAGATGAGTAGGGATGTGACACAAGTCAATTTCTTAAATGGAGAGTTTAACAGGTTTGAATTCCAGAGTTTCCCTCTCCTGGACCAGTTAAAGAGCTCAGTTTCCTATCTATTTACCCATGGTTGACAGGAGAATAGTTGGATGCATACCTTTCCCAAGGGTATTAGTGCTATGTGAAAATGCAACCCAACTTGTCGCAAGGATTTTGAACTTATCTATAGTGTCCATTTCCTACAATGATAAACCAATTTACACCCACACACCTCCAGCTTCAGATTTTTGATAACACTTTAAACCAAACATTTCATATAATATATAATAAAATTAATCACCTTTAATAATTTTTTTCAGTTAGAAATTTGAAACTTTTGCTCAGAGAACCAATTTTCCATGATGATAACCCACACTTCTAATATAAAAAAGTATCAAAAATTTGAATCTAAATTAAACATTTTTATTCTAAAATTCAAATGAAATGTGTACACAGCTGCGCAACTTATATGAAAAAGTGGCTGATAATGTCAATGCGCCTACTGCGTTCCTGGATAGAGAGGATAATAAAAAGTTAGTCTCGCAGAATCCACGATTTATTTTGAATTCTTAACATAAATTGATTAATTTGAATCCAAAAATGCCACCATGCTTCCCTTTTTCTTTACTATTTTAAAATTGAGATT
>CM042157.1:35219572-35277556 GCA_023376005.1 Doryteuthis pealeii | reverse complement strand
AAAAGAGAGAGATCACCAAGTATTTCCTAGAAAAGAGCAATAATATATGACAAGGAGACAAAGAAAGAAAAGAAAAGGAAGAACGGGAAGAAGAAAAAAAGAAGAAAAAAAGATATATTGCAAAGAAAGAAAGAAAGAAAAAAGAAAGAAATAGAAAATAGAAAACTAAGAAAGAAAAAAGAAGGAGAACGGGAGAAAGAGAGAAAGTGTCAGAAAGAGTAATAATGTGTGACAAAAAAAAGAAAGAAAGAAAGAAAGAGAAGGAAATAGAAAAATAGAAAACTAGAAAGAAAAAGAGGAGAACGGAAGGAAAGAGAGAAAGTGTCAGAAAGAGTAATAATGTGTGACAAAAAAAGACAAAGAAGAAGAAAGAAAGAAAAAGAAATAGAAAATAGAAACTAAAGAAAGAAAGAAAGGAGAACGGAAGGAAAGAGGAAAGTGTCAGAAAGAGGTAATAATGTGTGACAAAAAGAAAAGAAAGAAAGGAAAGAAAGAAAGAAAGAAGAAATAGAAAATAGAAACTAAGAAAGAAAAAGAAAGGAGAAGGAAGGAAAGAGAGAAAGTGTCAGAAAAGAGTAATAATGTGTGAAAAAAGACAAAGAAAGAAAGAAAGAAGAAAGAAAAGAAAAAAGAAAGAAAAGAAATAAAAAATAAGAAAACTAAACAAGAAAGAAAGGAGAACGGAGAAAAGAGAAAGTAAAGAGTAATAATGTGTGACAAAAAGACAAAGAAAGAAAGAAAGAAAGAAAGAAAGATAGAAAATAGAAACTAAGAAAGAAAAAGCAAGGAGAACGGAGGAAAGAGAGAAAGTGTCGAAAGAGTAATAATGGTGTGACAAAAAAGACAAAGAGAAGAAAGAAAAGAAAGAAAGAAATAGAAAGAAAACTAGAAGAAAAAGAAAGGAGAAGGAAGGAAGAGAGAAAGTGTCAGAAAGAGTAAATATGTGTGACAAAAAAGACAAGAAAGAAAGAAAGAAAGAAAGAAAGAAAAAATAGAAAATAGAAAACTAAGAAAGAAAGAAAGGAGACGGAAGGAAAGAGAGAAAGTGTCAGAAAGAGTAAATAATTGTTGACAAAAAAGACAAAGAAAGAAAAGAAAGAAAGAAAGAAAGAAAGAAAGAAAAGAAAGAAAGCAAAAAAGACGAAAAAGACTGGAATAGTAAAGAAACGAAGGTAAACAAAGATGAAAGAAAGGATGAAGTAAATAGACTTGATAGATAGAAAGAAAGAAAGAAAGAAAGAAAGAAAGAAAGAAAGAAAGAAAAAAGAAGAAAAGAAAGAAAGAAAAAAAGAAAGAAAGACTGGAATTGTAAAAGAAAGGAAGGGTAATAAAATGAAATAGCAAGCAAGAAGGAAGCAGTTAAAAAAGAAATAAAGCAAGAAAGAAAGAAAAGAAAAAAGAAAGAAAGAAAGGGAGGAAAAGAAGGAAGGAAGGAAGGGAGGAATGAGAAGAAACGTGTCTGAAAAGTAACAATATATGAGAAAAAGATAAGGAAAGGAAGAAAGAAAGAAATGGACAAAATAAAGAAAAAAGATAAGAGAAAGAAGGAAAAAAATAAAAGAAAGAGAGAAAGCTAAATATAAACCGAGATGAAGAAAAAAATGAAATGATTAGGCCAGCTCTAAAAAGTGAATGAAAAGGAGAACACTGGAAAAGTGATTGAAAGAAAGAAAGAAAGAAAGAAAGAAAGAAAGAAAGAAAGAAAAAGAAAGTTGCTTGTGTGTGAGTGTGTGAGTGTGTGTATTTTTATTTTGGGGGGGAGGATCTTGTTAAAGAGTGGGGGACGTTCCTGACAAAAAGAAAGAAAGAAAGAAAGAAGAAAGAAAGAAAGAAAAGAAAGAAAGAAAGAAAAGAAAACAAAGAAAAGAAAGAAGAAAGAAAGAAAGAAAGAAAGAAAGAAAGGGTTGTTTGTGTGTGAGTGTGTGTGTGTATTTTTATTTTTATTTTATTTATTTATTTATTTTTGGGGGGTCTTGTTAAAGATAGGGGGGAAAAAGAAAAGAAAGAAGAAAGAAGAAAAAGAAAGAAGAAAAGAAAGAAGAAAAAGAAAGAAAGAAAGAAAGAAAAGAAAGAGAAAAGAAAAAAGAAAGAAAGAAGAAAGAAGAAGAAGAAAAAGAGAAGAAAAGAAAGAGAAAAAGAAAGAAGAAAAAAGAAGAAGAAAGAAGAAAAAGAAAGAAGAAAAAGAAAGAAGAAAAAGAAAGAAGAAAGAAGAAGAAAGAAGAAAAAGAAAGAAGAAAAGAAAGAAGAAAGAAGAAAGAAAGAAGAAAAGAGAAGAAAAAAAGAAGAAAAAGAAAGAAAGAAAAAGAAAGAAGAAAGAAAAGAAAGAAGAAAAAGAAGAAGAAAAAGAAAGAAAAGAAAGAAGAAAGAAAAAAGAAAGAGAAAGAAAGAAGAAGAAAGAAAGAAAGAAGAAAAAGAAAGAAGAAAAAGAAAGAAAGAAGAAGAAAAGAAAGAAAGAAAAAGAGAAGAAAGAAGAAAAAGAAAGAAGAAAGAAAGAAGAAAAAGAAGAAGAAAAGAAGAAGAAAAAGAAAGAAGAAAAAGAAAGAAAGAAAGAAAGAAAGGAGAAAGAAACGGTTATTGTTTTTGTGTATGAATGTGTTTGTTTTTTTTTGTTTTTGTTTTTTTTCTTGTTTTTTAGTTTGTTTGTTTGTTTGGGTTTTTTGTCTCATTAAAGATAGGGGGTCGTCTCCTGCAAAAAAGAAAGAAAGAAAGAAAGAAAGAAAGAAAGAAACGGTTGTGTTTTTCTTTTTTTTTTTCTTTTCTTTTTTCTTTTTTGTTAATATCTCGTTAAATACAGCGGGGGACGTCTCCTGCCAAGTAGACCTCTTCAGAGAAATCTCATCTCCTTCAGACAGATATGTTGTCAAGCCGTGACCTTCAGGGTTACCACTGGCATCCCATCTACGGACTTAAGGTGGCCGATGAGCATGTATCTAGTTTTTTTCAATGGTTGCTTTTATTTGTACTGCTGACTACAGACATTATGATGATTCGACCCACCACCACCACCTCCACCATGGTTGCTAGTAACCCCCCCTCTCTCTCTCTGTCCATCCCCATCTTTCCGGGGCCACGAGATGTCCAGCTGAAGAAGTAGTAATCGGCCGACATTCGTACACAATAATAAAGACCTCCTTTTTTAGTCGTCTCTTCTATCTGATAATTTCGGGTCTTCACTTATAGAAGAGTTCCACTCTAAAGAGCACGGCGAGAAAGAATCTGCGTGTGTATTATGAGATATTATGAACAAAAATGAATCTCTTTTTCGTTATATATATATATATATATATATATATATATATATATATATATATATGTGTGTGTGTGTGTGTGTGTGTGTGTGTGTGTGTGTGTGTGTGCTATATATATGTATATGTATATAATATATATATTTGGGTTTTACATATATATGCAAGGAAAAAATAACGAATTTTGAATGAAAGCATAATAGACTATTTAAGGAGATCTAGAGAATTATGCTTTCATTCTAAATCAGTTTTGTTATATTTTGCTTATATATTTTTGCTCTGTGACCCTAGTAATAAGAGGACACATTGAGCTCTGTAAATTACGACTATTGTATAACTACATAATAATACGTTAACAATGGTGTTGTGTGTTGACCTGTATTTTTTATTCTTTCTTGAATTTTCGAGGTAATACCTCTTTATCAAAAGAATTGAACTGAAGCAGTCCAGCTATGGCATTTCTTCCCAAATGAATTTTTATTTTTTGAAAATGATGTTATTTTTTGAATAACTGTATTCTCGTGTGAACGTGAATGCGTTTATTTTTGTTTGTACGTGTGTGTATGTTATAATGCGCGTGACATTGAAAATGCGTGTTGGTTGTGACGTTAAGACTGTATCCTAGAGCGGGATTTTGTACGTGTACGCCAATACATACACAATGCTTCAAGCAAATTATGAAACTCTCTATATATATATATATATATATATATATATATATATATATATATATATATATAGGTCACCAAGATGTCACTAATTAGCGCTACGGGAAATGCAATGAGCATCGTCTAAAATTTGAACACGTCTCGACGTGTCTATTTCCTATCTTACACCCATGACCTTATAGCAAACTATGTATATTGTGTAATGGATTTCATATCTTACGTAATTCTTTAATCAAAAATATATATCTGTTCCCTCAGTGACTTCTTGGCCACCCTGTATATATATATATATATATATATATATATAATATATATATATATATATATATATATAATAAGAAAACAAATAGAAATCAGAAGGCTATTGACAATGCAATGGAAAACGATAGGTGATGAAATTGATGTTTATTTACCGGTTTCCTACATTTTCGGGATAAAATCCCATCTTCAGAGGTTTCGGGTTATGCGTGTTTTTTAATACAAATATTACAACACTGCCGTGAACATAATAAAGGAACGGTATAAAGGAACGCATATATATATATATATATATATATATATATATATATATATATATATATATGTGTGTAAGTAAACAAACAATGTGTTTATTTTTTATATGGCCTTTTTAGACGACAATTTTTGGAGTATTTGTGCTTAATTGAAGTCATACCTAATTTTGAAAATTAGTTAATAATTAATGAATTTAGGTGGGCATATATGTTCAAATGTAAGGCTAAACAAATCGGGAAAATGTCAACCCTGTATGTACATTTCGACCTACTAGGTCTCATCAGCAAAACATATATATATGAAAGTAAACAATGTGTTTGGTATGGCGATAGCCGACAATTTTGGGGTAAATATGCGCTTAATTGAAGTCATACCTAATTTGAAAATTAATTAGTAGATAATCAATGAATTAGGCGGGCATATCTGTTCAAATGTAAGGCGTAAACAAATCGAGAAAAAGTCAATCTCTGACGAAATGTTCATACAGAGATTGACTAATAAAGAAAAAGTCAATCTCTGTATGTACATTTCGGCAGAGATTGACTTTTTCTCGATTTGTTTACGCCTTACATTTGAACAGATATGTCCGCCTAATTCATTGATTATCAACTAATTAATTTTCAAATTAGGTATGACTTCAATTAAGCACATATTCTCCCCCCCCCCCAAATGGTAATTTATGAGGAAGTGCGTCCCGGTCTCCTGCCTCAGAAATTGCTACCCGGTGATTATCAAAATAACGTCCCCAGCTATGTAGTCTCAGTGGTGTTACTTGAAAGAAAACAACTAATTTAGGGCGTTAAATGTATTTTAGAGGGGGGTTCTCTTTTTTGTCGTAATTCTTATTTATTTATCGTAATTTGTTTAGAAATTTATTTATAGAAATTTGTCGTAATTCTTGTTTATTTATAGAAATTAGTCGTAATTCTTATTTAGATATGAAGATGGATATCTATCTATCTATCTAACTATCTATCTATCTATCTACCTCAATTTGTTCATTTTTTACTTTGTTTTTATATATCTATCCACCCATCTCCATTTGTTCATATCAAAAAAGAGAACCCCCCCCTCTAAAATACATTTAACGTCCTAAGTTGGTTGTTTTCTTTCAGGTAACACCGCCGAGACGACATAGCTGGGGACAGTATTTTAATAGTCACCGGGTAGCAATTTCTGAGGCATTTCGTCTGAGATTGACTTTTTCTCGATTTGTTTACGCCTTACATTTGAACAGATATGCCCGCCTAATTCATTGATTATCAATTAATTAATTTTCAAATTAAGTATGACTTCAATTAAGCACATATTTTCCCCAAAATTGTCGGCTATCGCCATATCAAACACATTGTTTACTTTCATATATATATTTTGCTGATGAGACCTAATAGGTCGAAATGTAGCAATTTTTGAGGCAGGGGACCGGGACGCACTTCCTCATAAATTACCAAAAAAATATACATATATATAATATGTAAGATTTTTCCCCTTGAATCCGTGTCTTTTTTTTAACTTCTTTATCGGTGACCTATTTCACCTGGATCCGAATTGACCGAATGACATGCCCGTGAATTTAATGAACAAAAAAACATAAATTCCTTCGGACATATCCTCGGGTTGAGATTTAAAGACCGGGACCCCAAAGAAGACGCGCAAATAGATTTAAGAGTGGTTGAAAAACGGGACCGCGCGGATTAGACGCCCGTGGGGGGTGGGGGTGGGGTAGGGTGGGGGTGGAGCAAGCGGACTTTTTGACATAGACAATCAAACAGACAGACGTGAAAATCGTTGGGACTGATAGTCGAATGGCAAAGACAACTGCCACTTCCGTCGGTCTGAGCTCCTTTAAATCAAGACGGATAACTGTCGGCAGCCAAAGGCCCCCGCAGCAGTCCTCCTTTGGGGGGTGGGGGCTAGGTAGGGGTGGACATGGTTAGCCGGGGCCAAATGAGGGGCGGAGACGATAGATGATGGCAGACGAGGTGGTGGTAGGCGGTATGGCGTCCAGTATTGGCGCCATATTGTCTGGTTTCGTCCGCTGTGTATGGGGCCTTCGTCATCCGTCACCGCTTACCCCCACCACTCTCCCCCACACCCTACACCTCTGAGCTGGCTAACGAAACTTAGACGATTATTGCCCAACCCCCGTCAATTTTCTTTCTTTCTTTCTTTCTTCCTTCCTTTCTTTCTTACTTTCTTTCTTTCTTTTTCATTATTCCAGTTCCTACACTATAGGAAAACTTTCATAGAAGAAGAAGAACGAGAAAAGAAGAAGATTTTAAAAAGAAGAAAAACCGTAAATAATAATAAGAAGAAGAAAAAGAAGGAAAGAAGAAGAAGATTTAAATAGAAGAAAAACCCTCAATAATAATAATAAGAAAATGAAGAAGAAGAAAAGAAGAAGAAGGAAAGAAGAAGAAGAAGAAGAAGAAGCAGGAGAAGAAGAACGGTGAAAGAAGAACGAGAAAAGAAGAAGAAGAAGAAGAAGAAGAAGAAGAAGAAGAAGAAGAAGAAGAAGAAGAAGAACGGTGAAAGAAGAACGAGAAAAGAAGAAAAAAAGAAGATTTTAAAACGAAGAAAAACCGTCAATAATAATAAGAAGAAAAAGAAGAAGGAGGGGGAGTAGGTTTTAAAAAGACAATCGAGAAGAGAAAGAAAGACAATGAAAAAGAAGAATGAAGAAAATTCGAGGATTTAAAAAGAAAAAAAATGTGAGAATGAAATTCTGAAAGAGAAAAAGTGAACATCATAATTTTAAATAAAACGAAAAAAGTGAATGACCTTTGAAAGAATCTCTTTTTAGATTTTAATCGTTTCTTTCATATTTTTTTAAAATAAAGAGTATTTCTTTGATTAATGAAAAAAAAAACGAATTGAATTTGGAAAGAGAAGAAAAATTTAAAATTTGAAATAATAATAATAATAATAATAATAATAATAATAATAATAATAATAATAATAATAATAGAAAAAGTTGTTGAATTTGGTGGTGAAAGTGATACCAGTTGTAGTTGGTGCACTTGGAACGGTCCCAGCTTAGAAAAGAGACAAGAGGAACTGGAAATCAGGGGGAAAATTGAGACCATCCAGAAAACAGCATTGTTGAAATCAGCTGGAGTAATCAAGAGAGTCCTGGAGACCAGAGGAGATTTGTTGTCACTCAAACTCTTGTGAAAGACCATCAGCTAACGCTGGTGTGAAAAACTACTACTACTACTACTACTACTAATAATAATAATAATAATAATAATAATAATAATAATACCTGGACCTTGCTAGAGAATTGAATAAAAAACTGTGGAATATGAGGGTGAAAGTGATACCAGTTGTAGTTGGTGCACTTGGAACGGTCCCAGCTTAAAAAAGAGACAAGAGGAACTGGAAATCAGAGGAACAATTGAGACCATCCAGAGAGCAGCATTTTTGAAATCCGCTAGAATACTCAGAAAGGTCCTGGAGACCTGAGGAAACTTGGTCCCACAGACTCTAGTAAAAGGCCATCAGTTAACGCTGGTGTGAAAAACACACAAAGAGTGAAATGATAATAGTAAAGTGGAGCAACGTATAACATGAGTTGTCTGTTACTTTGACTGGTGTGAATTAAAAACCACGCTGATGAAGGTGCAACGTAGTCTGATTCTTAAACCTATGCTTTACGAGTTCGAATTGGACCATAAGGCCGCGGAAGCAACCAAAAACATCTTTTGTTTGGTTTGGTTTGGTTTGTTTTGTTTTACGGCATATCAACCTCAGTGGGTCATTTAATGCCAATAAAGTTTTGAAATAAATCAATTCTTAATGGATAATACAATTTTTTTATAAATACATTTTTCTATTTAACCCATAGATGGGACCCTAACAGGTACTACCACTCTGGGTCAGAGTGGACCAGGGAGCAATGATGATGATGGGGTGCTCCACATTCCCCAAACCTCCAGAACTGGAACCTCACCATCAGATTGAATTTAACGTCATTCCCAGGACATGTAGACTCGCAGCCACCGCCTTCTAGCACCCATATGATAAAAAGGGCTTGGAGCTTGCCATAAGGGCAATAGGGTTGGGAAAATCATATAGGTGCTAGGGCTTGACGTGACCAGCCGATTGATCGGAGGAGGCCTCTCTGACCGCTCGTCTAGCCCAAGATAAACATATTTTGTGTGAAAGGTGAAAGTGTAGTACAGTAACCAGATGGTTCAAGAAATTTCATTCAGAATGTCAACGATCCGAAAAGTTCAAGTAAGCCTAAAATTGTGGATTCCGAGGCCGTGTTTAAAGCTATAGGGACAAATCCAGTGAGTAGTACTTGTAGAGTATCAGGTGAGCCGGCGTCTTACAATTTAATGTGGTTCGTCACTGTCACGACTTCCTCGGCAAAAGCATCCGGAGCTCCATAATTGTGCCTCATGTTACTAAAATATTGCAAAACTTTTGACTCATCCTAGTGCTGTCTTCGGTTCTCGAACGACTCGAAAAATTCAGAGTTCGAACCAAATGGTTTGAGTAAAAAAGGACTCAGTTGTCGACCTAATTTTCGGACTTCGAACACACGAGTTGGGCCGATGAAAACAGAAGTCGAGGCAAATTGAAGACGACCGAACGGTTAGTCGAATCTACCCAAGCAGCATCAGATATCGTCAGTCGCTATCTTGAATGATGTCTGTTTTGGTGCAAACTCTTTTGTTCCTTTCTGTTTGTTCTCTATTTTACGGCTACTTTAACCCTTCATCATGGAAAGGAAAATATGAAAGTTGTGAGGTGTGATGGTCAAGAACGCATAAATTCACTTTAAACTATTTCTTGTGGGAAATATTGTTTCAGTTTTCGAACAAATCAATCCTCGGACATAATTTTGAAATGAATTAACTTCGAGAAACGAGGTTCCACTGTAACCTCATTCAGTAAAGAGTTCAAATTTTACATACGATGCTATAAGATTTCACGGCCCCAAACGAGGGATTTAAACATCCCAGTTTAGAAATCTATACATATGTAAAGGGCAGTTGTATGTATGTATATATGTATGTAAGCATTGAAACTTATCATAACAGCCCAAATGCGATAAGCAGGTCATGTGCGTATGAGTGATGCTAGAATGCCAAAAGCAACTCATTTACGGTCAGCCGCATGACGGCAAAAGGCCACAGCATAAGCCTTGGAAGAGGTATAAGTACTACTTAAAAACAACCCTGTAAAAATAAAAACCAATCCTGACAATTGGAAAAGGTTGGCATTGGAGAGAACTGACTGGAGAATTCATGTGGATGATGGCTGTACCAGTTTTGATAGTGAAAGAACTGAGTATGAAAACCTCAAGTGTCAACTTCGAAAGGGTTACACCTGTCATATTGGAGAGAACATGGAGGGTTGGAAATGTCAGACACGTGGTCGAATTCTGCTTTCTAAGGCTGGATATGTCAATCATAGGAAATCTAATCAGGGACAAGTCATGCAAACTCCAGGAACAAACAATGTGTCTTGTGCAATCTGTAACAAAGTGTGGAAGTCACCTTCTGGTCTTAAGAGACATATGGTGGTGCATAAGCATCAAATTTTATCATCTGATACAACGGGAAGGACGTCCTTCCTATATCATATTTGCATCAAACTTTGTGGATCTACAGCGGGTTTGATGATTACTTTTGAGGGCTCATGAGAGGAATGGTTCTGGTGGTTGAGTTATAGGATTGTGAGGGACGGCAATGATCTGTAAAGATTTTGCTATTGCTATGTCTGGCTACATCTATGAAAATAAAACAATTAACGACAAAATGAATTTCTATATATACACATTCACAATTATGGAAACTAGCTTTTGTGGAGAAAATTATTCGGATTTGATTTATATTCGAAGATATCTTAAAATTGAAATTTACATAGTAATAACTGTACTGACGACAGCCTTATATATATATATATATATATATATATATATATATATATATATAAGTAGGTCTTTGAGTGGCCTAAAGTCGGTATCAGGCAAACAGCGAGGGAGTCTATCCCCTTTTCACTAGCGCTAGACCAAGGAGACTATTTTAGCATCTGAGGTGGAGCACCACACCTACCATCAGCTCCTTACTTTACCGCACAGATTCCTATGCTACTCATACGCTGAGTTGGCGAGGGCCGGTATCGAACTAGGAACCCTGTGGGTTCTAGCCGAACGCTCAAACAACTGAGCTAACTCGGCCATAATGCAGACAGCACAATTTTATTTTATTTTTTTTTATTAATTCCAACATTTGACTAGCAGCGTCCTGTTTTTACTAACGGTCTTTTTCCCGTCTTGTTTTTGTTGATGACCGACCCACGTGCGGTTGATACATTATAATGCAATAGGGTCCTCATATTAGTTGAGGATGGGCCAAGTGTTGCTTTTTAAAACCGTCAAGAGATTGGCCCCGAAACGGTTTGCACACTTTCTCTTCTGATGAGCCTATTTCAGTTGTAAACATCGTTTGTTTTTTCATTATATCTTATTCATATATATATATATATATATATATATATATATATATATATATATTATTAGTGTACAATACATTTAAGTTTTCGTTCTACCAATGGTTTCTGAGCGTCATTTTAATGACTGCTCGTCATCAGGATTTTTGACTTATGAGAATACTTTGACTTTTTTTTGCCCACGCAGAAACCATTAGTAGAACAGAATCTTAAATGTATTGTACACTATAATAAATAAATACAGCTCTTACAGAAGTAATTGAGCACTTTATTATCATTTCTCAATACTAACAAAGGATTAACTATATATATATATATATATATATATATATATATATATATATATATGAGGAAAAATGAGTAAAGAAAAGAAATGTAGATGGATAAAAAATGAATTTAATCGATATCACTTTAATCGATATCACTTACACATGTGTTTCGGCCAGTTTATCAAAATGTATACGGATTACGCTATCATTATTATTAAAATAATCAGATGAAATTGAGATAATGATAATAATAATAATAATAGGAAAAATGTAAAAATATTCCGTACACAGAAAGATTTTTTACGACCTTCATCAGGGTGAATTTTAATTTTTTAAGTAGAGAAAAATCCGTTGGAGACAAAACAAAATTTTTTAAATATTCGAAAAAAGATATTTTTTAAAATCATTTTTGGAACGCAGAGACCGTTATCAAAATCTGAAAGTTTTGGTGGATGGATACAGTATATATATATATATATATATATATATATATATATATATATATATATGAATAAATATAATGAAAAAACAAACGATGTTTACAACTGAAATAGGCTCATCAGAAGAGAAAGTGTGCAAACCGTTTCGGGCCAATTCTCTTGACGGTTTAAAAAGCAACACCCGGCCATCATATATATATATATATATATATATATATATATATATATATATATATATATATATATATATATATATATATATATATATATATATATATATATATATATATATATATATATATATATATATATATATTAAATGTAGCTCAGTCGGTAGAGCGTTCGGCTAGAAACCACAAGGTTCCTAGTTCGATACCGGTCCTCGCCAACTCAGCGTATGAGTAGCACATGGATCTGTGCGGTAAAGTGGGGAGCTGATGGTAGGTGTGGCGCTCCACCTCAGATGCTAAAAACAATCTCCTTGGTCTAGCGCTATTGAAAAGGGGATAGACTCCCTCGCTGACTGGCTAATACCGACTTTAGGCCGCCCCGACGACTTTACTTTACTTTATATATTAAATGTAAATTAGTGAAAAATCTAAAATTTCTTACTTCTTATTGTTATTTGTGATTTCCTTCTCTCTACCCAGGCGACGGCGGGTAGAGCCTTCTAGTATTACTACAATTCCTGCAATGTCTTTTTTATCGTTATGTCTGTCACCTCATAACTCAAGGAGGCTATGTGTTTTTTAAACATATTATCTATCAATCTATCTTGACTAGACACGAGTCTGAGCTGAATTAATAGATCCTATTCATATTTCAATCTGTCTAGCATCGTTGTTTAACACAACTCAATGCAGTCCAGTGTTTTCTTCTCTCTTAAAGCAAATCTATGTAGGCAATCTTCGGCCTTTTAATATGATTACTTGTTTAGTGCAATATTCATTTTGAAATCTCAGTTCGGTAAATTGTTATCTTATTATAAAGGAGATTGTGTGTTTTTCTGTCTGTAACCGAAACTATATTCCTACTCAAGTCACAATTCTCTTAGTTATTGACATCACATTCTCCATGATTTTATTTTTATCTAAACCTCAATTATTAATAAAATTGTCTTACATTATTAATACTGTTAACTAAGTTTACATACTGACAACATGCAATTGTATTTATATATACAACAAAATAGCGGTTTACAGTGTGAACGGGAAGGCTAATTTGCATATTAATATTAAAAAATCGAATTTAATAATTATGTGCTTGGTATTATTGATTTCTAACTGTTTGGTTTTATTTTAATGAATATAAGCAAAAATCGCTTCAATGAATCTTAAATGAAATCCATTAACAAGAAAAAATAACTGTCATTTTATTCTTTACTTCCTCTTTTAACTAAATACTTAAATTAGAAAAAATAACAATGAAAGACGAGAGTGATGGAAGAGTAAGTTTCACTTGTTCCATTTTTTATTATACTCCCTCTGTTTCAAATCTTTTATTATACTCCCTCTGTTTCAAATCTTTTTATCTGTATTCTTATTTAGTTTCATTAGCCTTTCTAATTTAATACGATATTTCATTACATTAAAACTTAAATACTTGCACCCGGAGGGTGCATATATTTTCTATTACAAAAAAAAGGAGGCGCGTGGAAGAGTCGTGGAAAATGAACATGTTGACCCGAGTTCAAGTCCTGGACGACACTTGTGGTGAGGCAAGAGGTTTAATGTTTTAGGTTTAACAGATAGCTTGTTATACCTAGTAAGTGTTCCTAGGATTTACTTTTAACCCCATATCATTTGGTGGTCGCGCTGAAAAAGCAATTCAAGGGAAGAAAAAAAAAAGAAGAGTCAAAGACAAAAAGGTAGTTTTAGGATTTGGGCTTTATTCTCGGGTCATAGCCCCCACGTGGTCAGGAAATTCCTTCCTGGCCGCTAGTCGTGTCTAGTCCCAGTTAAGGACTAAGCTCGAATGGCCGAGGAATTATCTTGGGGTCAGAAGTGGGTCCTTTTTCCCGCCCATGCTGGGGGGGGGGTCTTCCGGTCTGAAGCCTCATGGGAGTTTGTTATTTTTAAAATTTTTTATTTTAATCTTATCTTAACGTCCACACACTGTTTGCGTTTCACATAGCGCTAATACCCTTGGAAAGGTATGAATCCAGCTACTCTCTCTCTCTCTCTCTCTCTCTCTCTCTCTCTGAAGCCATGGTTAAATAGTAGGGTAGGCTGGGCTCTTTAACCATGGCTAGATAACCAGTCTAGAAGAAGGAAAACTCTAAATTCAAGCCTTTTAAACTCAGCTTAAGAAATAGACCTTGTGCCACATCCTTCTCTTGCGGAGAGATTGGTATATATATAGAAAAAAGTATATATATATATATATATATATATATATATATATATAAATGCATGGGCTCATCAGGAGAGAATGTGCAAACCGTTTCGGTGCCTTCCTCTCGACGGTTTAAAAAGCAACACCGGCCCTACCTCACTGATGTGAGGACCCTCGCAATATCATGCATCGACCGCACGTGGATCGGTCATCAACAAAAATAAGACGGGAAAAAATGACCGTTAGCAAAAACAGAACGCTGCTAGTCAAAAGTTGGAATTATCATATTCACACTGTCGGATTAATTTCCATTTTATTTTCACACACACACACACACACACACACATATATATATATATATATATATATTAAATTTTTACTTGAAGGCACTTACAACGCATGTATCGCATAAAATTCGATACTTTTTCTTATAGAAAATGAACTTGACAAGTGTAATCCCAGCAAAGGATGGCTCGATGTGTAGAATACCGTACAGACTGTTTCGACTTTATTAAGTCTCATCAGCGGTATATACTATAAAACTAAGACCAGTAAACAATAGATGTGTTTGAAGAATCCCGTACATTGGAGAAACATATTTTTTTACAGAAGGAGATGCCATGAGACAAGATAAAATACAAAGTATAACATTCAAGCAGATATGCTAGATTCATATCTTTATGAATTCTTGTGGTGAGAGAACAACAAAGAAAGTAAAACTTTCAATGAAATTCTCAATGATATAGTTGATTCACAATAAAGCATTTTCCAAGCCCATCTTTTAGCTTAATGGTCCTCCAAGAATTTATTGAACACTGCTTCATCCGTCGTCCCATATTTATCTCAAAGTCCCAGAGAATTTTATGTGCTTCATTCTTAAGAACAGATTTTGATTTATGCTTATATCATTTCGTTGTAAGGTCAAATTTATATTTCTTGCACAGTTCCCAGTGGATCATCTTTATTATCATTATTTCTCTTCATCCCAGTTTTTCACGTCCGCCTTAGTCGGTGGTTATCTGGACGCTGAGTGACAACTGGTCTCCTCAGGTCTCCAGGACTCTTCTGAGTATTCTTGCTGATCTTAACAATGCTGTAGTTTGAAGGGCCCGATTCTTCCTCTGATTTCCAAATCACCCAGACTCTTCTCCAGACCCCTGGGGTCCATTCCAATGGCACCAATTACAATTGGCACGGCCTTTACCTTCATGTTCCACAGTTTTCTTAGTTCTCTTGCAAGGTCCAAGTGTTTGTCCATCTTTTCGCTTCCTTTAACTTTCACTCAGTGATCGGCCGGGATGGCAAAATCCACGAGATGACAACTTCTCTTTTTCTTGTTAATTAACACTAGGTCTGATCTCCTGGCCGAGATTAGGTGACCAGTCTGTATCTCATAATTATAGCCCTAGAGAATTTTATGCGTCTCATTCTCAAGGACAGTTTCCGGTTTGTGCATAAACCATTTAGTTATATGGTAAAAATTGAATTTCTTGCACAATTCCCGGTGAATCACCTTTCCTACCCAGTCGTACCTAGTCTTTTACTCTCTTTGTGCTAGTTTGCTGCATTTGGTTATTATATGATTGGCCGTTTCGTCCTTTTCTACACATTCTACGCTTACTATTCTGTTGTGTCTTATCAGTTTTTGCTTTTATATAATTTGTTCTCATGGCATTGTCTTTGTCTCGATTATAAGAGATTCAGTTTCTCTCTTGAGGTTTCCTCTTCTTAGCCATGTCCACGTCTTCTCATGTGTGATCTCTCCAGTTTGTCGCTTGAAGTTTCCATATAGTTTTTTTCTTCCCACTTCTGTTTTCTTGTTTTTGTTATATTTGTGCACGTCCATATGTTGCAATTCTTTTTTTTTTCTGGCTGCTGCAATTAATCTTTCTTTGCTCTTTTTAGTGTATTCTTCAAGTGCTGGAATTGTCACATCTACACAGTCTTCAATGCTAGTGAGATCTCTTCCTCCTTCTTTTCTATAGCCCCAACCCTATTGCCTTTATGGCAAGCCCCAACCCCTTTTTATCATATGGGTTTTAGAAGGCGGTGGCTGCGGGTCTACATGTCCTGGGAATGACGTTAAATTCTATCTGATGGTGAGGTTCCAGTTTTGGAGGTTTGGGGAATGTGGAGCACCCCTTCATCACCATTGCTCCCTGGTCCACTCTGGCCCGGAGTGGTAGTACCTGTTAGGGTCCATCTATGGGTTAAATAGAAAAATGTATTTATAAAAAAAGTGTATTATCCATTAAGAATTGATTTATTTCAAAACTTTATCGGCATTAAATGACCCACTGAGGTTGATATGCCGTAAAACAAAACAAACCAAAATCTTTTCTATAGTCTGTCTGTGTCATCTCTCAGGTGTAATGCTTTGTGCATTGTCATAAGTTTCCTTGTTTCTTGGTCCATCTGTCGGAGCTCCTCAATTGTCCATTTTAAGAATGGTCCAGAGTAACTTATAAGGGGGACAACTCAGGTGTTTATTCCCTTGACGAGATTTCTGCTGCAGAGTTTAGTTTCTAGAAGTTTTTATTGTCCTTCTAAGTACTGTTTTCTCGCTTTTCCTTTCTTCTCTATTTGTTTGATGGTGTCCGCTTCCAGTATTCCCAAATATTTGTAATGTTCCTTTTCTCCAAGTGCCCTTATTTCTTTCTGATTCTGTAGTTAGATGTGAACCAAAAAAAAAAAAAGAAGTGGGGCACATGCAAAAATAAACTATTTGAACCCACAAGAGAAAACATTTAAATCCATATAGACAACGAAACAGTTCTTGAAATAAACACCCCACCACCTAACCTGTCCGCCATCTTTCTTTTCCTCTTCGATGTTTTTTTTTTTCTTTTTTCTATTAGTCTGTTTCATTTTTTTTTACTTGCATCAGCAAAAATAGAATTAACAGCGGGGGGGGGGGGAGAGGTCATTTTGATTTTCTGATGGTAAACAAAAATTTCACAAGTCTTGAAAAGATTGATCGACATAAAGAACAGAATAATTTGCTTTCTTTTTTATTTCTTTTTATTTGGATTTATCTATTTAATTAATTTTATTTTTTAAATGTATTTATCTTATTTCTTTTTTTTTTCACTTTAATTTTTGAAACTTTTGTATTCGTCTAAATGTATTCATTCATTTATTTGTATTTGGTTACCTCAGTGTTGCAAACTCTTAATCCATATGCAAGAAAAAAGTGCTAAAGTACTCGAAGAGCACTTAAATAGACTATGTCATCCATTTGATTGGTTATTTGCAACAACCAATCAATGCGCGGTAAAATGGTCTACTCTGGTCAAAAATTGATAAGGTAGGAAGCGCGTGGTGTAATGGTTAAAGTCATGGGAAATGGACTCGTCGCCCCGAGTTCAAATCCTGGACATGGTAATTGCATTTCACTTAGCGCTAATATCCTTGGGAAAGGTATGAATCCTACTCTCCCTCCAGCTATGGTTAAATAGTAGGGCAGACTGGGCTCTTTAACCTTGGTTAGGCAACCGGTCTAGGAGAAGGAAAACTCTGAATTCAAACCTGCTGAACTTAAGAAATTGACCTTGTGTCGCATCCTGTTCGTGCGGAAGGGTTGGTATATATATATATATATATATATATAAGAACCAAACATTCTCTAGCATTCAAAGAGGGTGGATCAGAGTTTCATCTTCTCTGATGAGGGGAGTCTGATGTTGTAAGACCCGAAACTCCCCGAGGAACCAAGCAATGGCATCACTAAGGATGCCCTCCAAAATGTAGTAATGTATGCATATTTAAAGATTAACTTTTTAGTTAAGTATTTCTTTTAATCTGTTTCAACTTTATTAAGTCTCATCAGTGATGTATACTAACTTGATTAGATAATTGCAAGATTCCGGTTTCAATATTGGTCTCCACCAAATCAGCGCATGAGTAGCACAGATTGGGTAATCTGATATACCGAGCTAACGGTAGGTTTGATACTCCAACTCAGCAAAAAACAATGTCTCTGGTCTCGCACTAATAAAAAGGGGATAGACTCCCTCACTGTCCAGCTGATACCAACAATAGGTCACTCCGCCAACTTTACTTACTTATTTACATAAATGTATTAATTTTCCTTAAATGTTGTCTAAATCAATGGTTCTCAACCTTTTTCTTATCTGTGGCCCCCTTTGATTTCTATTTTATTCTGGCAGAACACCCCCCACCCGCCTCATAGCCATTCGATGTTTAAAAAATCCTATTGTATTTTTATAATAAAATAATTTTTCCTTGCCTGGACTTATGTTATACGGTCCCAGAGTTCAAATCCTGGATGAGGCTGTTTGAATTTCACATATTGCTAATACTCTTGGGAAGGGTATGCATCCTATAAATCTCTTTAACCTTGGCTAGGTAACTAGTCTAGGAGATGGAAAAATATGAATTCAAACCTGTTAAACTCTGCTTAAGAAATTGACCTTGTGTCACTTCGAACACATGTGGAAAGGTTGGTGTATATATATATATATTGTGAACTCTGATAAAATTGAGTTCATGAGTTTCAAAAAGAAAGGAGATATCTCCACACTAGACGGTAAGCCTCTTAAGCCGGCGGAACAATTCATATACCTAGGTAGTAACATCTCATCCGCAGAGAGCGATGTTAATACACGGATAGGAAAGGCATGGTTGGCCACAAACAAACTATCAGTCATATGGAAATCTGATCTCGCTGACAAGTTAAAGCGACAATTCTTCCAGGCTGTGGTCATATCAGTACTGCTGTATGGCTGCACCACTTGGACCCTAACGAAGCGCCTTGAGAATAAGCTAGATGGGAGCTGCACAAGAATGCTGCGTGCAGTCTTGAACAAGTTGTGGAAACAGCACCCCTCATAGAAGCAGCTGTATCACCACCTGCCCCCCATCTCACAGACCATTCGAGTGAGACGGACTATGCATGCAGGACACTGCTGGAGAAGCAAAAATGAGCTCATAAGTGGCGTTCTCCTCTAGAAGCCGGCACATAGACTTGCTAATGTGGGCCGTCCACCAAAGAACTATGCGAGGATGCTGGTTGCTGCACAGAGGACCTCCCAGGTGGAATGAGTGATAGAGAGGTTGGCAAGAGATTGTCATGGATATCTGTCATACAGGCGCGACATGATGATGATGATATATATATTATATTATATTATAAACATCTTTTAGCATCTAATGTTGGTGGGGATATCAGAGTTTGATCACCTCTGATAGGGTCAGCATGGCGAGGGAAGTCTGATGCTGGAAGACCGAAACTTCCCAATGACCCATGCAGATTACATCACTGATGACAACCACCAGCGCCCAAATGTAGGAGCGTATATTTAAAGTAACAATATTATATATTATATTATATTATTATACTATAATACATAATATATTATAACAGATAATGGTTTCTTAAGTTTTCCTTTCTTTGAAAATTAAATATTGCTCTGTATATAATTGATTTATTGGTTATTGTACATTGAGCTCTCCTAAGGATTTATAAAAATTCTTGTATAAATATATATGTTTGCACCTACAAGAGCATACAGTATGGTTGTACAGTGAGATTTCGCAGATCCCAAATAGAATCATCCCTTACTTACCATTCATTTGGATTATACACATATATATATATGAGAAGTAAACAAACAATGTGTTTGATATGGCCTTAGCCGACAATTTTTGGCAGAATATGTGCTTAATTGAAGTCATACCTAATTTTGAAAATTAATTAATTGATAATTAATGAATTAGGCGGGCATATCTGTTCAAAGGTAAGGCTAAACAAATCAAGAAAAAGTCAATCTCTGTATGTACATTTCAGCCAATTATGCCTCATCAGCAGAGTTATAGACAGGAAGACTGCTCTGTGTGTGATTCGAACCCTAACTGTCAAGCTGACAGGTGGGGATTCTAACCATTACATTTGCTGGTTTTACCAGATTTTTCGTTTGTTTTGATCTCAGTTATATTCCACTTTTGGTGACATATATGCAAATATATATATATATATATATATATATATACACACACACACACATATATATGTATGTGTTATCAACAAACACATCTATGTCTGTGTTTATGTACTGATTACACTATGTAACAAAATTTTGACACTTCATTCTAGGCAGAAAATATTATTTCTGATTCACTTCAGCCTAAAATGAAAAAAGATTTGATTTTTCTCTTTAAACTTTGCTTATGTGACCAAGGAGTGTCTAACAAAAAAGTGATTGTAGATTTGTATTCAGTCTAGAAATGTCAGTCAGTGGAAAAGGAAGGGTGAGATCATTTGAACGAGAATTAGTCAAGGTGGAAGGTTATCAAATTCTAAAGTCTTTTTGAAACACCCCATACATCTGAAATCATATTTATACTTGTATGTATTTATGAGATGAGGCTTGATATGAATAATTTTGATATTTCAGACTGTTTTCTTCATCTTTTTTGTGTATAAATACAATGTTTAAAAATCATTTCCAATGCATTTTTTTATAAAAAAAATTATTTCCAATGCATTTTTTATAGTAAAAATCATTTCCAATGCATTTTTATGATAAAAAACATTTCCCATGCATTTTTATGGTAAAAATATTTTCCAATGCATTTTTATGGTAAAAACCATTTCCAATGAATTTTATAGTAAAAATCATTGTCCAATGCATTTTATAGTAAAAATCATTTCCAATGCATTTTCATAGTAAAAAAACATTTCAATGCATTTTCATAGTAAAAAAACATTTCAATGCATTTTTATAATAAAAAATCATTTCCAATGCATTTTTACAGCAAAAATTATTTCCGATGCATTTTTATAGCAAAAATCATTTTATTTATATCTATTTATGAGATGAGACTTGATATGAATAATTTTGATATATAGAACTGTTATCCTCATTTTTATTGTGTATAAAGACAATGTTGAGGCCATATCTGTTCAATCAATAGTTAAATTTAAATTTTCGACCTATTTACTTTAGAATATAGCGGCTAGGAATGGTCTTAACTGGAGGTAATAAGATACTATACTGCATTTTGGGGGTCTTCTCATTTTGTGTCCCAATTCAGATTAAAGCAGTTAAGTAACTGATAGCGTTCATTACGACATTTTGAAATTTCTATTTTTTGAATAAGTAACTTCAATTTTATTTTTCTATATCTAATCACATTTCTCTTCAATAAGTCTGGTGGCATTTATGCGGCGTTGAGCTCCCTTGAGTAAGTGGTAACGATTTAAGTGAAAACACGTTTGAATTCTTGGGAAATCATCTGAAGATGTTTAACACTTAAAGTCCTATACCACCTCATTCCACCCGGCCGAAAGTCTCATTCGTTTTCCTAATCCACCCCAAACGATAGCCTTTGTTTAAATGTAATATTAAACATATTTAGAAGTCTTTGATCTAAAGGAAATAACAGGTAACTTTAGATGCAAAGGTCATTTTTAGCCATTTTTTAAATATATCCTTATAGGAATGCTCTGGACTCAAAAGGGGTAATCAAAAAAAAAAAAAAAAATCTGAACAGAGCCTGAGATCACTGTGGCCTGAATGTTGTGTTTATACACAATAGAGATGAGGACAACAGTCAGAAATATCATAATTATTCATCTGAAATAATGTCAAAATTTTTTTTTTTTAAATACCCTGTATTCTGACCTTTGACAGATCTTTGTCCAAATTGGCATGTCAACCTTCGTTGGGTTACTCAATGCAGAAAGCAATCCTTTTGTTTTTGTAAGCAATTATATGGTTTCATGTTACTACTTCTATTCAATAACAATAACTTATAAACAATCATAGCCTCAAGAAATTGATTTATATTCTCTCTCTCTAGATATACATACATACATACATACATATATATATATATATAAAAAGTAAAGTAAAGTCAACGGGGCGGCCTAAAGTCGGTATCAGCTAGTCAGCGAGGGAGTCTATCCCCTGTTCAATAGCGCGAGACCAAGGAGATTGTTTTAGCATTTGAGGTAGAGCGCCACACCTACCATCAGCTCCTTACTTTACCGCACAGATCCATGTGCTACTCATACGCTGAGTCGGCGAGGACCGGTATCGAACTAGGAACCTTGTGGTTTCTAGCCGAACGCTCTACCGACTGAGCTATCCTGGCCCTTTATATATAGTATCCAATTGCTACTTTAACATTTCCGCTGCAGTGGCATTAGTAAATTATCCAAAAGTGCTCAATATATATATATATATATAGGTATAGATATAGATAGATAGATAGTATCCAATTGTCGCTTAATCTTTTCCGTTGTAGTGTCATTAGCAAATTATTAAAAAGTGTTCAATACATTAAAAACATAGAGCAATGATAATAGTAGTAATGATAATAGTAGAGAAAGGGGTTAAGGATCTACCATGGTTTCAATCCAAACGATTTCATCAGGAACCTGACCCATCTCAGTTTAACTAAGGAATTACATAGACTTAGTTATGTATAGGGTAGGGTCCTGACGAAATCATTTGGATTGAAACCATGATAGATCCTTAACTATTTTCCTCTAATAGTATTACTAATATTATATATATAAGTAAGTTGATAGAGTGACCTATTGTCAGTATCAGCAGGACACTGCTAGACCAAGGAGTTTTTTTGCTGAGTTGAAGCACAACACCTACCGTCAGCTCCCCACTTTACTGCACAGATAAGATTACCCAATCTGTACTACTCATGTGCTGAGTTGTCGAGGACCAGTATCAAACCTGGAACCTTGTGATTCCTATACGGGTGCTCTAATGACTGAGCTAAATCAGTCCTATATATATATATATATATATATATATATATATATATATATATATATATATATATATATATATATATATAGACTGGTTTTTAAGATCTCAACCATTTGACTCATCTGAGGATTGCATAAGCATGAAACTTTAAGTTATGAGTCCAAATCCATAATATAATTACTATTGATTATACATACATACATACATACATTACATTATATATATATAGGAGATCCATATAACCACAGACTGTGTTGGGAAGAAAAATTATGTATTCTACAAAATGCTTATAAAAATTTGATTAACAAAAGAAATCAACAAGTGTAGACATATCAACAAATTTGCAGTGTGTCATCTACCACCTGACTAGATTTTGTAAAAAAATCATGTTATTTATTAACTGATCCTAATCCACCTTGTTGCCCATTTTTGCTCCCCCACCCCCATATCTTTCAACCTCTTTTAGGGGGGGGGGATAGCACCCACTTTGGGAACCGGTTTTAAACTGAAAGTGACCAATGAAAAACAACATGTTACTTACCTCCAAGGTATGACAAGATAAACGGGTAACAATTATGACTTTGCACTACAACTAAGGAAACGTTGACAACAATCATCATGTCACACTGTTAGCACATATTCCCATGCCTCTCTTGCTAACCGTCCCTATTGGTCATTGCCCCTGGCAGGTCTTCTGCATGGCCTCCAGAATGGTTGGTTGGATTTTACGGCATGGCATATCAACCCTTGTTGGGTAATTTTATGCCGAAGACATTTTATTTTATTCATTCTTGATGGGTATTCAATTTTTATTTTATTTAAAGTCAATTTTTTAAAACAATATTTCTTAAACTCATTTTTTCTTCTATTTAACACATAGACGGTACCCTAATACAGTGGTTCCCAACCTTTTTTGTATGGCAACACACCAATGAGCTGTTTAAAATCTTTGCGGCACACCCATAAAAGGAATAGATTCTATAGATCCAAGAATTAAAGAATACGAAAATATTTATTATTAGCTAGTTTTAATAAAAGTGAATGTAGTGTTACAACACTAGACACTACTGTGTTCGTATGGATTCAACCTATTTCATGCACTAAGATAGGCTCTACTGGAACAGTGAGCAATGTCTTGCTTTGAAATTCTGCGTACAGATATGGTCTTTGGTTCTAATCCACACCAAGGCATTTTTTATATCACCCTACATCGTTACAGTGAAGTTTTTTCCTACTATAGCACAGTTTCTTCTACATCAATATATATATATATATATATATATATATATATATATATATATATATATATCATATAGAGGCCAGACTTTGTTGAAATGATATTTTTGTTTATACCTTAAATATTGAATACTTTCCCGCGACACACCTAATGACATCTTGTGACACACCAGTGTGTTGCGACACATAGATTGGGAACCACTGCCCTAACAGGTACTACCATTCCAGGTCAGAGTGGACCTGGAAATAATGGTAATGAAAGGGTACTCCACACTCCCCACAGCTTCAAAATTGGAACTTCACCATTAGAGGATTGATGTAGGTTTTTGCTGCTTGGGCTACACTGATGTGTAGGTGTCCATAGGGACATTTAGTCCCAGTTATGGTCAATGGAATGAGAACTATCTACCCCAATAGATCAAATAATTCGTTTGGTTGTAAGTTCCGTGAATACTCCAAATTACGACTTGAAGGCTCCAGAGTTCAATTAGAAATACCTGAAAAAGGTCAGAGTGCACATTTTTGGGCATATAACAAAAATGAGGACAACAGTCTGAAAATCTAAATAGTACAAATTATCAAACATCATTTAAATAATTCAAACAAACAATTTTTTGATACAAAGAAAAACAAAAAACAACAAAAACCAAAAATATTTTTAAATAGAAAATATGTCTTTTTTATTTATTTATTTTTTTTTTCCTTAAATTTGGATTTAGAATGGACTTCCAAATTTGGGCAGTCTTTTGTACACAATACACTTCACCACAGACAAAACCATCAGAAGGACCCGTGTTTCCAGATATTTTAAAAGAAAAGAGAGAAAAAAAAAATATAAAGAATAGACATTTCCATACACGAGTTATGTATGTTAAAAAAAAAAAATTTAAATAAAAAAAAAAATAAAAATGAAAAAAAAAAATTCAAATTGAAATTTTTTTTTTAAATTTAAAAAAAAAAAAATTTTTTTTTTTTGTAAAATGAAAAAAAAAGGTGTGGTGAAAAAAAAAAATTTATATAAATTAAGGAGGCTTTTTTTATGCATCCTGAATAAAACTAGCGTCTTTTTTTTTCTTTTTCTTTTTTAAATTTATTTGTTTTTAAATTTTTAACTTAATAGTTTCGAAATAAAAAAAAAAAAAAATATTTTGATGGTACCAAATGAAAATAATGAGAACATTGGCTAAATTTGCTTCGGTTCACAGAGACCGACTTGCAGGTCTACACGTATTATTTTCTGATAGTGTCTGGGTTGTTAGGGGGTTGGGGGGGTGACCATGTATGTCACATGACAATCAACATCACTTCTTGTCACTCGACCTGGTATGCATACTCCCATGCACAAAATCATTCATCCATCCAAAAACTTCTCAGACACTCATATATTCATCTGTTCATTCAAATTCATTATTTACAGACATCCTTGGGATCCAATAGTTCTCACAAACTTCATATTGTCCTGCCTGGTGCAGCAGATATTTTTTTTAAGCCCCTGGGGGTCCAGGGCTGGACAGGGTGACCTGGCTGTGGAGGAGGAGAAAGGAAGAGAGAGAGAGAGAGAGAGATGAAAAAGTTAATTACTTAAATATGGAAGAGAAAAGATGAGAGTGGCTGACATGGTGGAGAGAGAGAGAAAGAGCGAGAAAGAGAGAGAGAGAGAGATATCCTTTCCGTATATAGGCAGAGATGGAGGGAGTTCAAACAGAGAGAGAGAGATAGGTGTAGTGAGGCTAGGCAACAAAAAATTGGACTTTTTAATAGGGTGTTTGATTTTGGAAAAAGAAAATCGCTTGCCCCTGAACAAGTAATTTCTTTGTGAAATGTTATCTTTGTGTTTTTTAATATGGACATGGAGAAAAAAAAATCTTGCCTTTAAAAAAAATTAAACTTTGATTATTCGGATCATTGTCTTCATCTTTATTGTTATCTATACAATCAAGTCTCCCAATTTCGACAAGAAGGTTCCCGAGTTTGAAGAAAAGTCTGACAAGAAATACCTGAAAAAGGCTGGATGGTATATCGGCCGAAACATTGTATAAATAACAATAAAAATGAGGATTTCAGCGAAACAAAATAAACTGGCTTTAATTATTTTTGGTCAATTAGCTTCAGTAATTAATCAAGTAAAATAGAAATATAACCAATAAATTTTTAATTGACTTAACAATGATTGGGGTTTTCAAAAATAAAGCTCTAGCAATTTTATAAATTCACAAAAAAAAAATCCAATTTTAAACAATCTATGGACAGAGGTGAGCAGCTACAGTGGTTCAAATGCTGAGGAAGCTAAGCTGGCTGACCATTGTTAGCAGGTTCGATTCTAACTGGGTACTTTATACTCTGGCCTTATATTAAAACTAAGCTAGGCTTAGGGAATGAACTGAGACCATGTGCCAAGATAGTAACAAATTTTTTAAAAAATAAAAAAATAAATAAATAAATAAATGAAAATAAAAGAATACATAAATAAATTTATTAAGTTTTAAACAAATTCTTTAGAACCTGAAAAATTTTGAATTTTAAGTAAGATTGTATGTTACTTAAAATTCAAAATTTTCTGAGGGGGAAAAATGCTTGGGAAAGGTACAAGGAGGTCTGAAGAGGTAGCTATCCAATCAGGAATTATTAGAACATTATTATTATTATTACTACTATTATTATTGTCATATTTTATCAAATGTTATAATAGCAGATAAGTGTATTAATGTTGTGGGAATTTCAAGAACGAGCAAGTATTCTCTAATAACTATCTACTGGGTCAGTTGCAACACAAAGCTGTTGCTATCTTTGTTAACCATGACATATGGTTTTGCACATAAGAATGCTGACACAAAAGAACAGTAGACTTATAACTATGTATAAATATTTTACAAGCAGACAAAAGTACTGTTCTCACAGCATGCAAATTATGACAAAGTTATTTTTGATAAAATCTTTAAAGACATTACTACCTCTGTGTGTGTGTGTGTGTGTGTGTGTGTGTGTCAGTGACTGAGAGAGAGATTTCAATTTGCTTAACCTTGCACACAGTCCTTAGATTGTTTACAGTACCTGCTACAATTACTAATTGGTCACCCATCAAAGTTCTGAACAGGCTCATCATTGCTTAACTTTCTCCCTTCTTTGTTTTTGTATCAGACTAAGCAAAACTTAGACTACCCCCCCAAAAAAAAAACCTCAGATTGCTAACATTACCTGTTGTTAATCAGTGATCACCCATCTAAATACTGAACAAGCATATCCTTGCTTAAATTATTCCTTTTTCTTATTAACTACTAAGCTTTATTTAGTCTGGCACACAGGCTGCTTACCTATCTGCTGTTACTAAGTGGTCACCCATCTAAGTACTGAGACGGTTATTCGTTGCTTAACTACTTAACAAGTCAAGGTATTTTTTGATTGAGCACCTGAGAGTTGGGCAACTGGACTCTTAGAAATTCAGAGAAGTGAGCAAATCTTAAAGGAACTTATTTAACCCTTTATCTACCAGAGCGCCCCAAACCGCCCTACGAGCAAAATGCCGGACCACCTGAAAATGCCCGAAATCTGTCAGCTCTTAGAATATGGTTTAGAGTTTTAAAGAGAAATGAATTAAATGAATACATTTCTATTCAGTATCAGTGATACTAGTTGGTCAACCATTTGGGTCATGGCTATTGCAGATGGCAGTGGTAGATAAAGGGTTAATTGTTTTGTTTCTTGAATTGAACACAAGAGCAAAGAAGAAGAAAGAAAGAAGTAATTAATAAATAAAACTTATAAATATCTACATTTATACCAAGAAACCCAAAATAGCAACCTGGTCTTTTTTGTCATTTTTTTTTTCTTTTTTGAATTATAAGTCAGGCATAAGGTCATTATTTTTCAGAGAGTCCAGCAAGAAAAAACTTCTACAGGGGTTATTTTTAGAAGTACTTTAGAAAAAGCCAACGAGTGCTTTGAAAGATACATTTTTATCAGAGCAATGTAATATTAAATTTTATTCAATATGCAAGAAAGAACTGGCCATAGATTATCAAAGGCCATGGGGATGTATATCTTCCATTGTCTTTCTAATTATAAGTTGGCAGAGTACCTGACAGCGAAGGAGTTAATCACAAGCGCTAGACAAGGGAGATTGTTTTTGGGTCTGAAGTGGACCATCAGCTCCCCCACTTTACAATACAGGTCCAAGCTGTGCTACTCATGCCCTGAGTTGGCGAGGGCCTGTATCAATCTCAGAACCTAGGCAGATGCTCTACTGACTGAGAACACTAAATAATTATCTTTAAATTCTTTGGCAAGAAAATAAAAGTGGGTTTCTGGGAGATACATCTTCATTTCCTTATATACATTAATTAATATATTTGCATTAAACATTTGATATCATTAAAAAAAAAAAAAAAAAAAAAAAAATAATAAAAAGTTACTTTAGGAAAATGCCAATTTTTAATGTGTAATTTTCTTTTTAAGTCATGGAGATATCTCAAACATGAGGCCCCTTGTCGTATTTGAGGTCCATTGGTCCCCCAAATACAGCTATCCTGTACATGAACACACACCAGAGAAAAACCACAAAAAAAAAAACAAAAAAAAAAAAAAAAAACGCTCTCACACATGCACACACAAATCACATTCAAATTTAGCTACAGGGTGCTTTCCCAGCATCCCATTAAAATGCTGTGAATTATTATTATCAATGTATAATGTAATGTATTATTGATGTATAATGTGATAAGGAAAATACTGGGCTTATATGTATAGTAAAATAGAAGCTCAGTTTAAATTCTTTTTAAATATTTGGCCTTTTTATGTCCAAAAGTGGGAATGAGCCTGAAAAACCATTCCTGGTAGGGATACACCTAGACTTCTGGAATATCTAAATGCCAATTTGTAAAAAGGTAATTCTTCATTTATCTTGACTTTTCATTTCAAGCATTATCGGCTAAAAAGCACGTGAGAGAAGGAAAATCAAAATGCGACTATTTGTTGACATTTTCTTAAAAAAAAAAAAAAATCGAAGTGAGAATGGTCAGTTCATTAGGCTTTTTTTTTTTTTTTTTTTTTTTTTTTAAACAAATTTTTCTGCATTGAATTGGGCAGAAGAAAATGATGTGTGTGTGTGTGTGTGTGTGTGTGTGAGGGGAAACCAGATCCAAAGCTAGAAATAGAGGGGCCAGGGGGCCAACACGCACAAAAACACATACAATACAACTGGAACAAAATAGCGGAAGGAGCCACTTTCCAAAGAGGGAGAAAAAAAATGTCCGACACCAGACAGAACAATTTAATATTATTAATATTATCATCATCATCATTATTATTATCCCCATTGCACAACTCCTTATAAATTACATGGTAGAAAAAACACTGTTCAATATGTACACTTTATAATATTTGTCCTGTTTGTTTTAATTTGTCCACATCTTGTTCCCCCCACCCAGTTTATTTGTGTTAATTTGTTTTTTTTTAAGCGTCACTCTTGTGTCTTATCAGTTTTTTATAAAAAGTCATTGGGGTGGGAAGGCGCATATATATATACACACTTACACACACATATACACACACACACACACAGATGCTGATAGGTAGGTGTCCTGCGTCACTGTTGTATAAAAATCTAAAAGGATGCAGAAAAATCATATCCATGCATCCCAATGTTTTTTTTCTTCCTCCACCATTTTCTGCTAACTGTAAATATATTTCAATATTTTCTTAGAAACGAATTACGCTGTATGGGGTACAAGGTAGGGGCTAGACGGCTTTAGTTGTTCATAGATAAAAACTCCACAATTTATACAGAAACTTTAGTTGGGACCCATCAAATTTCCTGGGGACTCATTCAAATCAAATCAGTGTGTCCCAGGATGCACTAAATTAAAAAGCTATCAGCATCACTATATATGATCTAACAGAAAGGTACATTCAACAACTCTCATAACAATTATGCATCTATTTCTATTTAATGGCATATCAATCTTCATGGGTTATTTAATACCAAAGCCATCCTTGTAGTAGAACAGCAGCAGTAGTATTTAATCCATAGCTGGGGAAACGACAAGGTTCATACGTTCTTGAGGGTATTAGTCAGAAAGTGAATACAGTCCAGCACTTCTCCATTTATTTCTGTATTTTCATTACTATTAAGATCTGTTCTGTAATAGACGTTATATCAGCATGTAACTCATAACTATATATCACTAAGAAATAAAGGTGTGTTTAATTTGCATACTGGTTTTAACAAAACGGTGTTTAATAAATAATTACTCAGTGTTATTGATTTCTAATATCATCGTATATTCTCCAACATATTAAAATCAATCCTATGAATGGTTGGTTTTATATAGAAACCAATTAAAATATAATTAAATAAGTGTAATCTTTTTATAACGCATTCTTATCTAATTTTGTTAGTCTTTCTAATTTAATATATTTCATTACATTAAAACTTAAATTCTTATGCCCGGAGGGCGCATATTCTTGGTAGTACGAATAATTTGCAAACAGTTGTTTTCAATAGAGGAACACTTCATACTTGATTAGTATATCAAGATTTTTAAGAGCCAATGTATCATCATAGACCAAAAATCATTCTAAACACAATCTCTTAATAGACTTATCGGATTCATAAATAGGGGCCCTAACAGGGATTCTGACTCCAGATCAGGGTGGACATGGGAGTCATGGCAATAATGGGGTCACTCCACACTCCCTAGAGCACCAGAACTGGAGTTTCGCCAGCAGTTTTGAGTCATAATCAGGACAGCTATGTAATTATTTTACATTTCTAGTATGATTCTAATGGCATATCCACCTTCATGGGTTAGTTAATGCCAAAGCCATCTTTAAAGAACAACAGTGGTACTATTTGATAAAGGGATTTATATTTTTCCCCAAGGGTATTAGTCCAAAAGTGAATGTAATAGTGAGACTCGACTTCAAACTTGTTTACTTTGATGTCGCAGTTCAGCATGTTGACCTCAAGACCATGGGGATTCCTATTTTGCTAGTATGAGAATAACCAAGAATTCTAATGTTAAATGAGAAGAATAAAGAGTAATAATTCTTTTAATTTTTGCCCAAAAAAAAAAATCTATGTTTTGTATGGTTAGTTAAACCTTGCAGCAACATAGCTTCCCAATAATTAGAGTTGATTTTTTTTTTTTTTTTTTTTTTTTTTTACTTTATTTTAGAGACTATCTCTTTCTGCATGAGGAACAATTTTTTCAGAGAATATATTTAAAAAAAAAAAAGAAAATGCTTAAAACTTTTCCTTGGATAACATCTTTGTTGGCTACTCAAATTAAATGAGGATTTCAGAAGTATATAAGCGTATCAATGGAACAAAGTATGTTGATATAAAAGAAAAAAAAAAAAAAAAAAAAAAAAATGATACACTCATGCGCTCAACCCATGCTCAACAGGGAAAAATAAAATATTACAGCTTTTATCGTAACCCCTAATCAGGTAAGACGTTTTTTTTAAAACTGAATTGATCAATAAACAGCAAGAGTGAACCCCTTCCCCATATATATATTATATATATATATATACATATATATATATGTATGTGTGTGTGTGTGTGCATGTATATATTCTTGTTATTTTATCATTTTATCATAATGTTTGGCATTTTTTTTTTTGCAAGTAATTTTTTTTTAGGTGTAAGTGTGATCGAGAAAAAGTGTTTTGTTAAACTGTAATGGTTTTTTGTTTTTGTTTTAAAAAGTTCTTATTTGTTTTATTGTTGCCCCCTCCAACCTTTTCTTTTTTCTTTTTTTTTTTTTAATTCCTTTTTCCAGCTTGTTTTTTTTATTAATTTATTAACTCTCTCACATAGACACACACGCATGTATACAGTCTTTCTCTCTCTCCAGTAGGAAGGAAGGCACTTCTCATTGGCTGAAACCTGTTAGTCATGTGACAGACAGCTCACCCAGTATCCATACACCTCCAGCAGAAAGAAAAAGGGATCCCAAAATGGTACTTAAAAAAAAAAAAAATATTCCTTGACAGAATAGTGTCAAAACTTTTGATTTTTGTGAAGGAGGATAAACATTAAATTAAATTGGGGTGGTGGGGGGTGGTGAGAAGATCTTCCAAATTTTTATAATCTTAAAAATCATTTGAATAAAAAAAAAATTAAAAAATCCTTATTGTCAAATATAAAAATCTGTTTAAATAAACAACTATTAAATTATCAGATTAAAAAAACACAAAAATAAAACTTTAAAATATCTTTAAATTGCATATATCTAAATTAGTCTATAAAAAAAAAAAATTTAAAAAAAGAAAAAAGAAAAAAATGAGGAAAAAAAAAATGAGAAAAAAAATGTTTTTTTTTTACTGGGCTTTGTTTAGTCTGGCACAAAGTCATTTATTTCTGAGCACTCACCCATTTAAGTACGGATCAAGATCAAAATTACTTGAACACAATTTAATAAAAAAGTAGAACTTTTAGTGCGACCCAATCATAAGCTATAAGTATCTTTTCAGTGTTTACTTAGTTTGGCACAAAGCCAATGGTATCAGGTATTCTTAAGCAGTGACCCATTTGTGTATTGATGATCCAAAGTATGAACAAAATGGCTTTTTGTATGTATAATCAAATAAATAAAATAAATGAAAGTTTCTTTCAGGATACAAAAGGTTTTTGGAAATATGACAGTGATGAAATTTTCTACACTTTTTCTAAGAGCCCCTCCCTCCCTTTTTTTTATTTATTTATCTAAAGCAATATTTTTGGGTGTTATTTAACAGCAGTTTTTTTTTCAAAAAGATCCTGAATTTGTGAGGCAAACATTGGGTTGAAAAATTGAAAATAAAATAAAAATCTGGATTTGAGAGAATTTTTGTAAAAAAACAAAAAAAAAAAAAAAAAAAAAAACAAATAAATAAATAAAAATAAAAAAAAGAATAAAATGAAGTAAAAAAATTTCCTACTTAAAATATTCTATACATTTTTAATGTTTTGAATCAGACCAAATGGGCAAACAATTAATTAAAAAAAAAAAGAAAAGAAAAAAAAAGGGTAATTTATGACAACTAACTTGCATATATATATATATATATATATATATATATATATATAGCAAAATTCAAAAGATGTTCATTACTTTTAAAGAAAAGAAAAAAAAGTTTAATCCTTTACCCTAAATAATTTTGAAACCGCACATACACACAGGCTAATTCATAAACACCAAGTAACATTTCATCAGTTCCAAAAAGTAGTTAACAATATAAAATACCCAGAGAGCCTTGCTTAATCCTATCATCAGAAAGTTATACTAAGTCATCTATTGTAAGGACAGGGTGCTCTGTACTTCCTACCTTGTGCCAAACTAGACTCAGCTTAGTAAATGATAACAGCAACATTTCTAAATAATTACTGACAATAGATTTAACATTAACTACATGTTTACAGACACAGATAATGGAGATTATCTGTGTAACTGAAACTGTCACCACCAACATCACAATTCCTTTAGTTATTTACATAAAATATTTCTTGATTCTATGTTTTTTTAAAATTTAAATCTCAATCATTAATAAAAATTATCTTATATTATTAATACTGCCAGCCATATCTATATACTAAAAAAAATTCTATTGTGTATATATATATATATATATACATACATACATACACAACCAAATTGCGGTTTATAGTGTGAACAGGAAGCTAATTTGCATATTGATCTTAGAAATTTGATTTTAATAAATATCTGTTTGGTTTTATTGATTTCTAATAGTTTGGTTTTATTTTAATAAATATGAGCAAAAGTTCTGTTGATAAATCTTAAAAGAAATCCATAAACAAAAAGAAATAACTGTAGTTTTATTCTTTACTGTCTAAATTCAGTTAAATAGTTATATGAGGAAAATTTAGCAATGAAAGCCAGGAGTGATGGGAAGAGCTAGTGCCTAAGCTGTACTATTCTTCAGTTTTAACCCCTCTGTTTCAAATAGGTTTCATGTAATAATTTAATGATTTATAATTTGTATAGAATATTTTTGATTTGTGGATTTAATATGGATTTTGAATTTTCTTAAATTTTTTTTTTAAAGCCTTTTGAATCAGAAAAATTTTTTTTTAAATCAGCAAAATAATTCAAATCGACATAAGAAAAAGAAAAGAAAAAAAAAATTTTTTTTTAATAAGACTTATTTTCGGAAAAAAATTCTCCACAAAAATTAATTTTGACATATGTAAGCACATGCCCACACTCCTATTCTCTCTCCATCACATGCTGATATATAACTCACACATAGACACATTGTCAGACACACGCATACGTACGCACACAGATACACACACACACAAGGTGCTACTGAAGAGTTTGGGGAATTTGAAAACATTAAAACAATTTTGTTCATATCTAAGTTACCAAATTTCCCCATGGTTTTCTCGTCTTTTAATTTAACCCTTAAAGTCACCCCACTAGGAAATAAGCTTCAGGGAAGCTGATTCATGCCTTCAAGCCCTAAACTCGAGGGTAGCACCTTGTAGATGTATTTAAAAAAAAAAAAAAAAAAAAAAAAAAAAAAAATTAATATTTCTGTTTTTTTTTTTTTTCGTTTTTAAAAAAAAAGTCAAATGTGAAATTCCATGACTTTCTGTGTGTATGTGTGTGTGTGTATATATATGTGTGTATGTGTATGTGTGTGTGTAATATGAACATTTTCTTTGTGTGTGCGTGTGTGTATGAGTGTACGTTGGAGTTTTCCAGTAAATTTGCTCCTTGAGTCTTTAGTTGCAACAGCCTTCAGAAGGATTTAAAAAAAAAAAAAAAAAAAAAAAAAAAAACGGTGATTGTGGTTGTGTGTATTTCTTTTGTTTTATATATATTTTCTCCCCCTCCTTTCCACCACAGTCGGGTTTTTAAAAAGGGCGGGGCAAACATGGAGAAAACGAAGGGCGTGAGAGAGGATCTATATACAGTTATGTCAAGAAAAAAAAAAAAAAAAAAAAAAAAATGTGTGTGTTTTTCATAGGGGGATGGGGGGTAAACTGAATGCAGATAAAAGATCCAATCATCTATTCACATTAAGCAAAACCTCGATCCAGCAGGGACAAGATGTTATAAACTGTCTGGAGTAGTAGGGTCCCCAGCCCTTTGCAAAACTGATCCGTATAGAACTCGGATCGTAGGGACCATCCATCAATTGGGGATCCCGCATTGCTTCGTATTGTTCCGAACATTTGTAATCAAATATCTTCACAGAATATCCGGGCAGAACTTTCCGAACGACTAAAGTCCGCGAGTTGGGCACCTCGAGTGTGGGCGAATTGACAAAAATTGGGTGCGTCGATCGGTTGTACGCCCACACTCCGTTGCCCTCTTTGCTGAGTGTGATGCCCAAGCCGAGCTTTTCTCGAGTCTTTCGCACTGATTTGAGAGTAGTCTCATTCTGTAAGATAGCCAAACACATGCCGTCCCCATGAGGTAGCAATTGGAACACGTTTATGCTGGGTTGGAATACACGGAACAGTCGACCAACACGGTCCTTTAATTCCCAGTATGCAATGCTGCACCAGTAAGTTTGTGGTAAGCCATTTGTAGAATCTGAAAAGAGAAAGAAAAAAGAACATTAATTATTCTGTTTGTTTGGTTTATGGCATATAAACCACGGTGGGTTATTTAATGCTGGCAAAGTTTTGAAAGATTTATAGCGATAGTTTGGAAGAAAATTTTTTAAACTCAATATTTTTTTCATGAACAAATTTTCTATTTAATCCATAGATGGAACCCTAACAGGTACTACCACTTTGGGTCAGAGTGGACCAGGGAGCAATGGTGATGAAGGGTGCCACATTAGGACCCTCAGTCACCATCTTCTAGCAAAATATGATAAAAAGAGTTGGGCGATGCCATAAGGCAATAGGGTTGGGACAATCATATAGGTGCTATGGCTTGACTTGACCAGCGATTGATTGAAGGGGGCCTCTCTGAGCACCTGTCTAGCCTAAGTAAGGGCCAAAGTGGAGTATTGCATGTCATGGACTGCTTAAACCACCCGGATTTTGTCGTTAAGCATCATGGGTCACCACCCATGGCCAACATGTGGCCCCATCGGGGGGGGGGGGTTACCTCTCTGCAGAGGTACAGTCGGTGTGTATTCTATTGTTTTTTTTGGTTGGTTGGTTCACGGCAATATCATCCGTTTTTGGGACATTTAGATATCAGGTCAGTTACATTATCTGCTGTTGCTGAAATGGTCACCCATCTAAGTATCAAACAGGCTCATTGTTGCTTAACTTCAGTAATCTAGTAAGAACCGATGCTTTCAAAGTGACTTGACTGTAGCATTTAAACAGTCAGACAAGGTAAAGTGAAGGAAGATTATGTAGCACTAACAGTTTGTTTTAGACAGGAAAAGGTGGTTGTTTTAGTGACACAATTTCTTATAAATTCAAGACAGTCAGAGTAGATACAAATGATACAGAAAAAATTTGGTTGGTTGGTTGGATTTTACAGCATGACAACCCTTGTTGGGTTATTTTATGCAGAAGACTTTTGGGGTATTCAATTTTTCAAACTCAATTTAAAAAAAAAACAAACACATTTTGATACTCATTTTTAAATCTATTTATTAACCCATAGATGGGACTCTAACAGGTACTACCACCCTGGTCATGGTGGACCTGGTAGAAAAGGAACAAGTCATTGTGTCCCGATTACGCATTGGTCATACAAGACTAACGCACTCCTATATACTCAAACAAGAACAACAACCACAATGTGAAACATGTTAAACACTTATTCATGGAATGCAGTTTTTTGCTCACATCAGAAACCGTTATTTTAATGCAAACAATATGAAAGATTTATTTGAAAATGTCAACATGGAGGATATTCTCTTTTTTTAGGGAAATAAAATTATACCATAGAATATAGACATGAAACTAATCAATACCATACAACACAATCCCCAATAATGCTAACACATTGTTAAAACCAATTACTAAAAATTATAAATATAAATACACGATATGTATTACTTCCTAACCGTTAGGCATGACATAACACCGGACGGGTTGATATGCCTTTTTTTTTTGTTTTGTTTTGTTTTACGGCATATCAACCTCAGTGGTTATTTAATGCCGATAAAGTTTTGAAATAAATCAATTCTTAATGGATAATACATTTTTTTATAAATACATTTTTCTATTTAACCCATAGATGGGACCCTAATAGGTACTACCACTCCGGGCCAGAGAGCAATGGTGATGAAGGGGTGCTCCACATTCCCCAAACCTCCAAAACTGGTGATATGCCTTTAAAATCAATAAACCAACCAATTGATAAAGGAGTACTCCACATTTCTCCAGAATTGAAACTTCACAAGATACAGAAGAAATTTAAATAGTCATACATGGGTAAAATGAAGGAAGATTATGTAGCACAAAAACAACACAAAAATTTTTTTAATTCATTTTTTAAAAAAATCATGGTGGAAGGGTTAAAGTAAATTGAAAGAAAGTGCCAAGTGTGCGGAACTTTGGCATGTCTTCGTTGAGCAAAGAACTTCTTTTTAAAAAAAACCTCGTAATGAGCATATCGTGTGCATATGTGTATATATATTTTTTAAAATTTTATTTCTACCCCCCCCCCCCGATACAGGTGACCTTCCCTTGAAAGACTGGTGCAACACGATCTTCCTCATCATATATCTATCAATCAAATATGTTACATACACTTGTGTGTGTAATGTATGTGTGCGCGTATTATAGACAGATTGAGATACGTGTGTTTGTGTATGATATATCAAAATAAAAAAAATCCCATCCCTCATAACATTAGAAACATATGTACGCATATATATATATATATATATATATATATATATATATATTATTAAAATAATAAATAAAAAAAATCATATCCAGCCAAACACACATTCTTGTATTTGAATGTGGGGGGTGGGTAGACAAGAGAGGGGGGGAGGGTGTATTAAAGCCGACAAACTCACTACAAAGAAAAATCTGGCGTCTCCTTGTCTGTCTATATTCTTTTCTTTCTTTCTTTCTTTTTTTTTTCCACAAAAGTCTCCATTGTCTGCCTGACTCAACTTCTCTTTACAACATACAGGAATTTTCAGACCAAATATTGACACAGGCACGGCTAAAATAAAAATGCCGGACAAATTCACTATCAAATGAACACATAAACCTTGAGCCAAACCAATTTATAAAAACTGGGAGGCAAGACAGGCCATTCAGCTCAATTCAGAACTTAACTGGTCAGGAGAGGGGGGGGGACGGTGAGTGGGCGGGAGAGGAGGGGCGGTGGAGTATGGTGGGAGAGGGGTCGAAGGAAGGAAGGAAGGAAGGAAGGATGATTATTTGGAACTCTACTGATGAGTCTCTGTTAAGTTGAGAATCAGACAGGAGGAACCAGTTTCGAGTCTGGACCTCGGTATTTATACGCATTTTGGTGCACTGTTCAGTGGAGTCACAAAGTGCATTTATTATGTGCGCAAGTTTATGTGTGTGTGTGTGTGTGTATATATATATATATATATATATATATATATATATATATACCTTTGAAAGAAAGGAAAACTCAATAAACCGTCATTATGTAATAAATTTATTTCGACAAAAACTTAAAAAGGCTTTTAATTATTACAACATTACAGGCTTTTAATTATTACAACATTTGATATATTTAAGAGCTATCGGGAAATAGTTCAATATATAAAAAGTATAATTATCTTGATTTAACACTAACCTTTTCATCTTTTCATTATGTTCGATTGAAACAGATTAGCGTTATCGCTTCTGAGCGATCACCCCTCTTTCTTTCCCCTACCCTTTCTTTCTTATATTTTTACTATGTAGCAGGTCCTTTCTAAAATTAGAATAGTCCATTATTTAGTTGAGGTGACGACACTCATAAAAAAAATAAGAATTCGGCGGATAAGCAACACCAGATAAGGATTTACATTTTTGCGTTTAATCTTGGACGATAGATCCTATTTTAACCAGAGGGTGTCGCAAGATGATAACGGTCATTAATATATAGATAGTAACTCACAAATTTCCAACTGTTGATTGTAAATTAAAATAAACTCTATACCAAGAGGTCAACTCTTATCAACTCTAGGGTATTTCAACAGATTTGGTTTGGTTTGTTTTACGGCATATCAACCTCAGTGGGTCATTTAATGCCGATAAAGTTTTGAAATAAATCAATTCTTAATGGATAATACAATTTTTTTATAAATACATTTCTCTATTTAACCCATAGATGGGACCCTAACAGGTACTACCACTCCGGGTCAGAGTGGACCAGGGAGCAATGGTGATGAAGGGGTGCTCCACATTCCCCAAACCTCCAGAACTGGAACCTCACCATCAGATAGAGTTTAACGTCATTCCCAGGACATGTAGACCCACAGCCACCGCTTTCTAGCACCCATATGATAAAAAGGGGTTAGGGCTTGCCATAAGGGCAATAAGGTTGGGAAAATCATATAGATGCTAGGGCTTGACGTGACCAGCCGATTGATCAGAGGGGGGCCTCTCCGACCGCCTATTTCAGCAGAGGTCACCCAAATACCCTTATAGGTCAGCGAACACAAACAGAACTGAACATGCTAAGTAGTATAAACACGATTGTGTAGCCATAATTACTTAAAATTTTCTACGAACACAATAAAAATTATCAAGAAAAGAAAAAAGAAAAACTATTAAAACTGAATAGGGTTGTGAGAAAGTTTACAAAGTGAAGGAAGAGTTGTGTCCCTTTAGAAAGAACTCTCTACAGGAAGATGATAATGCACGCACAGGTCTATAAAAAGAGAGACCGAGGCAGACAGAAGTGGGGGGAGAAAGTTAATCAGCCTGGCTCCAGCGAAGATTAACTCGGGAATATGCTTGTCTCTGTTGGTGTGCTTAAAGAGAGAAAGAAAGTGCTTACTAATGCTAGTCTCTCTAGAGCTTTATACTGCTTCTAGCGAAGAGGAAAACATGTATCAGTGACTGAAAAAAAAAAAATGTTCAGGCAGGTTCTCTCTCTCAAGTTAATTGTGTGTATGGCAGTCAGAAGGTGGCAAGAAAGAAGGTCAGGAAGATAGATTACTTTATATATATATATATATATATATATATATATATATTTCTTTGTTGGGGTACCAAGTTTCTTGATACAAGGTGATTCTAAGCTGGTCCTATTCTCTACCAGTAGTTTGTTGTAGAGTTCAGGTTCCGTGTGAGAGCTCAATGTTTAATTTTTATAAACAGAGCAAATTTATTTGTGAATAAAAGGGCCTTAAATACCATGGGTATCGTGGTTATGGACCATTTCCACGAGTGGGTATCTGGGGGCCTACCGAGCTTCTTCAGACCACGTTTTTTACAAAAAAGTCTTAAGATAAAAAAAAAAAAGTGGTCTGAAGAAGCTCGGTGGTCCTCAGATACCCACGAGTGGAAATGGTCTATAATCACGATACCCATGGCATTTAAGGCCTTTTTATTCACAAACATTATATATATATATATATATATATATATATATATATTTGTGAATAAAAAGGCCTTAAATGCCATGGGTATCGTGATTATAGACCGTGTGTGTGTGTGTGTGTGTGTGCACATGTCATAATGGTTAGAGTCGTCGGAAGAACTCGTCGAACCGAGTTCAAATACTAGCAGAAACTGTTTACATTTCACATAGCGCAGGTACCATTGGGAAATGTATGAATCCAAATATGCACCCTCCAACTATGGGTAAATAGCAGGGCAGACAGGGCTCTTCAACCTTGACAAGGCAACCAGTCTAGGAGAAGGAAAACTGAATTCAAACCTGATAAACTCCGCTTAAGAAATTGACCTTGTGTCGCATCCTGCTCGTGTTGAGGAGTTGGTAAATATATATATATATAATATATATATATCTCCAAAGATTGAATGTGGAAACCGTAGTAGTTTTACAATAGTCATAATTTACAGAGCATATAGTAAGAAAAACTAAGGAAGGAGATTTAGATTTACAGCATAATAGACTATTTCAGGAGACCTATAAGAATGATTACTCCTCCGGCTTTCATCAGATCTAGAATACTTTACCATAGACTATGATGCCCAATTCAAACATATAGAAATAAGGGTTGCGTTTCTTAGTAGTATAATATTAATCATGCCTACAATTACTGATCATTGCAACGTTATAATAAATAACAACTAAATTAGTGCTGTTTTACATTTATGTTGAATGAATAGGTTGCACCACTGATTTTGGCGGTATCTTTGGTTTAAAAAAGGGGGGGGGCGATCTAAGCGCGGTAATTAAAATTCGTTTTTTTTTTTTTTTTAAAGTTTAAAAGTAGGTGCGGGAGTAAAGTAGGAGTTTATCAAAATTACAAGTTGAAAGAATACTAAAACCGAAGAGATCTTCACCAATCTGATGCCTGGGTTAACAGGCAAAAGTGACAGGTCAGTCAGTGACTTCACAAGGGAAGTCTAAAACAAACAGTCTCAACCCTAACATAAAAAAAAACGTTACCCACAACTCACTCGACAGGTCTTATGTACCCTCCTACCCAACACCCCCTTTTTTCTTTCTTTTCAAATTCCACCTCATCTAACCTGATTATCGCTAACCAGGGCCTTTGACGCCCCACCAACACCTTTCTAAATGGTGAACTGTACTGGACCTACTCTACCTGATTATATATATATATATATATATATATATATATATATATTATATATATATATATATATATTCTCGATTTGTTTAGCCTTACATTTGAACATATATGCCCGCCTAAATTCATTAATTATTAACTAATTCATTTTCAAAATTAGGTATGATTTCAATTAAGCACATATCCTCCAAAAATTGTCGGCTTAAAGCCATATAAAAATAAATACATTTGTTTGTTTACTTAACCTCATATATATATATATACCTAAAAAATGCACAATGTTTCCTTTCAATACACACACTTACAGCGTCCCAGACTCACGCCATAAAATAGAATATTTGATGTCATATTTCAAAACCGTCTCCTTTTTAAACCTCAAAATTTTTTAAACAGACTGATTGACAAGGATTACCACTCGCTTTTCTCGTTATTCTGTGATAAATAATTTATCTTCTTATGCCCTGAAGATGATCTAATTAATAGATCGAAACACTGCAGCGTCGGCCAATAAACTCACCACTTAAACCATTTAAACCTGTGTTTTTTTTCATTTTTTTAAATATATTACATACCGTCGGATTCACTTCCTTTCTTCACACACACACACACACACACACACACACAATATATATATAAGTTATACCCAATTTTTCGTCTGCTTTTCATTTTAAAAACGAGTTAAAATTAATTAAATCGATTATTTAAGGTCAAATTTTTGTATAAGTCAAAAAGTAGTAACATAAGGAGCATCAGTAAAAAAGGCAAAATATATTACACATGTAATTTATTGATACATTGAAAACGATTTTTTTCGATCAATTTTGCTCAAATATAGCCATAAACGATGTCTAAAGAGGACTTAAAATCCGTGTTTACAAAATAAATTTAACCCTCCCGATTGAAAAATATATATTTACAATGGATGAAGAAAGAAAAGACATTTCAGTGAGAGGGGGAAGGGAGACGTAATAACGTTGAAACCAAGTAATAGGCTCGATACTCTTCGAGCTCAAACTTCCCTGGCTTATTCACCCTGAATGGAAGAAGGAATTATGACTTCAATAGCTTTTTGATCTGCCATAAACACACCTAGCCTCATTGAAAATCCGATATCGACACCCAGGTACGCTAGCATTTTCAGGTGCACTCTGGGAAATGCGAATATGAAACAACGAATTCTCACAAGCTTACGTGCTCGATTCTCACTGACCTTGTGCCAAGTAGGTTAATGCCTCCAAGCCCTACCCGTTCCACACACCCCATCAGTAAAAGAATTTCAATTTGAAAATCCTACTGATAACAAAACTGGTTTGTGGGTGGTTGGAATGCCATTGGTATTTTTACTCCTACCGAGGGGATCAAGAACCAGTGGGGGGTAGAGTTAAGACGAGGGGAGACTGCAGATTAATTTGTAGCCAGAATGTCGATAAAAGGAACAGGAGGTGGGGAAAGACCCCAACGGATGGGTGGGGAAGACGGGTGAGAGATCATGACGTGTAGATGTGAAGAATTCTTGTCGCCATGGTAGGGTTTCAGTTGGTTAACCCCTCACCCACCAGTCCGTCAGTTTCCACTGTGAAATGTATCAGTCCCAGTTTCGTTGTAAATCCTTGTAAAGTGGAGGGATATTTACCTCATACCCCACTTGTATGGGTTGGACACAAGGTCTCGTTTTTACGTGGGACCACCCACAAGCAGAGACTCATGGGTGGCAGGTGGAAAAATTGCGTCGATCCCGTCGGCATTCCCCCTCAAGGGGGCGCCTCAGGCGTTGGGCAATAAACCCAGCCCTGCCCCTTTACATCAAGGAGGCATGTATTGCCTGGGGGGGGGATACCCCCCCCTCCGGGATCAACGCTATTAATTTAACCTCTGGCAGGTCCAGCGGCCGAAATATATATATATATATATATATATATATATATATATATATATATATATATAGAGAGAGAGAGAGAGGAGAGAGAGAGAGAGAGAGAGAGAGAGAGAGAGAGAGAGAGAGAGAGAGAGAGATACACAGATAAATATATATATATATATATAAAAAAATATAGATAGATAGATATATAGATAGAGAGAGAGGGAGAGAGAACTTATGTGCTCGCATTTTCAGAAACTTTTTTCACAAACAAAAACCCAATGAATTATTTCATAATTGCATAAACCTTTTTGTTATTCAATAGGTTTCTATTTTCTTTTCCAATCTCTGTTAAATTCAGTAGGAGGTCAGATGAGGTCAGATGGAAATTCTAACCAACCACCACCACCACCACCACAGGAGTGGACAACAATAAAAAAAAAGTCCCGACTAAAGATGGACTAGTATGTCTATTCGACTAAATCTAATGAACCAGTTAAGATAAAATGACTGAATACCAGTTCACACGAAAAGACGGTGACAAATTCACAGGTTTCGCTTTTTTTCTGTTGTGTAGAGACAAAAAAGAAACGACCAAGCATTTTAATTTATTTGACCTGATTTTATTAACCAAATTTAGATACGTCATAACTTTTCCGAAAAAAAAAAAAAAAAAAAAAAAATTCTAAAATTATCCGTCTACAATGCATAAACTATGGAAGGGGAGAGGGGGGCGATAATGCGTCCCATCGTGATGTAATGCAGAGATGCTGGTAGGTACGCGTCCTGTGTCCTTGACGCATAACAAACTAAAAAGATGCAGTAAAATCATATCCACGCGTCCCAGTGTTTTTCTTCCCTTACCATTTCAAGCTAACTGTAAATACATTTCAATAGTTTCTTAGAAACGAATTACACAACATAAATTTAAAAGGTAGGTGTTAGACGGCTTTAGTTGTTTCCCAGATCATAAATAAAAATCCTACACTTTATTAAGAAACTTTAGTTAGGACCCATCAAATTTTCGGGGATGTCATCAGCATCACTGCAATGGTTAGCAATCTTATTAATATTGAAAGGCGAGTTCTACCCTCACTGGATGCCCCATACATATAGCCTTGCGTCCCATCCTACCCGCGGCGAACGTTCTGGGTAAATACCTACATTCAACTACGGCGTCACATCGAGGTGTAATGGTTAGTAAGCCAATGTGGTTAGTCACATTCCCAACCGCAGCAGAAACATCCACGTTGCTAAAATATTGCAAAACTTTTGACTCACCCTAGTAAATCTATAATTACTGTTATATATATATATATATATATATATATATATATATATATATATGTGTGTGTGTGTGTGTGTGATGCTCTCCCGCATTTTAGTTAAATATCAAACAATTTTGATAATGATAATTTAGACGGATATGCAAAACTTTAATAATAGTTCGGAAAAGAACCCAAAGTACTTGGTCTACAACTGATTAACGCCTTTCAAGATGATAACATCAAAAGAATTGTTAGGAAACTTGAAAGAAAAAAATCTTGAAAACAATAAGGATTCTGTTGTTTGACCGTGTGTGTGTGTGTGTCCGTGTAATAAACGATTTTTAAGACTAATTCCCCCCCTTCCCCCCAAAAAAAACAAGGGATCCGTTCATTACAAAAGATGTTTTCTAAAAAGTTGATGTTTACCTCATTTCTAGGCCTAGCCTTGCTGTAACTTCGATCCAAAGAGAACCCCCTCCCATAGCCTATACCGAAACAAAGATTATTAGTTAACATAATAAAGTTTTTACTCAACATTATTTACTATTTATAACACCTGTACATATAATAGGTACAAATATTATTAATAGTAAACAAAGTTAGGTAAAAACCATCATTATCTTAACTAAAAGTCTTTTGTTTAGGTATTAACTATGTCTAGACTAGATCGTTTATTTACGGAATTGCATTGATTCTGATTGTATTACAGTCGTCTTGAAAGGATAAGTGTTTGAAGGTTTACTCTTCACGTCACTGAATGTTGAAGAAATATTTTTGTAGGCTAGCATCGTTAAAAATTAGGTGTCGTTCATTACACAAAATATATGATAAAAATACCTTTTTTTTGTGGCTAAAAATTAGGGGTCGTTCATTACACGAAATATATGATAAAAACACCTTTTTGTGGCTAAAAATTAGGAGTCGTTTATTACACGAAATATATGATAAAACACCTTTTTTGTGGCTAAAAATTAGGAGTCGTTCATTACACGAAATATATAAAAACACCTTTTTGTAGGTAAAAATTAGGGGTTGTTCATTACAAGCAATACATGATAAAAAAAATCTTTTAGTGGCTAAAAATTAGGAGTCGTTTATTACTCGAATATATAGTATACATTCTTTTGTTTTTTAAGTTTATTTCTGATAATATTTTTCATTACTTCTATCGTAGATGGTTAAAATTATGATCATATCGCAGTCATGCTGCTAACTTTTTAATTTAGTGCGTTCTGGGACGCACATATTTGCTTTGAATGAGTCCCCGGGAAAATTTATGAGTCCCAACTAAAGCCGTCTAACTCCTACCTTGTAACCTATCCCGTGTTATCATTCGTTTCTAAGAACTATTGAAATGTATTTACAGTTAGCTTGAAATGGTAAGGGAAAATAAAGAAAAACACCGGGACGCATGGATACGATTTTACTGCGTTCTTTTAGATTTTTGTGCGTCAGGGACGCAGAACGCGTACCTATGAGCATCTCCGATATCGTATTCCATACCGGAGCTAAGCTTAGTAAATAACTAAGTTGAGTAAAATATAAAATTTAACAAACGCAACCATATGCCAGTAACTGAAATTTAGTGTAACTGGTACGCCTTTGGCTGGTTGGATTTTACGGGATGTCAACTCATTTGGGTTATTTTATGCTGAAGACGTTTTTATTTTATTCATTTTTGGTGGGTACTCAATTTAAAAAAAAACACATTTCAAACATTTTAAAACTCATTTAAAACTCATAGATGGGACCCTCACAGACACTACCAATCCGGGTCAGAGTGGACCTGGTAGTAATGGTGATGAAAGGGTACTCCATATTCCTTAGAACTCCAGAATTGAAGCTTCACTATCATTTAACGCCATACACAGGATATCAAGACCCTCAGTCACTGCCTTCTAGCACATATATATATAAGCTTAATCCGGTATAAGGCTAGAGGGAGCGTTTTACCAAGAGATGATTAAACTATCAAAGTGAACCGTTTTGAAAAATGAAAACATTAAAATTCGAGCTATGTTTGGTGTCTATTAAAAGAAATATATCGCGTTCTCCTAGCGTGATTTTTCGGGATGATTTCAATGAAGCACTCTTCTTAAAATAAGCCCTAGTTGAGAGCGGCAGACAGACGAAAGAAATAAGCATTCTTCACAATAAGCATTCCAGAAATGGTAAATAAATGGAGATTGTTTTTCGTAATTTCTGATTATTTAGAAATTTCGTAATTTTCTATTTGTTTTTCGATATACGAAGAATAAGACATCTCACGAAAAGAAGCTCTGTTATATTTTGGAGTGAAAATTAATATAAGCTCTGTCTTATTTTGGGGAAAAAACACTGTATTTACACCCCCCACACACACAGTGTACACTGGCACAGGTAATACGTAACTACCTTAGCAAGAAGCCGTGTACGGTGTTCATAGAGAGGAAACCGAAGTGTCCATGGTGATAATGATAGAAATAGTAGTACTATTATCTGTAGTAGTTACACCAAACAACTAGAAGTAATGGGGGAGAGGAAGTTCAACATATCTAACAAGGGTAAAGGGGGGGGGAAAATAAGTCGAAAAAACTATTTAAAAAAGACACTAAAAGGAGCAGAACAAAAGTAAGGTGCCTATAAGTTTAGAAGTGACTTGGGTTTTCACCAGGTTCGATAAATGTTTGTTTCGTACAGGATGTTTCAGAAAAATTGATAATTTTTATAGTAATGTAGGCTGAACTTGCACAAAGGTGTCAAAATCAGGGTGACCCAGAAAAAACAGAACCCACAAATTTTGTAATAAAACTGTTAATTTTACCTATAGGGGTCTGGGTTTAGGTTTAGGTTTAGTTTAATGGGAAAATGAATAAATAATTTGGGTTCTGTTTTTTCTGGGTCACCCTGTATACCGGTGACCCAGAAAAAACAGAACCCACAAATTTTGTAATAAAACTTAATTTTAACTAGGGGGTTTAGGGTTAGGGTTTAGGTTAGTTTAATGGGAAAAATAAATAATTTGGGTTCTGTTTGTTCTGGGTCACCCTAATTTTGACACCTTTGTGCAAGTTCAACCGTAATGTATTAGTTGGTTGGATTTTACGGGAGGTCAACCCATGTAGAGTTATTTTATGCCGAAGATATTTGTTTCATTCAATCTTGTTGGGTATTCAATTTTTTTCTATTTAACCCATAGATGGGACCCTAACAGGTGGCACCACCAGGTTCAGAGTGGACCTGGGAGTAATGAAGATGAAAGGGGTACTCCACACTCCCCAGAGCTACAGAATTGGAACTTCGCCACTAGATGCAATTTAACTAAAGACCCTTACCCACCACTTTCTAGCAGAGTTGGGGACTTGCCATATGGACAATAGGATCGGGACTATCATACAGGTGCTAGGGTTTGACGTGATCAGTCGATTGATCGGAAGGAGCCTCTCTGACCGCCCGAGTAAGGGCCAAAGCGGAGCGCTAATACCCTTTGGAAATGTATGCATCCAACTACTCTCCCTCCAGCTATAGGTAAACAGTAAGGGCAGACTAGGGTCTAAACTTGGCTAGGTAACCAGTCTAGGAGTAGGAAAACTGAATTCAGTACCTGTTAAACCGCTTAAGAAACTGACCTTGCGTCCCATCCTAATCGTACCGAGGGTTTGGTATATATATATATATAACTTATTGATAAACCCTTGCGGTAAGAATAAATCCGGCAAATAGTTTGATAGTAAAAAAATATACTACCAAACTTGACCTGAGGAAAAAAAAAAGACCAAAAGGGTCGTACCAACCGAAAATAATCGATTAATACTATAACACTTGGCCAAAAGAAAACATATATATATATATATATATATATATATATATATATATATATATATATATATATATATATATATATATATATATATCGCTAGGATTATCTAAAGCTAAAATGTAAAAAGTGCTCAATACTTAAGTAGAGCAAATGAATTCCCATCTATGAACTCCACGAACTCCCATGAGAGAAGCAGAAGAAAGGAAAAAAATCGCTACCGTACGTCCTACAAAGAAAACTGACAATACAGCATCAACCTTTAGCCGGTTTCCATGACAATTTCTATTATAGTCCATCACGGTGATTGGATGATGAAGAGGATAAGTGGGAGTTGTTGTCTTGGTTTCAAAGAAGACACCATCATCCCCCCCTTCCAACTAATGAACCCCAGAGCTTATCTAATCATCGCTTCCTTTTATCCCCTTCCCCTTCCCCACAACAAATAAAAAAAACTGGAATATCACAGATTCTAAGAATCTACAGGAGGAGAGGGGGGGCTAAAAGTCCAGAGTATATAGAAATATTTAGAAAGAACAGCTAACTTGAAATTAAACATGGAAAATAGTTACATTAATAAATTTAATAATGTTTACAACCTAACAGGGGTGTTCCAGATTGTAAACAATAAATATGAATAGATAAATAAAATAAAAATATAAATTTATGAATAAATAATTAAATAAATAAAATAATAAAATAAAACCTTTTAAAATTATAAATTTATATAAATAAAATAAAATAATAAAATAAAACCTTTTAAAATTAAAATTTAATTTATATAAAAAATAAAATAAAATCTTTTAAATTATAAATTTATATATAAATAAATAAAATCTTTTAAAATATAAAATTATATAAATAAATAAAATCTTTTAAAATTATAAATTTATATAAATAATAAAATCTTTTAAATTATAAATTTATATAAATAAATAAAATATAAAATTATAAATTTATATAAATAAATAAATAAATAAATAAATAAAATAGAAAATAAATTTAAAAAAAAAATAAAATAAAATTATAAATAGGAAATAAAAGAAATAAAATGTATAAAATAAAAGATAAGGAAATGTTAGTGTTGTCTTTTTGTCGGAAGTAGCAATTTTAATAGATTCATCAAGTTTAGTGTAGGCATGACAGGAACGCAGATAAGACAAGAATTATTGTTGGGAGAAGAAGAAGAAAAAATTCGTAGTCCAAATTTAGAAAACATTAAAATAGAATTTCTAACGGACACACACAAAGAGGTTTTTTTTTCTTTTCCAGAGTCGCAAAGACTGAAGAAAGAAGAAAATAGAAGCTATCAATTCAACCAGAAAAAGCAGCAACAGGTTGAATAATGTCGATTCAATAATAACGAGATTTCTTGGCTAAAAAAGAATGTAGGGAATAATAATAATAATAATAATAACATGGCCCGATATATATATATATATATATATGCAAATTCTCTCTATATCTATCTATAAATATCTATATATGCGAGCGAGCGATGTGTATGCATACAATCACTCTCTCTCTCTCTCATCTATCATATATATATATATATCCACACACTACTTCTCTCAACTATCTATCTATATCTACATACACGTACGTACGTTTTTATTCATGAAATTTTTGTATCTATACACTGTGTATACAGTAGGCATACCCATTTTTGTCGTCTGCTAGGTTTTTAAAAACAAATTAAAATTAATTAAATCTATTATTTAAGGTCAAACTTTTGTCTAAAATGATAAGTAGTAATATAATGACCATCATTAAAAAAAGAAAAATATCATTACATATGCAGTTTAATTTTAATAGATTTAAAACGATTTGTTTTAATCAATTTCGACACGATCCGCCATTAACGGTATTTTTCAAGGGTTTAAAGCGCTTGTTTACAATTTGAATGTAACATTCGCGATTGAAAAAAAAAAAAAAAAAAAAATTTACAAAAAATCAGGTGATTATCCGATTTTATTGAAATTTTCAGTATTGATTTATCAATTAATGTATTTTATAATGCATCAGTTATTTTATTTCAAAACTTTAATTTAGTATTTTTGCTATGAAAAATTAATATATAAAATTCATTTAAAATATGAAAAGCCTGATGTTAAGTTTAAAATGTCATATTTTTAGATTCTAAAAATAAATATCTATTTAATGCAAACCTTATTTTATTACATCAAAGTATACTTGTTGAAGAAAAACTCGATTGAAAATGTACCCCCTCCTTTCTAAGCAGAAAAAATATCGATGTATAATTTTTTTCTTTTATAAGATAATACCCAATTAAATAATTATCGAAATAAGTAAAAAGAAATCTAAAAAAAAAAAAAATCATTATTTATTATTTTTACATTTTATTTTTCGATTTTCGGTACTTATTTTCTCATAGAAAAGTCACCGTAAATTTTTTTTTGTTTCTATTCATAACTTCGATCTTTATCTCTTTATTTATACTGTAATTAGAAAACTATAAGACCAACTCGAACAAAATGTTACGCCCCCAACATAGGGGGGGGTCAAAATTAAGTGAGCTGAAAAAAAAAATGAGAAAGTTTTGAAATAAAATAAATAATGCATAAAGATCATTCATTGATAAATAAACACTGAAAATTTCATTAAAATCCGTAATTCCCTGATTTTTGGTCAATTATTTTCTGTAGGGGGGGGGTAAAGTTTAGCTTCATTTTGGGTATCCCTAGTATACACACTTTATTTTTACACACGAGAGACAGAGAGAGAGAGAGAGAGAGATTAAATAAACAGCAAATATTGATTTCCCTGAAAGGAGGGGGGAGGCAGTTAAACAATCTCAAATGTTTTTCGCGTAAAACCCAAGCTTTAAGAGTTACCTCCCCTTTTTGTGTTGTTAACCTAATTAAAAGAGAGAGAGAGAGGCAATCGGAAACCTTTTTTTTTGTTTTGTTTTTTTTTGCAAACTATTATAAAACAGGTAAACTTCTAGATATGGATAACTCCCTTTTAGTTCTGATACGACTGGACCCCCCCCCACTCGAACCCCCCCCCCCATACCTTTACTTAGAGTATAGAATAGAAATTCCACGCTAAGCACAACTCGTTGTTCCAGTAATATTTACCATCAAAATCCTCGAACTTAAACAGTGTATATAGCAGGCCGAGAGTCGAGCTATTAAAACCTGTTACAGCCTTCGCAAATGGGAGCATTCAACTACCAAGATGAAGATTACCCCCCAACAATAACAACGATAATGATAGGTTTACTGTGTGTGTGTGTTTTTGTCTCTCTCTCTGGTTCTCTATCTCTCTGACTCTCTCTCTCTCTCTCACTCAAGTAAAAGTTAAGGCCAGTGTCAAATAAGTGCAAAAGAAAATATGAAATCCTATCCATGCACGTAGTACATTATCGCCCATAAATAAATGTACCCTAAGCATTAAACAAAACAAAAAAAAAAGAAAAAAAATCTCTTTTAAACAAACATGCCAGGATTTTGTTATTTCTCGTGGTTCAGTCTATTAAGTCGATTGGGGGGAGGGAGGGAGGGGTAATGGTTACATCCAGTCGGAGCAGGTATTCACTGGCATCCACCATGCCAATTGAACACAGGGATCGTTATAGTGGGGGGAACAACGCACAAACCGAAGCCCATGTGTGCCCAGTGAAAAGTGACGTGTCTCAGGCTCTGGTCAATAAACCCAACCCTGCCCCTTTAAATCAAGGGGGCAGTTGTTGCCTGGGAGAGGTTTCATCCAGATTTAGTATCCCTCTATCTTCTTTTTGCTAAACTTGCAAATCGGTCGGAAAATTAAAACATATTACAGGGTGACCCAGAAAAAAACAAAACCCTAATTATTTATTTTCTCATTAAACTAATCATTAACCCCAACCCTAAACCCCCTAGTTAAAATTAAGTTTTATTATAAAATTGTGGGTTCTGTTTTTTTTCTGGGTCACCCCGTATACAAAGTGACCCAGAAAAAAACAGAACCTTAATTATTCATTTTCCCATTAAACTAACCCTAAACCCCAACCCCCCTAGTTAAATTTAACAGTTTTATTACAAAATTTGTGGGTTCTGTTTTTTCTGGGTCACCCTAATTTTCCGACCGATTTGCAAGTTTAGCCCTTTTATTTGAGTTTCGGGCTTTGGAGTAGGGTTTTTATGGTCGTATTTGGTTATGTTTTGTCAGTTTTTGATGAAAGGGTTAATTTGAATCCTAGAAGAAGCTGTTTGTATTTGACAAATATAAGAATCTTCCAGCTATGGGTAAATAGTCGGACAGACTCGACTCTTTAACTTTGGCATGGCAAGAGGTTTAAGAGAAGGAAATCTCTTAAGTCAAACCTGTTAAACTCCGCTTAAAAATTGACCCTGTGTCACCCTGCTCGTGTAGAGGGGTTGGGTAAATACAGATTATAGTAAATACGCTTCAACCTTTTTTTTTTTTTAAAGTTCGTTTAAACTAACATATCAGTATTTTGTTATTTCTAGTGGAGCAATATACAACTAAAACGGATATTATTACTAAAGCACTGAAAATATACAAAAATTTTTTTTTAAGTAGCAGTCCCTAAATAGGCAAATTTAAAACACACACGAACTATTTTCTATAAATAAATACCACCCCCCCAAAAAAATTTTTTTCAATAAAGCTTTCTTCTAAATTTAAGATAACCAAGATATTGTTATTTCTACTCAAACATTGCACAATAACAATGTATATTTACATCTATTGTTTTGTAAGGTGATACTTACAGAATTTGATAAAAACAGCTTGTTGCCTCCTTGTGTACAATTTCTCAGAATTTTTGAGGTTAGGCTTGATTATTTGGAATATTCGGACTATTGTCCTCATCTTTATTGTTATCTACACTATTTCTCAGAATTTTTGAGATGAGGCTTGATTATTTGGATTATTCAGACTATTGTCATCATTATTGTTATCTACACGATTTCTCAGAATTTTTTTAGATGAGGCTTGATTATTTGGATTATTCTGACTATTGTTCTCATCTTTATTGTTATCTACACGATTTCTTAGAATTTTTTAGATTAGGCTTGATTATTTGGATTATTCGGACTATTGTCCTCATCTTTATTGTTATCTACCGAAACGTCCTCCTAGTGTAGTTCTCAGCAAGTGTTTCATTAAATTACAAGTGGTGTAGCCATACAGAAGACGAACAAAACATACAAGACATTGCTGGGAAAGAACGTAGACTATATGGACTCCAACACATGGACACACCAGTGTCAGGTGACCAGCAAAAACTTACATTCACCCCCACTAAATATCGTCAAGAGCAGTGGTTCTCAACCTTTTTTAACCTATGCCCCTTTTGTTCCCAATTTTACTCTGGTGACCCCCATTGCCATTTGATATTTAAAAATCCTATTGTATTTTAATAATTTTTTGCTTGTTCCCATTTAAAAACCACTGGTCTAGGGAACCTATGAAGTGTGATGGGCAATAGGAAAGTATGGCGAGAGAGTCAAGGGAATCCGTGCTCTAAGCAATACCTTATTTATATATATTTCATCCATAAACGTGAAATATAAATTGAATGTAATTGTTTTTATTCACTGTTTTCCTCAACTTTTATTCAAATTTTGGTGGATTTTTACTAATGTTATTTATATATATGTAAAGTGTGATAATTTGTTGTGTGTTGAGAGATCAAATGGAAAATATGTTACTAAATAAGTGTGAGATCTAAGAAAAATTGTTGGTGGTCATTCAGTAATAAATGAGGAGAGTTAATATGCAGAAAATAAAATGTATATATAAGAGAAGCTGATAGGTACACGTCCTACGTCCCTGACACACAAAAATCTAAAAGGATGCAGTAAAATAGTATCCATACATCACTGTGTTTTTCTTTTTTCTTCCCCCACCATTTCAAGCTAACTGTAAACTGTGTTGGAAGATTGTATAGCGCCACACTTTCAAGATCTGCGAAGAGATGTGTGGTGTAACGTTTAGTAGGCCAGATAAGAAAAATGTACACAAAATTTACTTCAAGCTGTATTCTTGGTTAAAATGTGTGATGTAATGGTTAGCTTGATAATCAGAACATTATTAGTGAGTTCGATTCTCACGGGGTGTCCCATACATCTGGCCTAAGCTTAGTAAATAACTAGCATTTTATTGAGTATATAGCCAAGAATCTGAGTCAGATAGTCAATGTTAGAATAAGTAAGTTTTCATCTACATAATCATATATACATTCACAATTACCCCCACCCCAATACCTAATGTGTCAATCCTCAGCCTGTGCGCATTAGATGCCGGTGGGTTCATATGCAAGAGTCAAGTGTCCGTCCGTCGGCGTTAATTAGTGTCCGTATATGAACGTATTTTTCCCCTTAGTCAACTAGATCTCAATTGGAAATATCAACTACATTATTTCTACAGAAGAGTTCCAAGGGAAAAGGAGGAGATAACTCTTGGGGGATCTTTTCCATCAAATCAATGCGTAGCCGAGCAGTTAACGACGAAACAAAAAATATCAAAGCGAAAATAATCGGCGGCGGTGGTGGAAAGGGATTGGGAAGAAGGTGGGGGGTTTGAAACAAAAGGTGGGTATTTTGATCTTTTGTCGTCCCAGCCTCCTGCCTTAACTTACGCTAGGATTTAGCGCGCCGGCGTCAGGCAAATTTATGGCCTAACTTAGATATTATTCGAGTTTTGCATTTTTTTATGTAGATATTTTACACACCCAACCCAGATTTTATAGGCAAATAAATGTAGATGTTTTACATGCCCCCTTCCCCCCCAAAGTTTTTTTCGATTGAATTTTTACAAAAACTCAAACTTAATTTTGATACCTTAAAGAATGAGGGGAGGGGGCTTCCTCGTGGCGTAATCTATTTAACCAATAAATGGGAGCGTAACAGATATTACTACTCCGATTGAGAGCAGACCTGGGAGTAATTGCAATGAAGGGGTACTCCATACTCTCTAGAGCTCGAGAATTGAAATCTCACCAATAGATGCACTTTAACGTCATGCTTAGGACACTAAGCCACCACATTCTAGTACATCTATCTATCTATCTTTTATACATATATAAAGGGCGGTTGTGTGTATATCATGTCCGGAAAAAAATTCGAATATAAAAGTAAATATATATACACCTTAAATATCACCAGGGCTTGGTTTTTGAGCAATAATAGAGATTTGATTTATAATCGTGAAGATAATTAAAAAATAAAATTTAAATGATAACAGCATGGATTTGTTTTTTTCATTTAATATTTTAGATAGTAGACATTAACATTTCTTTTCAGAGTAGCTGGATCAATGCAAGGTCTATTTTTCTTTTTACATAGGGATTTAAATGGGGCATCCCATGAGGAATCAACTCACGATTCAGTAATAATGGATCTGCGGGACTAACTTTTAAAAAATCCTCCTCTACCCAGGCGACACCGGGTAGCGGCTGCTAGTATGATAAAAAGGGTTGGGATATTGCCATAAGGGCAATAGGGTACCCCATACTACTGTCCTTTTGCCAAACTAAACTTGGTACTACTACTACTAGTACAGTAGATGCTATTTCTTTTAGGCTGGCTGTACGTATAATTTTCCACCGTTCACAACCGGCAACGCACTAGGGTGCCATAACAGTTTGGGAAAGTTCTAGGCTATGACTTTCTCTACTCTGGCTTTTCATCAAATGTTCTATTTGTAGATGGATGGATTTATTTTAATTAAAAGCACCCAAGTTTCCCAGTAAACCTCCGAATCCATAGAAATATAAAAAGGGTGGGTGCTGTTATAGTATGTAGCCTACCTTTTTGTATATAGTAATTAAGAATAATTAAACAGAATTGATCCATAATTTACATGAATCAGGGATCTATTTAATTCTAAATATTCTAAAATAGGGCTAGGGTCATCTGTTATTATAACCTTATGTGGATTTTTATGGTAGGCCACATACTATAAGAGACATGATTTCGTAGGCCACATAATGGTACGAAAAAGGTGTTTAGTACAAAAAAAGAACACACACACCACACACATATATATATATATATATATATAATAAATAACAAAAGACTTAAAGATTTCGCATTATAGCCTTTTGTTATTTCTTTACTTATAAATTTGCTCTGTGACCAACAATAAGAGCACACATTGAGCTCTCAAACTGCGAGAGGTTGTTTAAAAAAAAGGTCCTATTTCGCAAGGAAGATTTCTTGTCTGGACTTTTGGATTATATATATATATATATATATATATATATATATATATATATATATATAATGTGTGTGTGTGTGTGTTCGTGTCTCCCCCCATTGCCTCTTAATCGTTTCCGTTAATCTATCCAAGAGTGCTTAATATATCAAACATTGAGCTAGCTATAATAATTGTAGAAAATTTTTATATCGAAACCGTGGTATTTACAGGTCCTGCTAGTAGATATAAATGCTCTATCCATGATATTGAGCACTGTTTACTTATAAATATAGCACCTATATTACCTATATAATATTACATCTACACACGTGTGTGTGTGTGTGTGTGTGTGTGTGTTGGAGGACTGTACTATCGAATACAAAACCAAAGTTTACGCCCCCCCTCCAACTTCTACGGTAGATAGTAAAATAAAAAACAAACATGCAACTAGGTCAGTATTTATTGTGTAAAAAAAAAAAAAAAAAAAAAAACGTGGGGGGGGGGGGAAATAAACTGCACCGATCAGCCCAAAACAGTCGGCTGTATCTTTTTTTTTTCTTTTCTATTTTTTCCATTATTTATTTCTTATCCCCCCCCCCCGACTGCCGCCAGTCCCGACCCCTCCCCTCCCCCGTTCCATTGCAGTCGGCTGTCTCACACCTACTCAAAAAAAAAAAAAAAAAAAAAAAAAATCTCAGTAGACATAAAAGTTGAGTGCGACGAGGGGAGGGAAGGATCCACGGTAGCGCATTCTTTTTTCGGTAGGTTTTCCCAGAGCTTTTTTAGAATACGGACTCTTGAAAGAAGGAGGGAAGAAAAGAAAAGGAAAGGAGACGAACGAATATATATAAGTAAGTAAAGTCGTCGGGGCGGCCTAAAGTCGGTATCAGCCAGCCAGCGAGGGAGTCTATCCCCTTTTCAATAGCGCTAGACCAAGGAGATTGTTTTGGCGTCTGAGGTGAAGCGCCACACCTACCACCAGCTCCTTCATTTACTGCACAGATCCCTGTGCTACTCATACGCTGAGTTGGCGAGGACCGGTATCGAACTAGGAACATTGTGGTTTCTAGCCGAACGCTCTACCGACTGAGCTATACATATATATCATATATAGCGAGAGAGAGAGAGAGATATCGAGAGAGAGAGAGAGAGAGATTAGAGAGAGAGAGAGAGAAGAGAGAGAGAGAGAGAGAGAGATATCGAGAGAGAGATAGAGAGAGATATAGAGAGATATCGAGAGAGAGAGAGAGAGAGAGAGAGAGAGATATCGAGAGAGAGAGAGAGAGAGAGAGAGAGATAGAGAGAGAGATATCGAGAGAGAGAGAGAGAGAGAGAG
>CM042157.1:35207072-35214572 GCA_023376005.1 Doryteuthis pealeii | reverse complement strand
AGAGAATAACGTTTTTTTTTTCTGGGCTGATTACAGGAATGTTGATTCCTTACCAGAAAAAGAGGAACAGACCTAATTTTTTAAACCTACTTCTGCCAGAATTCTCTAGTAGCTGAAAGGAATTGAAAACGGTGGGAGGGGTGGGGGCAACCAAGCGTTGCCGTACACACACCACACACGTGGGGGTGGGGGAAAGGGTTGTGTGGGCAGAGGGTGTGGAGTGGGAGAGTAAGGATTAGCTGGGGAAGGTGTATTAGTGTCTGCCCTCATTTAACGGGAGAAGAAACGAAAGCAGCAGCACAGCAGCGGTAGGGGCCCCCACTCGCGGGTGGCGGGCGACGGACGGTAGCGGTAAGTTGATTAAAAAACAGAACTTTAAAATATGAAGTCAAAGACAGTGTAGGTAGAGGGAGAGAGAAAAGGAAGGTGAAAGAGAGAGAAATAAAGAATGAGAGAAAGAAAAGGAGGTGAGAGAGAGCAGAGAGATGAAGAGAGAGAGAGAGAGGTGAGGGTAGGGACAACCGGGGAAAGAGAAGTAAGAGCAGGAGATCGGATGCTGTAGAAAAGGAAAAAGATGGTTAGGGAAGAGAGGGGCAACAGGGAAAAGAAAAAACGTAGAGGATGAGTGAAAACAAACATGGGGAGGGGGGACTCATCAAGCAACAGTAAAAAGCACAGAACCAGAACATGGACACGAGACTGAGCGCCGATAAAGTAGACGAAGAAACCATTACAATCGCTGAGACAGCCACACAAACCAACCTCCACACCACCCACACCACACAACACCATAAACGACCACGGCGTAGATACAGAAAAGCAAAAACAAACACAGCAACACAATAACAACAAGACGACGAAGAGAACACACCATCGAAAACGCAACGGGGAGAGAGCAACACGAGACAACACCGACAGCAGACCGCCGTACATACGAAATAACAACATACAAAAGGAGAGGAATTGACAAGAACACAGCCGCCAGAGAAGAAAAAACGAAGGCGACGTAATAAGAGAAAGAACCGAGCAAAGTGAGAGAGAAATAAAACGATGAGGAGAAAGAGGAAACGAGGGAGAGACAAAAACGAAGCCGAGAAGTACGCGAGAAGAAAAAAACGAAGACCGAGAAGAGCACGATGAACGAGTGTCGACGAAGAAAAAACAAAATGGAAGTAAAGAACCGCACAGTGAGAACGAGCCGGGAGGAAGAAAAATCCAACGGTCGGTAGTAGGAAACCCATCTAGCATAAAACTAGAGCAATGAGAAGAAAAAACATGCGAGATCCACACTAAGACATCAGCAGGTGCAAGAACGGAAATGTCAAACGAATAGAGTGATAGAACGATGGGTGAGAAGAAAAAACGCGAGTGAAGAAACGAGAGGAGAAGAAAAAAACGCGAGTGATAGAACGAGGGGGAGAAGAAAAAACGCGAGTGATACGAACGAGGGGAGAAGAAAACGCGTAGAACGAGGGAGAAAGAAAAAACGCGAGTGATAGAACGAGGGGAGAAGAAAAAAAACGCGAGTGATAGCGAAGAGGGAGGATAGAACGAGGGGAGAAGAAAATACGCGAGTGGAGAAGAAAATACGCAGAGGGAGAAGAAAAAATACGCGAGGGAGAGAAGAAAAACGCGAGGGGTGAACAGAGACAGAGAGACAGAAACACAGAGAGAGAGAGAGAGAGAGAGAGAGACAGAGAGAGAGAGAGAGGAGAGAGAGAATCAAGGGGGTGTGGAGGAACCATTTTACCATCTGAAAAAGCCATCATGTTGCATTGACGCTGACAAGTTTTGCAGTGACAATAAAAACAGCACCGAAACTTTTTAGATGTAAAAGATGTTGGAAATTTCAAACCGTTTTGAACACGGTTTCTATCAGAAAAGCTCAAAACGCGAAATGGTTGGTCACCGTTGAACTATTTTCACAGTACCGCCGACTATCACAAACCGCCCCTGACACCCTGCGACCCCTCCCCTCCCTCCAAAAAAAAACTTTCCTCAGATCCATAGCTGGTCTAACGAGAGAAGTGAAGTAAGAGACCTGTCCTACAAATTTAATAAAACAGCTCTCATCAAACAGACATCTACCCATTATTGCTCCATTTAGTTCAAGATTCTTGAACACGTATGAACTTCAGTGCTACCTTGACATGCGCAACCCTATTGCCCTTATGGCAAGTCTCAACACTCATAATATGTGTTAGAAGCACATATATGTGGAAGCGCGTGGTGTAATGGTTAAAGTCATGGGAAATGGACTCGTCGCCCCGAGTTCAAATCCTGGACATGGTAATTGCATTTCACTTAGCGCTAATACCCTTGGGAAAGGTATGAATCCTACTCTCCCTCCAGCTATGGGTAAATAGCAGGGCAGACTGGGTTCTTTAACCATGGCTAGGTAACCAGTCTAGGAGAAGGAAAACTCTTAATTCAAACTTGTTGAAATCCTCTTAAGAAATTGACCTTGTGTCGTATCCTGCTCGTGCGGAGGAGTTGGTAAATATATATATGTGCTAGAAGGCGGTGTATGAGGATCTTAATGTCCTGGGCATGATGAATGTGGAGTACCTCTTTATCACTATTACTCCCAAGTCCACTGACCCGGAGTGGTAGTACCTGCTAGGGTACCATCTATGGGTTAAATAGAATAGAATGCGTTTATAAAAAGTACCTATCAAGAATGAATTAAACAAAAACAGCATAGGAATAAAATGATCCCACAAGGGTTGACATGCCGTAAAACCCAACCAACCTTTGACTTACGAATTTAATTCGTTCCGCTCAATTTTCTCAGATTTCAATTGAAATAAATGAAATACCATTAATTTGTTCCGACTACTTCCGCCCCTCCCCCTCCCCACAAAAAAAAGAGAAAAAACATCCTAATTTCTTTTGTTACGTTTTTTTAATTTAAAAAATTTTTTTTTAAAATAGCATTTTTCTTGGAAACAATGTTTTTAGTGAACTTATTAATATAAGTGTATCTGAAAATAATAACAATAATTAGTTAACAGGGTTCAATATCAATCAAAAAATCAATTTGTTCAAATTGTCCTCATTTTCGTTGTTATGTTTACAACTTTTCGGTCGTTATACCTTCCGGCCTTCTTCAGGTGACTATCGTATTTGGTAACATCCTCGGAATTTTTTTTAGGTAGACAGTTCTCGTTCCACAGGCTAAGAGATATCTCAGATTATTGGTATCAGAACAAACCAGAATTTGTCCAGTAATTTCGTTCTTCGAGATCTAGATGACTTGAAGTTGGTAAGCCATGTTCAAACTCTGGTGAGGGCAGTTCATCTTCACATTGCATGAATGAGCCAAAATAGTCGGACAATTGGAGCTCTTCAGTATCGGTAAAGGTAATCCATGTTAAGCCTCCAATAAGTCTGACCAGTGACCATTCGTTGCAATTGGTGCCACGTAACCCAATACAGTCAGTCGTATTTCACGGAGATCAAAGCACGAAGGGGTATTACTCGGCTGGGATCCTCGGCGACATGTACATCCGATTTCCTTTTGGGGTAAGTCAATCCTGATTGTAACGATGAACCTATTACCGACAGGACACCTGAAGAAGGCCACGTAGGACAAAGACTGAAACGTTGCGACTAGAACAATGAAGATGAGGACAACAATTCGTTTTTTGTTTTTAGTGCATAGACTGCTATTAGTTGGTTTGTTTAACTCTTTGTCTGTTTTAAACCGCTCACGGTGGCTCTTCCACCACTGTGATCCTACCGGAAGCCGCTGGCAGCGGCTCTTGTACGCGTTCTTTGTTTAGGTGCATATACATTCACACCACACACAATATAAAGTAAAGTCGTCGGGGTGGCCTAAAGTCAGTATCAGTCAATCAGCGAGGGAGTATATCCCCTTTTCACTAGCGAGACGAAGGAGATTGTTTTTGCGTCTAAGGTGGAGCACTACACCTACCATCAGCCCTTCTTTACCGCACAGTTCACTGTGCTATTCATACGCTGAGTTGGCGAGGGCCGGTATCGAACTAGGAACCTTGTGGTTTCTAGTCGAACGCTCTACCGACTTGAGCTAACCCGGCCCGTTAGCTACCTAATATATATTATATATACACACTGAACAGTTACATCCCAAAAATACGTATTCACCTACCCCCAAATTCAGTCATCGGCCATATTTCTTTACTTTAGGTAAACTACGTAAAATTATTGTTAATCACAAAGGTGAGTTATTCTATACAAGCGGTATGATATTTCTTTTTTTGTTTTATTTTCATCAGTATCCTAATGATAGGGAACTATCTCCTAAAGTACATTTACTCTCCACATTTCTACCTGCCAACCTATTTCCCGACCCACCTCTGCTTACTTACGTGTGGATTTTATAGATAAAAAAATAATATTAAAAGAATCAACAAAACACAGAGGAAAAAATATTAATACGAACACAAATAATAGTCGGTACATTTTTTTTGGCCTTCCTTTTTATTTTATATTTATAGATGGTTGAGCTAACGCCGTGAAAGGAATGTCCTCGCTATCAAATAATAAAGCCGGTCCTTGTTGAGTGTGTACACAACCTACACAAAAGGCCGGCAAGAAAGAAAGATTTTTTTTAAGGTCATATTGGATCGGCCGTTAAGGTCTTCCTAACAGGGAAGGACCACAGATTTTGGCTTAGAAAAAAATAAACAAAAAAAAACATTATTATTATTATTTAAAAAAATTTCTTCTTCCGTTCAGAAGGTTAAAAACGTAGAAGAATGCTGTAGTATATTATATACATACAAGCAGGACCTGTGGACATACCACAGTATGATAATTTAATCATTACATTTAATGTGTTTACTTAAGAGCTGTTGCCAAATAGTTCAATATGTAAAAGTATAATCTTGATTTAACTCTCACTCTTTTTTTTTTCCTTTCTTATATTTTCATTATTTTTGATTGAAACAGTTTAGCGCTATCGCTTCCGCGTGATCACACCCTTTCTATCTTTCTCTACGCTTTCTGTTCATTTGTCTATTATGAATTTATCTCAGGCAGGTATAAAAGTGCCGAGTTACGCCAGATAGCCATCACACAATTCCTCATGAAAAAAATAAATATATACATAATATAATAAAAGCGAAGAGTGCTCAATATCATTTGATAGCACATGTATATCTAACTTGGGTAGCAAAGAAATGTAGTCAGCACCGCAGGACAGTTTCTTGCCTATGAAATTATCGTTTATTTCCTATAATTCTAACATAAACAAAGGGGAACCACTCTTGACTGATGAATTATTTATTTATTTATTGATCTACTAGAAAAAGAAGAAGACGGGGTTAGGGTTAGTTTAATGGGAAAATAAATAAATAATTTATCAGTCAAGAGTGGTTCCCCTTTGTTTATTTGGAAGTTATAGGAAATAACCAAATTTTCAATCCAATATTGGCTTAAAAATTGCAGGGGTAAGAAACTGTCAGTTATCAAGCACTGTTAATTTCATGTATTTGCTAGCCTAACTTAACACACACACACATTATCATAATGGTATACACAGGAATAACCCACTCGAGTTTCACCATAAGGATCTTCGGGGTTAAATCCATTGAATTAGTCACGATATGGATTAATTCCAGCCGATATTTACATGCGTATTTAGTGGTCATGACCGTCAATGGTCATAACCACTAAATACGCATGTACAATTGGCTGGAATTAATCCATATCTTGACTAATTCAATGGATTTAACCCCGAAGATCCTTATGGTGAAACTAGTGTGGGTTATTCCTGTGTATACCATTATAATAATGAATTTGCTCTACTTACGTATTGAGCACATTATATTTGTTATATCGCTGTCTTATTGTGAAACTTGTATTAACTAACCATTGTGGCCAATTTTACCGGTAAGTCACCATTCTCATAATATATATATATATATATATATATATATTCTCCGACCCAAACAACTACAGAGTGAATGAGCTCTGATGATGATTTTTGTAAAAAAATCGAAATATTGATCAGTATCAGCTATGATTATTATTATAAATTGTTTTTCTCTTTAACAGCATTGTGTGATGTTTTCATTCCACCTTTTCATACTAATATTGTCGGATTCATTTCCTTTCTTTTAACTTATATATATATATATATATATAACTGCCACATCCTGACAGATGATAGTCTTTCTTTACTAACAAAATGATAACTCCTGATAAGTAAATTATACACATACACACATATTTGCTTGTGATATATATATATATATATATATATATATATATATACACACACACATAGATATTAGTAAACCAGAGATATTGTGTAGAAACCATCTTGAGGATTTCCAGATGTGACCTACTAGGCACCTGAGTCAGGTAGGGCAGCAGCCTTTGTTTCAGTTCTGTCACACCAAAACAATCATGAGACCCCACCCCGAATAATTGATGGAACAGTAACAATGCTTCATTTAATAACCTCACACATATATCCATCCAGTCCCCCTAAGAGATTTCATGTGGAAACGGCTGGCAATAATAATTAACAACTTACAAATAAGCTCCCTCAAAGTTAGTTTGAAAACAATAAAATAAAATATTTCAATTTCCAATCAATATATATATATATATATATATATAACACTAGACAAAACGTAACCCATTGGGTCACCCATTCAGCTCTGGGTAGATACTTGAGATTAGGGAAAGGGGAGTTAGCAAAACAAATTTAAATAAAAAACAAAAACGGCTGGACCAAATTTTAAAATCATTTTGTTAGCTTTATAAGAAAGGAAATGTTTGACCTCATTTAAGCTATGGGTTGCTGGTTGTGAAATTTAACATAGAAATACATTTCAAATTCTCCCAGCTCTCTCTCTCTCTCTAGAGACACTAACATTATATAATGAGGAGGTAGTCAAGAGATACATAGAGGGAAAGAAAGTGATAGACAGAGAGTAAAGCAAGAGATTAGTCGTCTTTTGACTTAATTGCAAATTACGACTAATTAAAACAGATTTTTTTTTGCAAATATAATTCAATCCTAACAGTAAGGAATAATTTAGTATAATTTTTGTGTCATTAAAGTAAACAGTAAAAAAAGCCTTTAATAAGCAAAAGTTGATTAACTCAGCTTTAGTATAATAATAAGTAAAAAGTAAGTAAATTCGTCGGGGTGGCCTAAAGTCAGTATCAGCCTATCAGCGAGGTAGTCTATCCCCTTTTCACTAGCGCTAGACCAAGGAGATCGTTTTGCGTATGAGGTGGAGCGCCACACCTACCATCAGCTCCTTACTTTAGCGCACAGAACCCTGTGCTACTCATCCGCTAAATTGGCGGGGGGCGGTATCGAACCAAGAACCTTGTGATTCCTAGCCGAACATTCTACCGACTGATTATATATATATATATATATATAATATCATGGACTCATCGATTTTCGACGCATGAGGGTTCATACAATGAACAACCCACACAGTGATTTATTTATAGTGGTGAAGGCGTTAGTTGAACCATTCCGCACTTTTT
>CM042157.1:35194572-35199572 GCA_023376005.1 Doryteuthis pealeii | reverse complement strand
CGATGCTGGGTAGCCGCTAAGAGTCTAGTATAAAACAATGAATACATAAGCTGGGATAGGTATATATAGGCATATATAAGTAAGTAAAGTCGATGGAGTGGCTTATTGTCGGTATTATCCGGAAGTGAGGGAGTCTATCCCATTCTCCACAAGCTCTAGACAAAGGAGAGTATTTTACGCACCCGAGGTAGAGACCCACACCTATCATCAGCTCTCCACTTTACCGTACATATCCAAGCTAATGCACTAATTTGGGGGACCGGTTTGAGAATCGCATAGGCGAGAAACCGCCAGTAAAATGTATCGTTGACTTCATGTCCAGGCTACCATACTGATAAAACGTCAGTCAGGTTTCGGCCCCGACTAGAAGTAGTTGCTAAGTTTAGCCACACTGAAGTGACGTGAAACATCGATACACGGTGTATGTGGATGACATAATATGGGTGCTATATTTCTAAGCAGTGTTCAATATCATTGATAGAGTGTTTATATCTGAGTGAAGGTAGCGTGGACATGGAAGCAACACCTGGTTACTGACAGTTTCTCGCCTATGCGATCTTCAGATCATATATCTTTGGTCTTATATATATAATATATATATATATATATATATATATATATATACATACACACACACACATGAGCGTCTCCCCCCCTCTCTCTCTATATATATATATAGATATATATATACACACACACACACACACATGAGTGTCTATATATACATACATATATATATATATACACACGATGTCTATATATACATACACATATATACACACGAGTGTCTCCACATACACATATAGACACACGAGTGTATACATACACATATAGACACACGAGTCTCATATAACATACACATATAGACACACGAGTGTCTCTATATATACATACACATATAGACACACGAGTGTCTCTATATATACATACACATATAGACACACGAGTGTCTCTATATATACATATAGACACACGAGTGTCTCTATAATATACATATAGACACACGAGTCTCTAATATACTATACATATAGACACACGAGTCTTATACATACAATAGACACACGAGTGTCTCTATATACATACATATAGACACACGAGTGTCTCATATACATACATATATACACAAGAGTGTCTCTATACATACATATACACACAAGTGTCTATATACATGCATATATACACAAGTGTCTATATACATGCATATACACACACATATACATATACACACAGAGTGTCTATATACATACATATATACACAAGTGTCTATATACATGCATATACATACACACATATACATATACACACAGAGTGTCTATATACATACATATATACACAAGTGTCTATATACATGCATATACATACACACATATACATATACACACAAGAGTGTCTATATACATACATATATACACAAGTGTCTATATACATGCATATACATACACACATATACATATACACACAAGAGTGTCTATATACATACATATACATATATACACAAGAGTGTCTATATACATACATATACATATATACACAAGAGTGTCTATATACATACATATATACACATGCGTGTGTGTGTGTCTCTCTCTCTAGATATATATATATATATATATATATATATATATATATATATAAACACACACACACACACATGCATAGGGGCTTATATCTACACACACACAGGGGAGTCTATATATGATGATCATTAATTATATAATATATATATATATATATATATATATATATATATATATATATATATACACACACACACACACACACACAAACTCGTTTCTGGACTATCTAATTTACGATAGGAAAGCAATGAAGAACGGTTATAGATCTCAGTTTCTTTTTATGTCTTAGTTTCAAGTCGTGGTGGACAGTAGAAGGGAAGAACCTGCCTTCACCCCCTCCACACACAAACACACTGCATACATACACACATACATACACAACGCGCACACACACATTATATATATATACATACATACACAAACGTCTACATGTGTGTATGCGTGGTGGCATACCGACCCACAACTGCTTGCACAGTAGCTGCTTGCTTCGCCTTTCCTAACTTGAAGCTCCCCTCCCTCACCACTTCTTTCTCTCTCTCTCTCTCTTTCTCTCTTGCCCGCCGACGTGAAGAGACGATACGGCTCCAAAGTTATCATGTCGTCCAGACAGCCTGGAGCCAAGAAGAGTGGGCGAAGAGGAGGAGAACGAGGAGAGAGTGAGAGAGAAAGAGGCATAAAGGGTGTAGACAGAAAAGAAAGAAAGAAAGAAGGAAGGAAGGAGGGGGGTGTAAATAGAGAAAGAGCTCTAGAAACGAGTGTTTGAAGCTAGAACTGGAGGTAAGGGAAGACAAAAAAATAAGGGAGAGAATGTATACAGAGACGGGGGGTGGGAGGTGGAAGAGAGGCCCTATAATGGGAAGGATACGTAGGAGTGTCGGAAAAAAGAATAGGAGTAAATCCTGAGAGAGAGAGAGAGAGAGAGAGAGAGAGAGAGAGAGAGAGAGAGAGAGAGAGAGAGAGAGAGAGAGAGAGAGAGAGAGAGAGAGATTGGATAGTTGTGTGTAAGTGAATGCGTGTGTACACGTTTACAAAGGAGTAAGATTGGGTAAAGCACATGTGTACGTGAGCACTTAGTCGTGTGTCAAGGAGAGAGATAGATAGATAGATAGATAGACAGAGAGAGAGAGACTACACATGTTCATAAGCGTGTATATATATATATATATATATATATATATATATATATATATATATATATATATATATATATATCTCAGAACCAGAACGTCTATGAAAACGATTTTTTTAAAAAACTGTACCTAAGAATGAAAATGTTGCATACTAAAGGAATATATATATATATATATATATATATATATATATATGATAGATATATATAGCTATAGAGAACTCATTAGTGATAAACGGACAATTACAAAACCCCTTTGTCTATGCCTAAGCTATCCTATACTCTATCACCGATATTGAGCACTCTTTATATATCAGTGATAGTGTGTGTGTGTATGTATATATATATATATATATATATATTTACATACACACTATCACTGATATTGAGTACTCTTTAATAATAAATACAGAAAACCATTTCAATACACACACACACACACACACACACGCAGGAACCTCTTGATTTCTAGGCAAAGAGGTTCCTGCAGACCAGCATGTTAGCCACAAGGCCATCCACCCTGTCAGCTGGGTCTGAGGAATACATAGACTGCACCTATGCAGAGAGCTAAAATCCACGAATGCGGCCAGCCACAATGCTTAAGGTTGGAACCCCGGTGGCTGAGCAGTCCATGACATGCAACACTATACTTTAGCCCTTACTTAGGCTAGATGGGCTGTTTGGGAGTCCACCTTCCAATCAATCAGCTGGTCACTTGGTCACATTAAGCCCTAGCACCTATATGATTGTCCCAAACCTATAGATATTTTTTGTATGGTGAAATAAGTGAGCTAGTTTAACATTAATGACATATCAATCTTCATGGTTTATTAACACCAAGGCCATCCTTGTGGAAGAACAGTAGTGGTTGCTGAGGGATGAGAATGAGGGGGTTCATACTTTTACCCATGGGTATTAGTCCAAAAGTTAACAATATTGTTGTTATATAAGGTGTCTGCAATACACCACCTAAATTTACAGACTAGGCGGGGTCATATGGTTTATTCCTCCAGCCAATCAACAGCCATAATGTTTGGCTGATTCACTGCTTAAACACTGATACTTTCCATAGTCCATTTGCAGCCATTGACGAGGAACTTACAATATTGAGGAGAACCAAAGGATTCTTTATCAAGGATTTCCGCTGGTCAAGCACTCTTGCTTAAAGCCGAAAGGATGGCCCATAAAATTGTTACAAATAGCATGAAATCTGTAGAGCATCCAATGTATGAGGAACACAACTGGGATCTGTGTGGCAAAGTGAGGAACTAATGGTAAGTGTGGCACTTCACCTCAGACACAAAAATAATCTCCCTTGCCTTGTCTCCCACTGTCCAGCAACATTAGGACACTATGTTTTTACTTAGTGTGAACTTGTCAAATTTCAGCCCATTAGCCATTTCACCAAGGGACCCTCCACAAAACTATTCTTAGTGAGTGCCCCCATAGTTTTTGCTCGGTGCTGAACTATGCTATAGCTAATAAATGACTACTTGGCCCTTTTTTTATCTATTCCGAACCTAGGTTTGGTTTTAAGGTATATCAACCTCAGTGGGTCATTTAATGCCGATAAAGTTTTGAAATAAATCAATTCTTAATGCATAATACAGTTTTTCTATTCAACCCATAGATGGGGCCCTAACAGGTACTGCCACTCCGGGTCAGTGTGGACCAGGGAGCAATGGTGATGAAGGGGTTCTCCACATTCCCAAACCTCCAAAACTGGAACCTCACCATCAGATAGAGTTTAACGTCCTTCCCAGGACATGTAGACCCTCAGCCACCGCTTTCTAGCACCCATATGATAAAAAGGAGTTGGGGCTTGCCATAAGGGCATAGGGTTGGGGCAATCATATAGGTGCTAGGGCTTGACATGACCAGCCGATTGATAGTTATGGCTAAAGAATTTAATTTTCGCTGGTGCTCTATATCTACCAACTCCTCCCCTTGAGCAGGATGTGACACAAAGCCAATTTCTTAAGCGGAGTTTACCAGGTTTGAATTCAGAGTTTTCCATCTCCTAGACTAGTTACCTAGCCAAAGTTATAGTGCCCAGTCCATCCTATTATTTACCCATAGCTGGAGGGAGAGTAGTTGGATGCATACCTTTCCCAAGAGTATTTAGTGCTATGTGAAATGGAAACAGCCTAGTCCACGATTTGAACTTAGGTCGATGAGTCCATTGAATATAATTCTAACCATTACATCATACACCAATGTCAGAATTCAGCACATTAGGCACTACAAGGGACCCCCCCCCCAGATTATTCTTAGTGAGTGTCCTATAATTTTGGCCT
>CM042157.1:35139572-35189572 GCA_023376005.1 Doryteuthis pealeii | reverse complement strand
AAAAAAAAAAAAAAAATGAAGAAAGGACAGACGGGGGGGGGGAAGGTCCCCTCTTAAACACAGAAAATGTCTGAGAAATTTTTTTTGTAGCAATTTTACAAATGGGAGAAGGTAAGCTTGATACCTTCATATGTGACAGAAATTCAGATTTTTTCTTATTTATGATAGACATGGAAATAGGGGGAAAGACATCAACAACTTATACAGAGAACTATTACACACACAGACACACACATTTCATATATGTTTAGCTCAATTGGTAGAGTACCCGCTCAGGAATTCCCAAGGTTTCTGGTTCGATACTGGTCCCAGTCAACTCAGTGCATCAGTAGCACAGATTGGGTAATCTGATCTGTGTGGTAAAGTGGAGAGCTGACAGTAGGTGTGGTGCAACACCTCACCAAGAGCAACCTCCCTGGTCTAGCGCTAGAGAAAAGGGGGATAGACTTGCTCTCTGTCTGGCTGATACCGACAATAGGCCACACCGCCAACTTCCCTACAACATATATATATATATATATATATATATATATGGTATGCACTGCTGATGAGACCAAAGGAGGTCGAAACAGCTGTCCAGTGCTCTGGATGTTGCAAATGGTGTTTACGAGTTGTTTGGTCGTGGTAATATGATTCAATTATCAATTATAATATATATATATATATATATATATATATATATATATATATATATATACATACACACACCACAAAAATACTTGGAAGTCCTACAAGCACCAAGAGACCACAAAGCACTGGCCTCTAAAAAGATAAATTAATTAAAAATCTAAAAAAAAAAAAAAAATAAATAAATAAATAAAAAATTCTGATGTGGACTTCATTGGCGAGGTCATTCCATAGGAAATTTTACAAACCGTCTTAACTGAAATATCAGAGACGATTTGAATAATTTTTTTTCTTCTTTTAAATTTCTATATGTAAAGTCAAAGAATTGGGGATAATGTTACTTGGCCTTATGTGGGGGTGGGGTGGGGGTGAGATATTATATTAACAAACAAGTACCCACAGAAATTGCACCAGAAATTATATTCTAGTAGAAAAGTGCTGAAAATTTCACTATTTAAAATTGGTTAATTAATTACATACAACTTTTATCCACCGGCCAAAAAAATTTTTTAAAAAAAATTAGAATTTAAAAAATTAATTTCGAGAATATATTGTCTGAAGTTTTGAATTGAGGCTTGATAATTTGTATTATTTAGATTTTTCGAACTGTTGTCCTCATCTTAATTGTTATATACATGACGTTTCGGCTGATGTGCTCACCAGATTCTTCAGGTGTTTTTTGTCAAACTCAGGAACCGTCTTGACAATTATCTGGAGGTTGTAGGATCAATTCTGACTATAGGCAAAATTAACAGAATATTTAACAGTTTAACACTTGTACTTGTTAACCCTTAACATCCTGTTGAGAATTTCCTAAGTTCAGAACCCTTTTCCTCTAAGGGTTATCAAAAAAAAAAAAAAAAAAAAAAAAAAAAAAAAAAAAAAAAAAAAAGGCTAAAAATAGCCTTTTCATTTAAAGTTACCTGTTATTTCCCTTAAATCAAAGACTTCTAAATATGTTTAATATTACATTTAAACAAAGGCTATCATTTGGGGTAGATTAGGTAAATGAATGATTTCCAGCCGGGTGGAATGAGGGCGTATAGGACGTTAAGGGTTAATGCAATGAGAACAATATACCCCAAAGGTTTAAATGAAGGGTCCGGTTTAAAATTCCATGAATGCTCCATAATACGACACGAAGGTTCCAGAGTCCAACAAGAAACACATGAAGAAGCTAGGAGGGCACATAGGCTGAAACATTATATATATATATATATATATATATATATTATTATAATGGAGATTGTGTGTTTGTTTGTCTGTAACTGAAACTATATTACTACTCAAGTCACAATTCCCTTTGTTATTTACGTCACATTCTCCATGATTTTATTTTCATTTAAACCTCAATTATTAATAAAATTGTCTTACATTATCAATACTGTTAACCATATGTACATACTAACAACATGCAACTGTATTTATATATACAACAAAATAGCGGTTTACAGTGTGAACGGGAAGGCTAATTTGCATATTGATATTTAAAATATGATTTTAATAAATATGTGCTTAGTATTATTGATTTCTAACTGTTTGGTTTTATTTTGATAAATATAAATAAAAATCTCTTCAATTAATCTTAAAAGAAATCCATTAACAAGAAAAAATAACTGTCATTTTATTCTTTACTTCCTCTTTTAACTAAATGCTTAAATTAAAAAAATTAGCAATGAAAGACAGGAGTGATGGAAGTGTAAGTTTCAGTTGTTCTATTTTTCGATTATACTCCTGTTTCAAATCTTTTTATCTGCATTCTTATTTAGTTTCATTAGCCTTTCTAATTCAATACGATATTTTATTACATTAAAACTTAAATGCTTGCACCCATAGGGTGCATATATAAAAATAAATAGATAAATGAATAAAAAGGTTTTTATAATTTGCTTGAAGCATTGTGTATATATTGGTTTGGAGGTTGATTTTGAAGGCTATCACAATGCAGGTGTAAAGAAAAAATAAGGTAACAATGGTGTTGTTTGTTAACCTGTAATTTATTCTTAATATTTCGAGATAAAATCTCTTCTTCAAGAAGAACAGATTTTATCTCTAAATATCAATATTAACAATAAATCACAGGTTAACAAACAACACCATTGTTACCTTATTTTTTCTTTATACCTGCATTGTGATAGCCTTCAAAATCAACCTTCAAACCAATATATATATGAGGTAAAATAAGGAATGAAAGAACAAAACTCAGACAAAAATGTGTAGTATTGAACTCAGCTTCTGCTTTTATTGAGTTCGATACTCCAGCGAAATATACTACACATTTTTGTCTGAGTTTTGTTCTTTCATTGCTTATTTCACCTCATTCTGTCGGATTCATTTCAACCCCATATACCAATAAAGAGTGCGTGCTTTAATGGTTAGAGTTGTAGGAAATGGACTCGTTGACCAGAGTTCGAATCCTGGATGAGGTTGTTTGCATTTCACATAGCATTAATATCCATCGGAAAAATGCATCCAACGACTGGTCTCTTTAGCCGTGGCTAGGTAACCAATCTAGGAGAATGAAAACTGAATTCAAACTTCAAGAAATTGATCTTGTGTCATATCCTGCTCATGTGGAGAGGTTGGTGTGTGTGTGTGTGTGTATATATATATATTATATATATATATATTTGCTTGAAGGCAATTACAATGTATATATCGCATAAAATTCAATAATTATAGAAGAAAATAATGACAAGTGAATTTCGCAAAGAATTACTCGGTGTGTAGAACATCGTACAAACTGTGTCAACTTTATTAAGTCTCATCAGCGATGTATACTAACGATTCCCCTCCGACAGAAATCGAAACCGGGACTTCAGCAGGATAGTCAGAAACTATACTGCTTCGGCCATGATACAGCACCGAGAAATTCCTGCGAAATTAACCTGTCAATTATACTGAGACGTCTCTACCATATAAGGCAAGGGGATGCTGAGTGAACTATATTATATATATATATATATATATATATATATTATATATATATATATAATATATGTCAATAAAGATGAGGATAATAGTCTGAATAATCCAAATATTACAAAACAATGTCTTCGGCATAAGATAACCCAACAAGGGTTGACATGCCATAAAACAACCAATCAAACAGATTAGAAAAAAAAAAAAAAAAAAAAATGAAATTCATTTTTAGAATAGACTGTTGGGGTGGGGGGTGTTATAACTGGTGATACTAGGTAAGCCATTCTCCTACACACTGGACTATTTTTACAAATAATTTGGATCCTGCCTGTCCAGTCTGTCTCCAATGGGAGTATACTCACCTCGAAATAGTCAGGTCATCTATTTCCCTTGCCTTTTCTCTGGAGTCAAACAAAGAAATTATTTAACCCCCCCACCCAACCCCCCCAGATAGATTTTTATGACTTCCAACTCTGGTCCAACCAGTGATTGTCTTACATAGATTCACACAGAGTTAAATGTCTTGGCTTGCACAGTCCCAGGGCTGGTGAAGCACCTGCTACCACCCCACACACACCACCTGCTACAACAGGGGCTGACAACAATCGCTCAGACCTACAGTTGATTTTATATATATATATATATATATATATATACACACACACACACATACATACATACATACATACATACATTATATATATTATATATATATATATCCTTGTTATTTTTAGCACAACAGCTCTACAGACCATGAATAATAGAGTACAACAATTTTTTATATATTATATGAAAAAAATAAAGTATAAATTTTAAAGTTTTAAGAGATTTATTTATTGATAGATTTCTTCTAGCTAAGATTGCATAACACCATTTTATCATACTTTCTTGAAGAAAGAATGAAAGAAAAAGAAAAGAACCCCCCCCCAAAAAAAGCACTCATTGACCCTTTGACTGTTCAAATGTTAAAATGATATAAACATCATTGACAAACGTTTCTGTGATTTCTAAATATTTTGGCGATCTTACTTTTTGGATTACCCTTATAGTATAGCAGTAGTTCCCAACCTTTGCTTTTCTAAAATCATTATTATTATTACTTCACTGTAATAGGCCAATATACCCCATATGTATTTAGCAACCTCTCTGTACAAGTAGGATGTGATACATGTTGAATTCCTTAAGTTTGACAGGTTTAAATTCAGAGTTTTCCTTCTCCTAGACTGGTTGCCTAACTGAGGTTAAAGAGCCTAGTCCACACTACAATTTACTCATAGCTAGAGAGAGAGAGAGAGAGAGAGAGAGAGTGCTGTATACCTTTCCAAAGGGTTAGGGGTTGCCATAAGGGTAATAGCGTTGGGACAATCATATAGGTGCTAGGGCTTGATGTGATCAGCTAATTGATCTGACCACCTGTCTAGCCTAAGTATGGTCAAAGTAGAGTGTTGCAGGTCATGGACTGCTCAACCACCAAGGTTCCTTCCTTAAGCATCACGTGTTACCACCTACAGTTAACAGGTGCCCCCATTGGGGGGGGGGGCGTATCCCTCTGCAGAGGTGTAATTGGTGTATTCTAAAGCGCTAGCTGACCAAATTCTTGTAAAAGTACATAAATGGTAATCACAGATTCTGATAGGTATGTGTCCTGCGTCCCTGACACACAAAAATCTAAAAGGACATGGTAAAATCATATCCATGCATCCCAGTTTTCGTTTTTCCTTCCCTCACCATTTCAAGCTAACTGTAAATACATTTCAATAGTTTCTTAGAAATTAATTACACAGGATAGGTTACAAGGTAGGAGTTAGACGGCTTTAGTTGGGACCCATATATTTTCCCGGGGGACTCATTCAAAGCAAATATGTGCGTCCCAAGACATACTAGATCAAAAGGCTATCAGCATCACTGGGTAATAATGCATAACTGAGGGAAGGAGGGTGTTCACACCTTTCCCAAGAGTATTTAGTCAGAAAGTGAACAATCAGATTCTACCACCAAATTTAGAAATAAAATAGGCTAGACGTCATCGGTGTTTGGTAACTGTCAGTTTCTCGCTTATGCTAAAGGGATATGCAGGTAGGTGATATAAGGTTGCAAGTATGGGGCATCCAGTAAGGATCGAACTTGGTTCCCAGTAGTAATTGATCTGCGAGACTAACTTGCTAACGATTACACCATGATGGGAGTGTATAATCTGTTAATCAAATCTTTTCCCAAAAAAAAAAAAAAAAAAAAAAAGATACACAACAGTAGAGATAGGTTTTCCAGTTTACCCCAAATCATTAACAGATCTGTGGGTAGTAGGGTAACACAAGCAAATATATTTTCAGGAGTGTTTATCTTTTATTTTTTTAAATAATGGAGATTCAGTGTCTGTAACCGAAACTATGTCACTGTTTACATCTCAATACTCTTAGGAATTACGCAAGTTTATCAATGAGTATTTAATTTATAGTCAAAATCATTAATACATAGACTGTGTTAATAAGATTTATTCTATGAAAATCTGAGTTAGATTCACCTCAAAACATACCATGTTATTAATGCATTCAAAATCCTGCCATGTGTCTTATATGTCATTAAGAAATAAAGGTTTACATAATATATAGTGTGGTTAATTTGCATACTGGCTTTAACAAAACTGGCTTTAATAAATAATTACTTGGTGTCATTGATCTTTAATATTGTTTTATTCTCCAACATATTAAAATCAATCCTATGAATAATTTTATATAGAAACCAATTAAAATAAGTTAATATTTTTATGTGTGTTCTTATTTAATTTTGTTAGTCTTTCTAATATATCTCATTAAAACTCAAATTACTTACGCCCGGAGGGTGTATATTCTTGCTAGTATATGTAATTTAAGCTTGGATCGTTAAATATTACCCAGTCTTTAGACCAAGTAGGGGAAAAAAAAATCCCCCACATTTGTGCATTTGCTTTGTAAACAAAATAACAATTATTCTCTCCCCCCCCCCTCTCAATGTGACCTGAAAAACCTCAGAAAAATTTACAATAAAGAGGCTCCTGCCTCATTTGAAGGAGTCAATATTTACTAGCTTACTGAAGGGTTAAAACAGAGAGAGAGAGGGGGGGAGGAGGGAACAGGGGGGAGGAGGAAGGGAACAGGGGAAACTCACAGCCCCCCACCCCACTATTGATAGGTGATACAGGTGAAAAGAAAGGGACTAGGAAAGGAGTAGCTTAAAAAGAAAGAAAGAGTCCCATGACTCTATGCCCTTCTGATTGGTGATATAGAAAGAAATTCAGGGCAACCCTGGCCCCTTGTCATATGAGACTCCTTTGTAAGGGTCCACATTTTAATAGACAATTGAAATGGACCCCCCTAAAGTTCTAGAAGCTTTACTCTTTACAAAGTCAAGTGTCGGATGGTAGAGTAATGATGCAAAGGAGAACGTTGGGGGGGGGGGGAGCAGATATTTTTTTGCTTATATTACCAGCAGAAACTTAAAATTATGGACAGGGAAATAATAGGCTTCTAAAGTTAAGCAATGCTCAATCTGGTTTGTATCTAGAGGAGTAACCCGGCCAGACTTATTAAACGACAGTTGAGAATATGAAATTTTAAATAATCCAATGAGAATTAAGCAAACACACACGCTATATTATATATATATATATATATATATATATATATATATAGGGTAGGTAACCAGTCTAGGAGAGGCATAACTCTGAATTCAAAATTCCTGAGGTCAGTCGTTGATTGGGTTTGTGGCAACCCTTGATGCATCAAATCTTTTCCTATATGTGCCAAATACCTATTCAAATGTAAGGCTAAACAAATCAAGAAAAATCAATCTCTGTATGTACATTTCAGCCTATTAGTCCTCATCAGCAGAGCTATATATATATATATAAGTAAAAAGTAAAGTCGTCGGGGCAGCCTAAAGTCAGTATCAGCCAGTCAGCGAGGGAGTCTATCCCCTTTTCACTAGCACTAGACCAAGGAGATGGTTTTTGCGTCTGAGGTGGAATGCCACACCTACCACCAGCTCCTTACTTTACCGCACAGATCCCTGTGCTACTCATACGCTGAGTTGGCGAGGACCGGTATCGAAGTAAGAACCTTGTGGTTTCTAGCCGAACGCTCTACCGACTGAGCTAACCCGCCCATATATATATATATATATATATATATATATATATATACACACACACACACAGACAGAGATAGAGAGACAGACAGACAGATTTTTCACTTGAATTATCTGTGCAGGAATATTCAAAACTTATCAAAGTTTTTGAGAGAAAACATTTTACTTTTAGGTGGATGGTATAATTTGCAGTAAGGCTAATGTTACCAGTTTTAGAAAAGGCCAATATTGGTGCCAATGGAGTCAACCTCACCACAGACAACTGGCCACGGAGCATGCCTCACCACAGAAACTAAATAAAGATTATTTTAATAGCAGTAAGTAAAGTCTGGAGTGACCTCTTGTCAGTAACAAATCAAAGTAAAGCAGTCTATCCCCTTTTCACTAGCTCTAGACCAGGGAGATTATTTTGCCAAGGTAAAGTGCCACACCTACCATCAGCTCACTACTTAACTGCACAGAAGTTGTGCTACTCATGCATTGAGTTGGCAAAGACTGGAATTGAACCCAGAACCTTACGATTCCAAGGCGGATATTCTACTAACTGAGCTAAACCAGCTGTTTATTCAATGTTACAAAATCTGTCCTGGAATATTCAAAATGTCTTCAAGTTTTGCATCTTTCTTTTACAGAATGGCAACAACACTGGAATAACAACATCCACAATAAACTCTTCCTAATCAAACCGAACTTTGGGAGGCTAGAGACCAACTTTAAGGAAGTCTAGAAAGGAACAAGTCATTGTGTCCCGATTATGCATTGGTCATACAAGACTAACGCACTCCTATATACTCAAACAAGAACAACAACCACCATGTGGAACATGTCAAACACCTTTGACAGTTAAACACTTATTCATGGAATACAGGTTTCTTGCTCACATCAGAAACCGTTATTTTAAAGCAAACAATATGAAGGATCTGTTTGAAAATGTCAACATGGAGGATATTCTCTTTTTTTTGCGGGGAAATAAAATAATACCATAAAATATAGACATGAAACAAATCAATACCATACAACATAATCCCCAATGATGCTAACACATTGTTAAAACCAATTACTAAAAAGTATAAATATAAATATACGATATGTATAACTTCCTAACCGTTAGGCATGACATAATCCCAGACGGGTTGATATGCCATTAAAATCAACAAACAGAATTCTACAGACAGATGGAAGAAAATGAAAATCTTTCGGAGAGACGGAAGGGTTGGAGAAACGGGAAAGGTAAACCCCCTTACCCAAGTGTAGTCTTCTACCAATCGTTCCATGGTAACTAAGACCAATAAGCTGTTCATTTAAGATTCATAATTAAATTAATGATAATATTGTGATTAATTAAATAAAAAACACATAATGTGCCCATAATTCATTTGAAATCCGTGTCAAGTGAAGAGTGGAGACATATTTCACTTTAGAGAGACGTTTTAAAGAGTTGCATTCTAAGAGAGAACGAAACGGGGGGGGGGGGAAACAAAAAAAAAAAAACATTCATTAGATTTTTACTAACTTATAAACATTAATTAATTAAGATGATGCTTGTGTAAGTAAAATATTAAATGGTTTATTTTAGAGTTAATTATGCTTAACAAACATAGAAATAGTACAAGCGAGACATGTAGAGAAGCCAGACTAAGCAATTATATGGTTAATGATAATCAGATTCTTTAAGTAACACATTCAATTTTATGAAGTGTTGTGTGTGTGTGAGGGGGGGGTCTCCTTTTTTTTTTAATGCATTTTAAAGTTTGAAATGTTTTATGGTAAAAGAAACTGGTGAGCAGGGTATTGCTATGGTAGAAAACCCCTCAGTTGTAAGGGTATTGCATTGCTATGGTGTAAGAAAAACCAGTCAGTTGTCAGGGCATTGCTATGGTGTAAGAAAAAAACCATCAGTTGCCAGGGCATTGCTTATGGTATAAAGAAAAAAAACCACAGTTGCCAGGGCATTGCTATGGTATAAAGAAAAAAACCACAGTTGCCAGGGCATTGCTATGGTATAAAGAAAAAAACCCACAGTTGCCAGGGCATTGCTATGGTATAAAGAAAAAACCCACAGTTGCCAGGACTTGCTATGGTATAAAGAAAAAAACCCACTGTTGTCAGGACATTGCTATGGTATAAAGAAAAACCATTCAGGTGTCAGATTTTAAAAAAGTAAGTAAAATAGATGGAGTATCCTATTGCCGGCATCAGCCAGGCTACAAGGGAGTCTATCCCCTTTTTGCTAGTGCCAGCAGGAGATTGGTTTTGTGTGATGTGGAGCACCAAACCTACCATCAGGTCCCCACTTTCCCCCACAAAGATCCAAGTCGTGCTACTCATATGCCGAGTTGATGAGGGCCAGTACTGAACCCAGAACGTTGTAGATTCTGTGGCGGATGAACTAGTGACTGAGCTAAACCAGCCCTTGAAGTAAAATACTATGGGTATTGTTTATAGCTTCGGGGAGGGGTTTCTTACCGACTGTTCATTATTACCTTACTAGTATGTAAAGATATTGACTAATCAAGATGAGCTGGACTAACTTACCTGTAGAAGATTTTACCCGTTCTGATCGACATATACTGGCCGGCAGAGATTCTGTGAAAATAAAAAGAACGAAAAAAGTTAGAAAGGTGCCCAACTGAAGAATAAGAAGAGTATAGCATTCAAAAAGACAAAAAAGAAATGGCCTTGAAAATCTGAGGATACTTTTTTAAAAATTATATACTAGAAGTGGCTACCCAGCGTCGCCTGGGTAGAGGGGGTTAGCAAAAAAAGTTAGTCTCACAGATCCATTATTACTGAATCACGAGTTGGATCCTCGCAGGATGCCCCATTTAAATCCCTAGGTAAAAAAATAGACCTTGCATTGATCCAGCTACTCTGAAAGGATTGGGGCAATCATATAGGTGCTAGGGCTTGACGTGACCAACCGATTGATCGGAGGGGGCCTCTTCGATGGCCCGTCTAGCCAAGAAAGGTCCAAAGTGGAGTATTGCAAGTCATGGACTGCTCAACCACCTGAGTTCTATCCTTAAGAATCACGGGTTGCCACCCATGGCTAACAGAAGGCCCCCCATTGGGGGAGTCTTACCCCTCTGCAGAGGTGCATTCTAATGCCCCAGCCGACAGGGCGGACATTCATAATGTTTGTTACTTTGGAGATAGTAGTGGTGGGGTGCGAGAAAAGAGTTTTCAAGGGAGATAATTTTTAAAAGAGATTGTTTTACATTTACAAAATGAGTTAAATCAGAAATTTTGTATTATGATTTAAAAAAAAAAATGGAATTACTTTGATATGATAAACACCTTGTCATTTTAAGAAAGTATTAAATTGGAGAGAGAGAGAGAGAGAGATGGTAGAGTGAGGGAGAGAGAGTGAGGGAGAGGGAGAAGTGAGGGAGAGAGAGAGAGAGAGATGGTAGAATGAGGGAGAGAGAGTGAGGGAGAGAGAGAGAGAGAGAGATAGAAGTGAGGGAGGAAGAGAGAGAGAGAGATGGTAGAAGTGAGGGAAGAGAGAGAGAGAGAGAGAGAGATGGTAGAAGTGAGGGAGAGAGAGAGAGAGAGAGATGGAGAAGTGAGAGAGAGAGAGAGAGAGAGAAGAGAGAGAAAGAGAGAGAGAGAGAGAGAGTAGAGGAGAGGAGAGAGAGAGAGAGAGGTAGAAGTAGAGAGAGAGAGAGAGAGAAGAGAGTAGAAGGAGAGAGAGAGAGAGAGAGAGATGGTAGAAGTGAGGGGAGAGAGAGAGAGAGAGAGGAGAGAGAGATGGTAGAAGTGAGGGAGAAGAGAGAGAGAGATGTAGAAGTGGAGAGAGAGAGAGAGAGATGGTAGAAGTGAGAAGAGAGAGATGATGGTAGAAGTGAGGGAGAGAGGAGAGAGAGAGAGAGAGAAGAGAGAGAGAGAGAAGAGAGAGAGGTAGAAGTGAGAGAGAGAGAGAGAGAGATGGAGTAGGAGAGAGAGGGAGAGAGAGAGAGATGGTAGAAGTGAGGGAGAGAGAGAGAGATGGTAGAAGTGAGGGAGAGAGGAGAGAGATGGTAGAAAGTGAGGAGAGAGAGAGAGAGAGATGGTAGAAGTGAGGGAGAGAGAGAGAGAGAGAGAGATGGTAGAAGTGAGGGAGAGAGAGAGAGAGAGAGATGGTAGAAGTGAGGGAGAGAGAGAGAGAGAGAGATGGTAGAAGTGAGGGGGGAGAGAGAGAGAGAGAAGATGGTAGAAGTGAGGGGAAGAGAGAGAGAGAGAGAGATAGAGAGATGGTAGAAGTGAGGGAGAGAGATAGAGAGATGGAGAAGTGAGGAGAGAGATAGAGAGATGGTAGAAGAGGAGAGAGAGAGAGAAGTGAGGGAGAGAAACAGAAAGAGGAGAAAGAGATAAAGAAAAGAGGGAAAACTAAAGGAAAAGAATAGGGATGGAGAAAGGGGTGCAAAGAGAGAGAGAGAGAGAGAGAGATAAAATATATAGAGAGCGAAACAGAGGGAGAAAAGAGAGAGAGAGAGAGGGAAGAATCAGAGAGAGGAAGCAAATAGAGAGAGAGAGAGAGAAAAAGAGAGATTCAGATAGGGAGAAAAGACAGAAAGAGAGTGATAGAGAAGCAGAGAGAGAGAGAGAGAGAGAGAGAGAGAGAGAGAGTTAAAAACAGAGGAGAGAGAGAGAGTTAAAAACAGAGAGAGAGAGAGAGAGTTAAAAAACAGAGGAGAGAGAGAGAGTTAAAAACAGAGGGAGAGAGAGAGAGAAACAGGAGAGAGAGAGAGAGAGAGAGAGAAACAGGAGAGAGAGAGAGTGAAGGAGCAAAGGGGATGGGGGGGGGTAAAGACAGACAAAGAGAAGAAGAAAAAAAGAAGAAAAAGCGAGTAGTCTAGCTAATTGTTGAACGAAGAGAGACGCGCCTGATAAATATTGCTAGTCAAAGTTGTTGGCGCCACACAGCAATTTTGTGTCTGAACAGAGAAAAAGAGGAGTGCCTCCTGTTTGTCGGGAGAGGGGGAGGGGAAAGGGAGTAATGGCAAGGAGAGAAGGCAGAGGAAGAATAACGATGATGATGATGATGTCAATATGTAGGTAGGTATATATACACACACATACACACACGTATGTGTGTGTTTATACACTTCTACACTTACACGTGAGAACTATACAGGCGCTTACGTATGCGTCATTTGAGTACACACACACACACACACACAGTTATTTGTCTGTAAATGGGGTTGTTTAAAAAAAAAGGGGGTCTTGTTGAAGACATAAAGGGCCAGTCAGTTCTTTAATAAATTCATATACATTCCTGTGCACACACGCACACATTTAACGAGTATTAGATACAAGATAGTTACATATGGACACGAAACATTCTTAAATTATCTCGTGTGTTTAGATAAAAAGATCCCATCGTAAACCAAATATTTCATTATATAGAATCGTGTGTGTTCATGTATAAGTCGATACGGTGTAGAGACTGACTGTGGCTCAATGTTTTAATGTTTGGGTTTCAAACTTAAAAAATTATTCTTCAATATTTATGTACGAGTGGACGATAAATTTGCTCTGTTTATAAAAATTAAGCATTGAGCTCTCATACGGAACCTGAACTCTACAACAAACTACTGGTAGAGAATAGGACCAGCCTAGAATCACCCTTGTACCAAGAAACTTTGGTACCCCAACAAAGAATATTCAGGGATGACATTTTCTCAATTTGTTTAGCCTTACATTTGAACATATATGCCCGCCTAAAATTCATTAATTATTAACTAATTAATTTTCAAAAATTAGGTACGACTTCAATTAAGCACATATCCTCCAAAAATTGTCGACTTAAAGCCATATAAAAATAAACACATTTGTTTGTTTAACTTAACCTCATATATATATATATATATATATATATATATATATATATATATATATATATATATTGTGTGTGTGTGTGTGTGTGTGTGTGTGTGTGTGTGTGTGTGTGTGTTGTGGATTTTACACACGGGATTGAGAGAGACCATAAGCAGATGTCTCAATCCAATCGATTGTGTGTGCGTGTACCGCTTGATCTATCCAGCAGCTAGGCCCTAGCAAATTTAGTCAGTCAGTTCGTCCCGTACCGGGTGCCCAGCTGTCGGGCTTTTGTACCCGAACTAGCCGAGAGAGCCGAATACACGGACAAACACGGGGTGTTGTAGAAAATGGATGTTTATTGTAGGTAGTGATGTCGACGATGCAACGTTTCGTTCTGTTCATTTGGATATAGCTCTTGCTTCAATAGTGAACTATATCCAAGCCCTGAAGAAGTTCTAACAGACCGAAACGTTACAACGTCGACATCACTACCTACAATAAACATCTTAATTTTGACACCTTTGTGCAAATTCAGCCCAACTGTTAAGATAGAGCGGTTCCGATATGGGGGTTTGATTTACTATAAACTTATACGGGGAAATGAGCATCCCAGAAAACTCGAAAAATAAAGAACTTTTTAGAATTTTTTTTTTACAGTCTGATAGATTGGTGATAGGTATACCTATCTCTTATTTTTTTCGCCACTCACTCTTTGGTGTTCCTATTTTTATTTTTTTTAGTCCGGTCATGGACCGGGTACTTTAGCTAGTATATATATATATATATATATATTATATATGAGAGAGAGAGAGAGAGAGAGAGAGAAGAGAGAGAGAGAGAGAGAGAGAGAGAGAGAGAGAGAGAGAGAGAGGAGGAGGAGGGGTAAGTAAGTAAAAGACGTATACACGTGGGGGGAGGGGGATATAGATGATGATACACGTATATGATGCACCTAATTGACATTTCATTATAGGAGACGGAATTTAAAAAAAAAAATTATCTTCTTCCTCTAGACAATTCCTGCTTTTTGCAAACTCGAAAGATAATAAACAATTACCGACTATAAACTATTTACAGAGACGGGCCGAACACAAGCACACATCAGTGCCCGTGCGAATGCATAACAAATATCATCATCATCATCATCATCACCCACACAAACACGCCTGGTGTAATAGTTAGAGTCATAGTAAATGGACTAGTCGACCCAAGTTCAAATCCTGGACGAAGCCTTTTCAATTTCACAGAGTGCTAATACCCATGGGAAAGGTATGCATCCAACAAGATATGGCTATATAGCAGGATAGACTGGGCTCTTTAACCGCGATTAGGTAGCCAGTTTAAGAGAAGGAAAACTATGAAATCAAACCTCCTGTTAAACCCCACTTAAGAAATTGATCTTGTGTCACATCTTGCTCATGCGAAGGGGTCGGTACACACACACACATATGGAAGCGCGTGGTGTAATGGTTAAAGTCATGGGAAATGAAGTCGTCGCCCCGAGTTCAATTACCACATCCTAGATGTGGTAATTGCATTTCACTTAGCGCTAATACCCTTGGGTTGATATATATATATATATATATATATATATATATATATAATCCAAAAGTCCAGAGATTAAATCTTCCTTACGACAAGAGTTTTATTTAAAAATCCTGTTGCAGTTTGAGAGCTCAATGTGCGCTCTTAATGTTAGAGTCACAGAGCAAATATATAAGTAAAGAAATAACAAAAGACTTAGAGATTTAGCATTATAGTGTGTGTGTGTGTGTATATATATATATATATATATATATATATATATATGCAGCCTGAGAAAGATATGACTTCAACTATTCTCCAACCACCTATGGATAAATAGTAGGGCAAACCGGCGCTTTAATCTTGGTTAGGCAACCGGTCCAGTGTCACATCCTGCTCGTGCGGAGGGGTTGGTAAATATATATACACACATGTATGATACACACAATTACGTGTTTACCAACCCCTCTGAAATCATGTCAATTCCTTAAGCGGAGTTTAACAGGTTTAAAATTCAGTGTATACCTTCTAGACTGGTTGCATATCCAAGGTTAAAAACCCAGTCTGTCCTATTTATCTATAGCTGGAGAGAGGATAGTTGGATGCATACCTTTCCCAAGGATATTAGCGCTATTGAAATGTAAACAGCCCGTCCAGGATTTGAACTTGTCTCGCCGTGTCCATTTCCTATGATAACCATTACACCACTTTCCCCAAATACACACACACACGTATTGCACATACAAATACAGACATTATCCAGACAAACACATACACAAATAAACGTATATGTATAATGATTAATGAGTCCTGGGACGCACATATTTGCTGTGAATGAGTCCCTGGGAAAATGTATGGGTCCCAACTAAAGCCGTCTAACCCCTACCTTGTAACCTATCCTGTGTAATTCGTTTCTAAGAAACTATTGAAATGTATTTAGTTAGCTTGAGATAGTGAGGGAAGAAAAAAGAAAAACACTGGGACGCATGGATACGATTTTACTGCGTCCTTTTAGATTTTTGTGCGTCAGGGACGCAGGACGCGTACCTATCATCAACTCTTTGTGATATATAAGCAACATACACGTCGGCTACAGCTAGCATGAGCAAGCTGCTTGAAACCACATGAGTACACAGTAGTAGTAGTAGTAGTAGTAGTAGTAGCAATAAAAATTGGTTCTTTTCAGATCTATCTTAGGATGGAGAAGAAGAGATGGTAGTCGGTTGATTTTTCTATCTCGGCACCATAAGTTGGGAATTTTGGGACTACTTAGAGTTTTTAACACAGAGTGGAAGCAAACAACAAAAAAATCCCTTGGGGGTTAGGTGCGGGTCTTTTCTCCAGTCAGACACTTTCCCGAACTAGATGTTATCCAAAACAGCAAAAATACCAAAGTCATCTACCACCTATCAGGGAAGCCCCCCCCCCAACAACAACAACGGAACTCAATAAAGATTTGGGTACTATTCGCAGAGTTCCGTCCCGGCCTCCTGCCTTAAAAAAACGCTAAGCGGTGATAGCTGAAAAAAAGGTAAATGCGATATTTTACTCCCTCCAAAGCAAATGTAAATATTTCAGCCCTCCCCCTCTTTAAAATATTTTAAGTGGGGGAGGGGGGGGGCTAAATATTTACATTTACTTGTCGATAAAAATATGGCATACTTTTAAGCCTTCAAACCACTAAAGAAAATTTTTTAAGACCCCCCCCTCCCAAAAAATAAAAATAACCGTACCAATTTCGATACTAATGTAGGAATACCCTAAATCATCAATACCTACAAGTTGAATAGTACCACTACTCTTCTCTAAAGATAGCGTTGGCATTAAATAACCCACGAAATTGGGTAATCATGAACTTTTGTTTAGTAAATTAGGGTGTCCCAGAAAAAACAGAGCCCACAGATTTTGTAATAAAACTTAATTTTCCCATTAAACAAATAAATTAGGGTTAGAGTTGGGGTTTAGGGTTAGTTTAATGGAAAAATAAATAATTTGGGTTCTTTTTTTCTGGGTCACCCAAATTATTTATTTCGTCTTTAAACTAACCCTAACCCCTAATTTATTTGTTTAATGGGAAAATTAAGTTTTATTACAAATTTTGTGGGTTCTGTTTTTTCTGGGACACCCTAATTTACATAATAAATGAGGGTTTAGGTTTAGTTTAATGGGAAAATAAATAATTTGGGTTCTGTACAGGGTGACCCAGAAAAAACAGAACCCAAATTATTTATTTTCCCATTAAACTAACCCTAAACCCCCCTAGTTAAAATTAACAGTTTTATTACAAAATTTGTGGGTTCTGTTTTTTTTTATGGGACACCCTAATTTACGAAACAAAAGTTCATAATTACCCGAAATTGGATACGCCATTAAACAAAGTAAAAAAAATTATAAAAATTATCACATCAAATTCAATCGCCACTGTCTTTTAAATTTTTTAATTTTAAACATTAATGCTTTCTTTATATGAGGCAGTTAAAAAAATTACATCTTTTATTCATTTTTTTTTCTTCTTTTTCATTTTGTTTTTAATAGGCTTGAAGAGGGAAGAAAGAAAAGCTGAAGATTTTCAAGCAGGAAAGAGGCACAAGAAACATTGAGACAAACAGGCGCTAGCAAGGAAGAGAAAGGTCGCAAGGTCAGTCATGTGGTGGGCTAGATGGACTGCTAAGTTATTTATACTGTACGGGAGAGATTGAGGCGTAAACCCACACCACCACCACCACCCACCCCCAATCCGCACTCGCCAGCCCACAGATAGCTCACAACCAGTAATCGACGCTACACCACCGCCCTTTCTTGTCTCTCAGAAAAAAAAAGGACATTCAACGAGAAAATATGCCTCTACACATATAACGTAGGAAAAAAAAAATTATCCTAAGTGCGAGGGAAAGCCTAGATACAGTTGGTTTTTTCCCCCCATATAAATTCATAGTATTTGATAGTAAGACCTGGTAGACTGTGAATTAAGAGTCGTAAATTTTTAACAGTCAACTGGACAGATGTTAGTGGAATATGAAATGAAGTCCAATGTATATATTTTTAATTTCTCAACTGGGATAAATCTTATTATAATGGAGATTGTGTGTTTTTCTGTCTGTAACCGAAACTATATTCCTACTCAAGTCACAATTCCTTTAGTTATTGACATCACATTCTCAATGATTTTATTTTTATCTAAACCTCAATTATTAATAAAATTGTCTTCCATTATTAATACTGTTAACTATGTCTACATACTGACAACATGCAATTATATTTATATATATACACAAAATAGCGGTTTACAGTGTGAACGGGAAGGCTAATTTGCATATTAATATTAAAAAATCGAATTTAATAAATATGTGCTTAGTATTATTGATTTCTAACTGTTTGGTTTTATTTTAATGAATATAAGCAAAAATCTCTTCAATGAATCTTAAATGAAATCCATTAACAAGAAAAAATAACTGTCATTTTATTCTTTACTTCCTCTTATAACTAAATACTTAAATTAGAAAAAATAAAAATGAAAGACGAGAGTGATGGAAGTGTAAGTTTCAGTTGTTCCATTTTTTATTATACTCCCTCTGTTTCAAATCTTTTTATCTGTATTCTTATTTAGTTTCATTAGCCTTTCTAATTTAATACAATATTTTATTACATTAAAACTTAAATACTTGCACCCGGAGGGTGCATATATTTGCTAGTACTTTTAATAAAAATCAATCACTATTTGATCACTAGCGAATAGTAATTTTCAGTTTATTTCACTATAGGATTTAATAATTTTATAATCTAAATTCCCGTAAATTAACAACGCTTAGTCAAAAAAAAAAAAAAAAAAAAAAAAAAAAAAAAAAAAGTGTATAACTGAATCACAACGTAACAACTTTAAATCTATACATCAATTAATGCTGTAGTTTAATTTTTTTAATTCTAAATTAATGAACATATTAAGTTGTTTCCTTAGTTTCATTTTTATTAAAAGTATTAATCCCGTTGAGAAATTAAAAATATATACATTGGACTTCCTTTCATATTCCACTAACATCTGTCCGGTAGACTATGGTAAAATTTACGCTCCTCAATTCACAGTCTATTTGTTTATGATTTAAAATATTTTTGTTTTGTTAGTTTTTGTTCATAGTCGACCTGGAAGTAATGGCAATGAATGGGTGGTCCAAATTTCCCAGAGCCCCAGTACTGGAACCTCGCAGATACCAGTTAGTTGTCATAGCCAGGACATTTTTGGGGAGGGGGAGGAGCAGGGGGCTGCAGTTAGAGTGATCTAAGCCCCACCAACAAGGGCAGGCAGACCTTAAAAAAAAAGCTTGGACATATCTGGTTTAGTCTAAATATAAGGTAGAGAGTGTGTGTGAAAAAGCAACAATCTAAAACACGATGTGTAATAATGCATTAGGAAAACCAAAAAAATAAATAAAATAAAAATAAAGCAACATGCGTAATAATGCGCAGACGGTTGTAGGTGGGGGTGGAAAGAGATTTTTTTAAATACCCCCCCCCCCTTACTTTCCTGGTAACTTCGCATACACGGTGAAAGAGATAACTTATCCAGTAGACAAGCAATTTCCCCTAGACAGTCAGGAGTCACTTTGTCTTACTCAAAACCACCTTCTAAACAAGCTCACCATTTTAAGCTCCACCACACACCACTACTTACAGACGGGTCTCTTTTTCTATACTTAGAAACGTAGTGAAAACTCGAAATGTGAAACGCATGCACACATTAAATTAATATTATATATATCATTTTTGTCTGTTTTTATCTTTTTAAATGTGAAAAAAACAAAGAAAAACAAAAACGTCGCACTTTAAATACACAGACATAATTGACAACAGTGTAATCGTAGATCGTTACTGTTTCAGTAATTGTCCTCTAGCGCCAGAATCGCTAAACAAAACCATAGAACTAAAAAGGTAGAGGGGTCGTAACGCTGACAGACGTGGACATACACAGGCACGTTACACAACGGCCACAGGAATGTCCGAGGCGCGTTACACAAACGAACGCTAGCGATAGAGGGAAACGCACGTTTAAAAAGCTCATAAGGAGAATGTACTTTACACTGTCGCAAAAAAAAAAAAAAAAAAAAAAAAAAAAAAACAGAAAGAGAGTGAAACCGCGTTACACGAGCACAAAGGTTTGGTATAGTAGTTTAAAGGCATATCAACACCTGTATGGGGTAAACAATGTCGAAATCCGATTCATTTGCACAGTTATACCAAGAGTTCCTATCTAATACTGTTTGATTATTTTGTGATATACGCCGTGCTGCAATCCACCACTTACATTTATATACTAAGCTAGGTCACGTGGTTTAAATCTCAGTCAACCAACAGCCCGAATACGTGGTTGGTTAACTACTTAATCATTGATATTGACAGACATCCATTTGCACTCATTGACGAACGACCTGTCAGACCGAGGAGCACCAAGGAACAACCGAAGGATCATACCCAATATTAAGGGACACTAAGGAGAAACCAAAGGATTCTTCACTAAGGATCGCGCTCTGCTTAACACAAAGGATCTCTGCTGGACAGTGCTCTTGCTTGAAGCCTATTGTTAGCCACAAAAATCGTAACAAATACTAATAATTTATACACAATTATATGGCTTCAAGAAACTTAATATTTGATAATTTTTTTGCACAGTTATATGGTTTCAATCATTCCTAATTTACAAATATATATTTGAACCACAAACAAGACCCTAACAACGAGGTATTTACCTAAGTCGCCACGGGTTGAATGCGACCCCCCAAGATAGCAAGTATGAGGCATCCAACGAAGATCAAAATCGCTATTCAGTAGCAATAGATCTGCGAGATTAGCTTACTAACCAGTATACACCATAATGGAACACCCATGAGAGCTCAATAGGTACTACCATTCCGAGTCAGATTGGACCTGGGAGTAATGGGGGAGAGAGAGGGGGGAAAGAGGGAGGAGAAAACGACACACACACACACAGAGGGGATCGTAGATAACAGCACTAGACCAGATATTATTTAAAACAGTTCCCTGGTTTCTAAAATCTCACCCCCCACCTACCGTCCACTTTCACCTCAGATCCACCCCCACCAAAGGAGATGGGGGGAGGGGTGAAAGGGGGGAGGGAGAAAAGATCGGATTACCTTCAAGCTATAAAGAGATTATTGTTTCGTCTGGCTTAAAACACAGAGGCGAGCACTATTTCTCAGATAAAAGCTTTCCTACCTGTCCCAGAATACCTGTTACATTCAATCATTTTTAAAATCATAAACAAATGGACCAACTATTATGGGACAGAGGTAGTAGTGTTGTTTCAGAGACATTAAAGTTTAAACAGGTAACAAACGAACATTTTTTTCACCCAACTTATCAGGATTGTCATCAAAGAAAGAAAAAAAATGTAAAGACATTGGTCGTTGTTTCTACAAAATTTAACAGCATAAAAAGGTCAAAGGTGAGGAGGACTTCTCGTGAAGAGTTCCTCACGAGATGCCACTCACGTAAAGTCCCCTCGCCCGTGACCTTTATGCTGTTAAATTTAGTAGAAAAAGAAATACCCAGAGTGGCAATAATCGGTTTCCGAGGTGCAAATTCTCTAGGTTTAACCAAGTACAACAAGAGTTTAAAAACCTTACGCTATCCAATGAGGATTGAGTCCACTACTACAATAGTAATGGTCTGTTCAATTAAAATTAAAATTTAAATTTATTGAAATTTTTGTGTACAATAAAATAAGGGTAAGGGTACTTATCAAATGAAAAATAAGGGTACTTATCAAATGAAAAATAAGGGTACTTATCAAATGAAAAATAAGGGTACTTAACAAATGAAAAATAAGGGTACTTAACAAATGAAAAATACTATTTGGTTTCTTTTACGGCATATCAACCTCAGTGGGTCATTTAATGCCGATAAAGTTTTGAAATAAATCAATTCTTAATGTATAATACAATTTTGTTTATCAACTCATGTTTTTCTATTCAACCCATAGATGGGACCCTAACAGGTACTACCACTCCGGGTCAGAGTGGACCAGGGAGCAATGGTGATGAAGGGGTGCTCCACATTCCCCAAACCTCCAAAACTGGCACCTCACCATCAGATAGAGTTTAACGCCATTCCCAGGACATGTAGACCCTCAGCAGCCGCCTTCTAGCACCCATATGATAAAAAGGGGTCGGGGCTTGCCATAAGGGCAATAGGGTTGGGGCAATCATATAGGTGCTAGGGCTTAACGGGACCAGCCAATTGATCAAGATTATTATACTTTTTCACATGTTGAACTATTAACAATAGCTCTTAAGTAAACTTATTAAACGTTGTATTGTAATTATCTTAATAACTAAATTAAGATATTGTGGTATATCCACAGGTCCTGCTAGTAAGTGAATAAAGCAAATATGTTTATTTTTTTTTTTTTATTTTTTTTTTTTGTAATCTCGTAAATCTGCCAGTTGTGCAATTTGAACCTGCGAATAATTTTGTCATTTTCTGCTTAGAACTGTGTTAATTTGTAAACGCACCCCCCCCCCCCCCGCGCTACTTATTTTTGTCTGTATGTGTGTGTGCCTGTCTGTTCGCTTGGCAGTGTCAGGGTATTGGATACAGCCAGTTAAGTCTCCCCCATCGATAGGTCGGACGCCACGGGATAGTGGGGTTGGGGAATGTCGTTCGTCTGACTTGACTGTTTTGTGGTCAGGTCGTAAGGAGACAGAGAAGGCCGGGCCAGAGGCGCCACACTGGAGCTTACAGATAATTAATCAGAGCCCCGCGGGGGAGGGGAGGGGTAAGGAAAAAACAGTTGTGAGGGGGGGGGAGGGCGAGTAAGCGGTGAGGATGGTGGAGCTCACTACAGGAGAGGGTGAACTTGGAAGGTCGGTCTCAGGTGACAAGTAACTAGTCGGTCAGTCCAGGTCATTTTAAATAAAAAGCAATTTTGGCTAAGCTTAGTAGTAAGGGGAAAGGTTTTTTTTTTTTTTTTTTTTTTTAATATTTAAATGGTGGTTCATTTTCGTTTATACGGTTTCAGTTCTCCAAAGGAAATAAATAATTCAAAAGTTTGTTTTTTTTTACTTAAATAGCAAAGAAGTTTTATGCAGGTGATTCAGTTATGGATAAGGAAAGTCCTCGAAGTTGTAAAGAAAGGGACATCTCCCCCCCCCCTCTGAAAATTTACATAAATTCTATTTTGATTTAGCGAAAAAGTACAAAAGTTTAATTTCAAATAAGTTAAATTCAAAAATGGACATAACTTAAAGGGGATAAGAAAAACTCCTGAGGAGAGAGTGGCTAAGTTAGAGAGAGAGGCTAAGTTGGAGAGAGAGAGAGAGAGGCTAAGTTGAGAGAGAGAGAGAGAGAGAGAGAGAGAGAGTGGCTAAGTTGGAGAGAGAGAGAGAGAGAAGTGTGGCCTAAGTTGGAGAGAGAGAGAGAGAGATAGTGTGGCTAAGTTGGAGAGAGAGAGAGAGAGAGAGAGAGTGGCTAAGTTGGAGAGAGAGAGAGAGAGAGAGTGGCTAAGTTGGAGAGAGAGAGGAGATAGTGTGGCTAAGTTGGAGAGAGAGAGAGAGATTGGAGTTGAGAGAGAGAGAGAGAGAGATAGTGTGGCTAGTTGGAGAGAGAGAGAGAGATAGTGTGGCTAAGTTGGAGAGAGAGAGAGAGAGAGAGAGAGTGTGGCTAAGTTGGAGAGAGAGAGTGTGGCTAAGTTAGAGAGAGAGAGAGAGAGAGAGAGAGTGGCTAAGTTGGAGAGAGAGAGAGAGAGGGAGAGAGTGGCTAAGTTGGAGAGAGTGTGGGTCAGTGTGTGTGTGTAAGTTACAGAGTAAGTGAGTGAGTGTGTTTAAGTTAGAGGGTGTTGAAAGAGTTGAAAATTTAATTTTAGGACTTAACTATTCGGTAAAGAAAACCATAATAATCATTTGTTAGTACATAGTAGTAATATATAATTTGAAATTTTATAGTTTCAAGTATTCCTATCTAATACTAATAATCTATACAGAATTATATGGTTTCAAGTAATATTTCTGAAAAATTATATTTGATCCTGCAGTTTCCAAGATTTTTTCTCGGTGTAGCTCTTCTGGTTTTGCAAGAAGAATCTTGCCTATGCTGGCCTTTATCACCACCCACTTACCTAAGATGCATTGCACTCTCCTATCAGAAGCCAACTCTCCTAGCTTCTTATTAGTTACAGCACGCCCAGTTCCAGTAAGTAATTTTCAACCACAGATGGAAACAGTTACTACTACCACAGGGTTAGAGTGGACCTAGACGTAATGGTTGCTGGTTGATTGGATTTTACGGCATATCAACCCATTGGGTCCTTTTATGCCAAAGACGTTTTCGTTTTATTCATTCTTGATGGGTAGTAAATTTTACTATAGATGGGACCCTAATAGGTACTACCACTGCGGCAGAGTAGACCTGGGAGCAATGGTGATGAAAGGGTATTCGCTAGAGCTCCATGATTAGAACTTCGCCCTTAGATAGAGTTTAACGTCATACCCAGGGCGTTAAGAACTTCAGAGTAGACCTGGGATTAATAGTGATGAAGGGATATTCCTCACAAAGCTCCAGAATTGGAACTTCAACAGATAGAGTTTAACTTCATACGCAGGACAATAAGACCTTCGGCCACTGCTTTCTAGCCCAAATATGATAAAAAGGGTAGGACCTTGCCATAAGGGCAATTGGTTTAGGACAGCCTATTGATCTGAGATGGAGGGGGCAGAAGAAATGATAATGAAAGGGTACTCTGCACTCACCAGAGTTCAAGAAGTGGAAGCCTCATTAACCGTTACTGTTTAGGGTCATATCGAGAATAATAAAAATATACTTCATAAGTATTTATGTATAGGGGAAAGTATCTAAGCGGTTTGTTACTTTCTGCGGTTTTCAGGTACCTGGGATCATCTACCGCGGATAAGAGGGGGACACTTAAATTACAACCATTTACTTAGCTAAAGCAAATAATTTCGTTTGGGGAGAAAGGCGTGTACATCAATGTTATTGTCTACTTCTCCACCCGACTCTACGAGGAGATTGGGGGTGTGAGGTGTGGGTAAAGTACCAGAGACATCCTTCTTCTTCTTCTTCTTCACCGCCTCCGCCCACAAAGTCGACGGTGGTGGCGGTGGTGGCACTACGAAGAACTGATTTTTGTCCATTCCCAACAGGATACACACACACAGAGAAAGAGGACCGTGGAGAGAAAGGATTGAGAGAGAGAGAGAGAGAGAGAGAGAGAGAGAGAGAGAGAGAGAGAGAGAGGAGAGAGGATCGTGAGAGAGAGAGAGAGAGGAGAGAAAGGAGAGAGAGAGAGAGAGAGAGAGAGAGAGAGAGAGGATCGTGAGAGAGAGAGAGAGAGAGAGAGGGGATCGTGAAGAGAGAGAGAGAGAGAGAGAGAGAAGAGAGAGAGAGAGAGAGGATCGTGAGAGAGAGAGAGAGAGAGAGAGAGGGATCGTGAAGAGAGAGAGAGAGAGAGGGGATCGTGAAGAGAGAAGAGAGAGAGAGGGGAGAAGAGAGAGAGAGAGAGAGGGGATCGTGAGAGAGAGAGAGAGAGAGAGGGGGGATCGTGAAGAGAGAGGAGAGAGAGAGAGAGGGATCGTGAAGAGAGAGAGAGAGAGAGAGGGGAGTGAGAGAGAGAGAGAGAGAGAGGGGGATCGTGAAGAGAGAGAGAGAGAGAGAGAGAGAGAGAGAGAGAGAGGGGATCGTGAGAGAGAGAGAGAGAGAGGGGATCGTGAAGAGAGAGAGAGAGAGGGGATCGTGAGAGAGAGAGAGAGAAGAGAGAGAAGAGAGAGAAGAGAGGGGATCGTGAAGAGAGAGACAGAGAGGGGATCGTGAAGAGAGAGAGAGAGGGGATCGTGAAGAGAGAGAGAGAGGATCGTGAGAGAGAGAGAGAGAGAGAGAGGGGGGATCGTGAAGAGAGAGAGAGAGAGAGAGAGGGGATCGCGAAGAGAGACAGAGAGAGAGAGATCGCGAAGAGAGACAGAGAGAGAGGATCGCGAAGAGAGAGAGAGAGAGGATCGCGAAGAGAGACAGAGAGAGAGAGAGGATCGTGAAGAGAGAGAGAGAGAGAGAGGATCGTGAAGAGAGAGAGAGAGAGAGGATCGTGAGAGAGAGAGAGAGAGAGGATCGTGAAGAGAGACAGAGAGAGAGAGGATCGTGAAGAGAGACAGAGAGAGAGAGGATCGTGAAGAGAGACAGAGAGAGAGAGGATCGTGAAGAGAGACAGGATCGTGAAGAGAGACAGAGAGAGAGAGAGAGAGAGAGAGGGATCGTGAAGAGAGACAGAGAGAGAGAGAGATCGTGAAGAGAGAGACAGGAGAGAGAGACAGGATCGTGAACAGAGAGAGAGACAGGAGAGAGAGACAGAGAGAGAGACAGGATCGTGAAGAGAGACAGAGAGAGAGACAGGATCGTGAAGAGAGACAGAGAGAGACAGGATCGTGAAGAGAGACAGAGAGAGAGAGAGAGAGACAGAGAGAGACAGGAAAGAGAGACAGAGAGAGAGACAGGATGAGACAGAGAGAGAGACAGGAGAGAAGAGAGAGAGAGAGAGAGAGAGAGAGAGAAAGAGAATTATAGAGGGGGCGAATGTGTTGAAGTTTTCCAGTAGGTGGAAGAAGCAAGGCACCTTGTTGAGTGGATGAACCGTGGTTGGCCCTTAACTATTCTCAAGACGGCAAACTGCATCACCATCCATCCCCCCCCCCATCCGCCTCCCTCCACCTCATCACCAGGAAAAAGATAAATAAACAGAAAGGAGCAAGAGACGATTAACATGTTTACAGACAGATGGTAAGATATTACTCAACTAAAGCACAGGGAATTATTTCTGCCTCTATCTGACGCCCCCCCTCTTCATCCCCCCCCCCCCGGGCTCCATCTCCACAACAGTCTCCTTTCTCTCTCATCTTTCTCTCATCTCTCTCTCTCTATAAAAGAAGAGACTGGCACTCACTCACGTATAAACACGAGAGTATGCCAGTTAAAATACTTAGGGATTTATAGCCAGCCTACACTCCCCATACTCTCTACCCCACACATCTCACCACCACCGTCGCCATCAATTTTGTATTCGCCATTTAGATTCTCTTCAAAAAGAGTAATGCTCCCATTCTTGAAGTGATTGCAGGTCTTGGATATTAAAGACGTACTAGCAAGAATACTCGCGCTCCGCCGGGCGTCAGGATTTAAGTTTTAGCGTAAGGAAATACGTATATATTAATACTTCTGATCCTTAATATTCCAACCGTTTTCCTCTTGCAACACCCTCTGGTTAAAAATGAGACCGCCCAAAATGAAATGCAAAAATGTAAATCCTAATTATCTGGTGTAGCTTATCCACCGAATTGTTGTTTCTTGTGAGCATCGTCACCTCTGCTAAATAATGGACAATTCCGTTTTTATTACAGAGAAAGAAAGAAAAAAGGACATGCTACACAGAAAAAATATTAAGAAAGGAAAGGGGAAAAGATAAAGAGAAGGGTGGGCGTCTGGAAGTGATAACGCTAACCTGTTTCAATTGAACATAATGAAAAGGAAAGAAAGAAAAAAGGGGTGAGACTTAAATCGAGATTATATTTTTTACATATTGAACTATTTAGCAATAGCTCTCAAGTAAACGTATCAAACGTTTTGAAAATTAACCATTCCATGGTATAAGCACAGGTCTGCTAGTATTAAATAAGAAAGACTAACGAAATTAAATAAGAACGCATATAAAAAATTACTTATTTTAATTATATCTTAATTGGTTTATATATAAAATTATTCATAGGATTGATCTTAATACGTTGGAGAATAAAACAGTAATAAAGTTCAATAACACTAAGTAATTATTTATTAAACCTGGTTTTGTTAAAACCAGTATCAAACCAAGCCCTTTATTTCTTAATGATACTTAGACATCACATTGCAGGATTTTAAACGCACTAATAACATGGGCTGTTTTGAGGCAAATCTAACTCAGATTTTCATAGAGACATCGTTAATAAATAAGATTTATTCTATGTATTAATAATTTTGACTAAACTAAATACTCATTGACGAACATACGCAATTCCTGATAGTATTGTGACGTGGTTTCGATTACAGACAGACGCGAATCTCCATTATAATAAGATTCGAAAATTATGGAAGGGGGGGGGTGACAAGGTACTGCTTGTTTTTATTTCATTATTAAAGTTGCTCTATGGGATATAGACCTCTTATTTTTTCCCCACCTCTTCAAAAAAAAAAAGCTGACTCAAATAATCCCCACCATCATAGACGAACGTTACTTGCACGTACACTAACTCAATAATACTGAAATATGAATGGACTGTTGTTCAGGATATCTGTAATACATGATTAACTTAATACAGCACAAACCTAATCCCACGGACAATCGCACCACGGTAGGCGCCCAATATATTTCCCGTAATTGATAAGACCATAAGCGTTTCTGTTCACCCCCACCCCCAACAATATCGGCTAACGTTTACCCAGACAGACGCCATAGACCGAGAGCCGATCACGGTCATAATACCTATATACAAACTTTATCTAATGTACCATTATATCAAAATTTGGTAATATTCGCAAAGTTCCGTCCCCGCCTTCTGCCTCAAAAACAGCTAGCCGGTGGCTGCTGGACCCCCCCCCCAGTTATGATTGAAGTTATTAGCCGAAGCGGTGTCACTTGAAAACATGACAGTGTATGAATTAACTTTTTTGCAACTTGGGTTACGGTTTAGGGGTTTGAGGTTGTTTTTAATTACGTATTACTTATAAAAACAACAAAAACCCAAAATTACTATACATTTAATTAACCATTGAAATTAATTATTGAACCCAACGGTAGACACATTAGTCTCAGTTTGTGTTAGTATTGCAATGTATAATTTCAATTAAACTTGATTTTTAAAAAAAAGTTCAAATTTTAAATGTGTAGTAATTTGTTTTTTTTTTGTTTTTTTAAAGCAATACGTAATTAAAAACAACCTAAACCCCTAAACCATAACCCAATTCACAAAAAAGTTAATTCATACACTGTAGTTAAACTGTCATGGATCACCACCAAATAAGTTTCCCTTTGAATTTTGACGACGATTTGCAAGTTTAACCATTTTTTTTAGGGTAGAATTTTACAAGGAATCCAATGTTGATATTTCTATTTAGTCTTGAATTCATTTTCAGTCACTAGGGACAAAATTAACAACTGCAGTAGGAGAAAATAGGAACAAAATAAATAAGCTAAGGGGGATAACTCCAATAAATTTACAAATCTAATAAATTTCCATATTGAGCATTCGGTTAAATCGAACCTAACGGATAAAAGTTATGCCCTAGTGATTCTATTTATAAAATAAAATAAAAATAAAAACTCTTACATTTTTAGCTTGAGATCCGGGCATCTGTATAGGTCAGGTCAATTAATTTGAACCACGTATCTTTGAGGCGTAACACAGATTCTCAAAGATACGTGGTTCAAAGTTAACTGACCTGTAAAAAATTTAAATGTAAATACTGATTATCTGCTGTTGCTTATCCGCCGAATTATTTGAGTGTCGTCAAAAGAAAAAGAAGAAAAAAACGACATGCGACACAGAAAACATAAGAAAGAAAGTGAAAGATAGATACAAGGGGTGAACGCGCGGATGCGATAACGCTAATCTGTTTCAATAGAACATAATGAAAAGATGAAAAAGAAAAAAATGTGAGGGTTAAATGAAAATTATTATACTTTTTACATATTGAACTATTTAGCTTTTAAATAAACCTATCAAACGTTGTAATAATTAAATCATCATACTGTGGTATATCCACAGGTCCTGCTAAATGAGTGAATAATTATTAGATGAAACATTATCTTTCATCTTAATTTCATCTTTTTTTCACAACTCCCCCAGACGGTTATTTCCTATAACTCCAACCGAAAAAAGGGGAACCACTCTGAATGAATTTTATCTGCTAATTAATCTACCCATTATTTTCCCATTAACTAACCCTAACCCTAAACCCTACCTGTTTTTTCCTAGTAGATCAATAAATAAATAATTTATAAAATTCATTCAGAGTGGTTCCCCTTTTTCAAGAGTTATAGGAAATAACCCCCCAGACTGTCAGTCTACGATCATTATTAAAGTTTTTGGTGAGAACCGAAACCCTTTTTGTTTCGTGTGGTTCATTTTTCACGCAACAGCTGTCAAATCGATTGAGTTACAAAAGCTTTGTGTTCAGCTTAGACATAACCATATAAACTTACTCCTTATTCTTTTTTGTTCAGTAATCGCTCAATGCCATATTAGATCTATTTACACGTATTAAATGTTGAATATTTATTAGGTGGGTCAGAGTGAATCATTTATTAATTATGACTGGAAACCGAATAGTTAAGATAAAAAGCAATTTAAATTAACATGAAAGAAAGTCTAATTTTAAAACTAACTGGTTTTTCAAGAATTAGTTTGTATAATAATCTAGCAATAAAATGTGAGAGAGAGAGAGAGAGAGAGAGAGAGAGAGAGAAGAGAGAGAGGAGAGAGAGAGAGAGTAACGAAAGAGAGAGAGAGAGAGTAACGAAAGAGAGAGAGAGAGAGAGAGAGTAACGAGAGAGAGAGAGTAACGAGAGAGAGAGAGAGAGAGTAACGAGAGAGAGAGAGTAACGAGAGAGAGAGAGAGAGAGAGAGAGGGAACGAGAGAGAGAGAGAGAGAGAAGGGTAACGAGAGAGAGAGAGAGAGAGGGTAACGAGAGAGGAGTAACGAAAGAGAGAGTAAGAGAGAGAGAGAGGGTAACGAGAGAAACGAAAGAGAGAGAGAGAGAGTAACGAAAGAGAGAGAGAGGGTAACGGAGAGAGAGAGAGGGGTAACGAGAGAGAGGGTAACGAGAGAGTAACGAAAGAGAGAGAGGGGTAACGAGAGAGTAACGAAAGAGAGAGAGGAGTAACGAGAGAGTAACGAGAGAGAGGTAACGAGAGTAACGAAAGAGAGAGAGGGTAACGAGAGAGTAACGAAAGAGAGAGAGGGTAACGAGAGAGTAACGAAAGAGAGAGAGGGTAACGAGAGAGTAACGAGAGAGTAACGAGAGAGAGAGGGAGAGAAAGAGAGAGAGGAGAGAAGAGAGAATTTAATGTTTCATTCATTGTTAATTTCTGTCTTGGTAAATACAGCTTCAGTCTGGATATTTTTCGAATAGACTCCATAGACCCCACACACAAACACACACAGAAAATATTAGTAAAATGTGTATTATGTCCTCATCTTTATTGTTATACAACATTTCGGCCGATGTGCACCCCCCCCCCCGGCCTGCTTCAGGTGTTTCATGTCGTAATCGGGAGCTTTCACGGAACTTTGAACCGAACCCTTTACTCAGTCCACTGGGGGTAGACCGGCTACAAATTGTTAAGCTATGTTAAGTATTTCATGTTATTATCTCCCTCAAAAATTCAGAGAAATATTAGTTAAAAAAAAAATAAAAAAAATAATAATAATTTTTACTATTAAATTTCATTCAACTCCCGGACGTCTGAGTAGGGGGGGCGTAAGGAAGCGAGAGAAAATCCCCTGATTCACCAGAGAATTTGTTTCTAATAATTCTTTGGCGGGTGTGAATTCTTTCTAGTGCAAAAGAGGACACAGTGCTGTGCGCGCGCAGGCGCACACACACACACACACACACACAGATCGATAACCAGGGAGGGGGGGGTAAACAAAAAGTCCCCGAGTGCAGAGTCGTTACAGTGGCAGTTGCATTAGCAGCAGCAGCAGCGATGAAGTTGTTGAGGCTCATGTTAGGGAAGAGATGATGGGGATCCGTTTCAATGGCTCACGGGGATGGGGGTGTGTGGGTGCGGGGGAATTTCATTGATAAGTTAACAGTAAACAAGGAGAGAAAGAAGAGAGGCGTATAACGAGGAGAGAAAGAAAGAAAGAGAGAGTCGTTGTAAAGGAAGGAGAGAAGAAATCAGTTAAAATCTGGAGAGAGAGAGAGAGAGAGGAATGAGAGAGAGAGAGAGAGAGGGAATGAGGGAGGGAGGAGAGAGGAGAAGAGAGGAATGAGGGAGAGAGAGAGAGAGAGAGAGGAATGAGAGAGAGAGAGAGAATGAGAGAGAGAGGAGAGAGAGGAAGAGGGAGAGAGAGAGAGGAGAGAGAGAGAGAGAGAGAGAGAGAGGAATGAGGGAGAGAGAGAGAGAGAGAGAGAGGAAGAGAGAGAGAGAGAGAGAGAAGGAATGAGGAGAGAGAGAGAGAGAGGGAATGAGGGAGGGAGAGAGAGAGAGAGAGAGGAGGGAATGAGGGAGGAGAGAGGAGAGGAGAGAGAGGAAAGAATGAGGAGAGAGGGAGAGAGAGAGAGGAGGGAGAGAGAGAGAGGAGGAGAGAGAGGAGAGGAGGGAGAGGAGAGAGAGAGAGAGAGGAGAGGAGAGAGGGAGAGAGAGGAGAGGGAGGGAGAGAGAGAGGGAGAGAGGAGAGAGAGAGGAGAGGAGGGAGAGAGAGAGAGAGGGAGGGAGAGAGAGAGGAGAGGAGAGGAGAGAGAGGAGAGAGAGAGAGAGAGAGGAGGAGGAGAGAGAGAGGAGGAGAGAGAGAGGAGAGAGAGGGAGAGAGAGAGAGAGGAATGAGGGAGAGAGGAAGGAATGAGAGAGAGGGAATGAGGGAGAGAGGAAGAATGAGGGAGAGAGGAAGGAATGAGGGAGAGAGGAAGGAATGAGGGAGAGAGAGGAATGAGGGAGGGAGAGGAATGAGGGAGGAAGAGGAATAATTGCCGTAGAAAAAAGGTGAAACAATATAAACAAAAATACGTGAAAATAGAGGAAAATAATTATGGACGGAGATAAGTGATACAAAACTGAATGGAAGGCTTGAAAATGAGGACACTCTTGAACTTTATCAACATTGGAAGTAGTGTTCAGTAAACTCTTATACACACACAAAGACAAAACGTGATCCGTTGGGTCATCCATTGCACCCTTGGTAGATAATTGGAACTAGGAAAATGAGTTAGCAAAGCGAATTGAATTTTTTTTTTAAATAAATACAACCGGATAATTTAGGAAAAAAACAACAAAACATTAAAATCATTGTGTACGATTTCAAAGAAAGGAAATTTTTGACCTAATTTAAGCTACTGTGAAACTTGACATACAAATATATTTCCTACTCTCTAAATCACCATTTTCCATAACAGAGAAACTAATATACATATAACGAGGAGGTAATCAAGATTGAGGGGGGAGAGAGAGATGTAGGCAGAATGTGAAGTAAGAGACGGGTCATTTTTTTTTTAAATTCATTGCAAATTAAAACATTGCTTAAAAAAATAAACAACAAAAAACCCAAATTACTATACATTTAATTAACCATTGAAATTAATTATTGAATCTATTATTGAGACAGTTGTTTGTGTTAGTATTGCAATGTATAATTTCAATTAACCTTAGTTTAAAAAGATATTTTTCAACATTAAATGTATAGTAATTTGGGGTTTTGTTGTTTATTTTTTTTAAGCAATACGTAATTAAAAACAACCTTAATCCCCTAAAACCGTAATCCAATTCGCAAAATGTGAATTCATAGACTGTAGTTAAACACCAAAAAATATTCCGTTTTAATTTTCCGACCTAAATCTGAAGTCAGCCATCAAAATCTTCATAATTTTTGCCCAAAAAGCAAGAATTGATGATATTTAATGTGTGTGCGTTTACTTTGTCGTTAATTGTTTAGTTTTCCTAATTTCATCCAGACATACATACCAACTGCCCTTTATATATGTATAAATGGTGTCTCTACTTCCAGTTGAATGTGACACTATCATCTCTTTGTCAACTAATCTATTTATATAAAGTATGTTTTGGTATGTAAGTAGCTACTTATAACTCAGAAAAAAAGATGCGATTGAGCATTAACATTGAACATATACTTTAATGTTTATAATAAGGAAAATACAAAATTCACTTTTTGATTTTATGATCTATGATTTATGTAATAAAACCAATCAATTAGTGGAACTCTTTCAAAATTCTTTATAACTGATTAAAAAATTACCATTTAAAAAAATAAAATTAAAGTTTCTAAGTACTCACGAGTAGATTAAACTTTTTGAAATAATATTTTAAAAATTGTAAACAATTTATTTTATTTTATTTTGTTTATATTTTATATTTTTTTTATATTATTTATATTTATATTTTGTTTATTATTGTTTATCTATATTTATATTATATTGTTTATATTTTATTATATTTATATTTTGTTATATTGTTTATATTTTATCTATATTTATTTTATCTTATTTGTTTGGATGAGAAATGGTTTAAAAGTTTTTACCTAATAGTAATGTGTCCTGGGTATGAGACTACACTATATCTGATGGTGAGGCTCCAGTTCTGGAGCTCGGTGGAACTGCGAATGTCCCTTCATTGACATTACTCCCAGGTCGACTGACAAGAGGTATCTGGTAGAGCCCAATAGATCAGTTTAAAAATTATTTGTATTCGATAGGACCGTGCGCAAAATAGATCTTTCTTTTTTAATCTTTTAAAGAAACATCTATAAAAAAATTTTTTAAAGAATGTAAATATGACAGTATAATGAATGAAATTCCCTAACCTCTAAGCACAAAATAACCATACAAGGTTTGACATGCCGTTAAAAATCAATCAATGGTATGAAAATATTTATAAAGAAAACAAACTGTGTGTGTGTGTGTGTGTGTGTGTGTTCTAACAAGAAATTTTCTTAAAAGATTTGTTTTTACCATATCTCATATTCCAATTACGTTTCACGATTTACTTAGACTAGTGGTTCTCAACTTTTTCTTCTTCTTCTTATGGACCCCTTCAATTCTTATTTTATTACTAGCAATGAATTTTATATCAGACTAGAAGCAGCTACCCACAGTTGACTGGGTTGAAGGGAGGGAAAAAAAAGAACTAGTGTATTGATTTGTTTATTTTTGAAGATTTACAAATGCTGGACATTTTTAAGTAGAATTTCAATGCTATTTCTATGTATATTTAATTTTTTAAATATCTTAAATATAAATCAAATCTTCATAAATTTTTTTGCACAAAAAGCTGGAACCGGTGATATTTAATGTGTATATACATTTACATTGTCATCAATTGTTTTATTTTCGTATTTTCATCCGGACATACATACACACCAACTACCCTTTATATATGTATTAGATAGATGGTGGAAGCCCCATAGCCATTCTATGTTTAAACATCCTATAGTATTTTATGATTAAATACTTTTGCTTGCTTGGACCCCCCCCCCAAATGTTATAGGGTCACAGGGAGGCGGGGGGACATATGGTTCCCGGTTGAGAACCATTGATTTTAAACAACTCGTTGGGTTTTATTTTAATAACGATCCATAATTATATTGGTACTTCTATTTCGGAAGAAGGAAAGGGTGATTTTTATATTCAACTTCGTTATATCGAGAATGAGGATGAATAAACAATAAAAATGACGTTCAGTGCGAACGCAGACCGTTAAAACCATCATTCAGTTACCAATTGGACTGGAAATGGCCTTTATTCTCTCTTAAGAGTATTTTAAGTGCAGAACTCGCTTTACATATACTCGCTTTACATATAAACAAACAAAAATGAGGATTTTTGTATAATATATATATATATATATATATATATATATATATATATATATAAATATATAATAATCTAAAACTGTCTCGTATTTTGTTAAAGTATGTAAGAAGGGGAAAAATTATTTCTATTTTTTTAATTTAGTAATTTATTTATTTACATAGAGGGAACGTACAGAGAGAGAGAGAGAGAGAGAGAGAGAGTAGGAGTACGTACATAGAGAGAGGGAGAGAGAATACGTACATAGAGAGGGGGAGGGAGAGAAAGCGCGATTAGAAAAAGCAGTACCATAGAGAGAAGGCCGGAGTGGAGCAGGTGGGTGGGAGGTAGGTGTGAGCAGAAATACGTACAACAGCGGAGAGGGTGGGGGAGGTGATGGGGGTGGGTATGGCTGGCAAGACTGTCGGTGGCGGTTGAGGCGGTGGAGGAACGGGGAACGGGGCGGGCAGGTGAGGCGGAGGACGGAGGTGGGGTGGGAGGGGGTGGGTAAGAGGAAGGCTAAATTGTTTAATCAATTGTGGCGTCGGTCGGGCGTCTGTAAATAGTGCGCCGGGGTGCACTCGGCTATGCTCGGCTCCAGTTGTAGTCTGGGCAGAGACGATGACGTCGACACGGCCGACTGACTAGAGTAAACCTCGCTGTGTGTGTGTGTGTGTGTGTGTAATAAATAAATAAATAAAAAACCCACGCACCCTTGCACACACATTCCTTTGAGGATACAATATTTTTTTCTAACACGTAAGCTACACTCACTTACGTACGTGAAATACAAACGCGTCTCATTGTATAGACTTTAAAATCATTATTTAATCTGAGCAGAATAAAATACAAAAGCTTTCACGAAGTTTTTAGGCTAGACGGACGGTCAGAGGAGCCAACCCCCCAACCCAGCGATCAATCGGCTGACCATGTCAAGCCTTATCACTTATAAGATTGTCCCAACTCTAATGCCCAGCCCCCAATCGTATATGTGCTAGAAGACGGTAGCTGAGGGTCTTAGTTTAACGTCATACCCAGGACATTATCTGATGGCGAAGTTCCAATTCCGGAGCTCTGGGGAATGTGGAGTACTCATTCATCCCCAATACTACCAGGTCCACTCTGACTTGGAGTGGTAGTACCTGTTAGTATCGGTCGGTTAAATATAACAAAATGAGTTTTTAAAAATGTGTTTAAAAAATTGAGTACCCATCAAAAACGAATAAAACAAAACGTCTTCGGTATAAAATAACCCAACATGGGTTGACATACAGAAAAATCCAACCAACCAACTCAAAGTTGTGTGTTAACGCACCTAGTTTGTTTGTGTGTGTGTGTGTGTGCTTGTGTTAACGCACCTAGTTTATTTGTGTGTGTGTGTGTGTGTGTTAACGCACCTAGTTTGTGTGTGTGTGTGTGTGTGTTAACGCACCTAGTTTGTTTGTGTGTGTGTGTGTGTGTGTTAACGCACCTAGTTTGTTTGTGTGTGTGTGTGTGTGTTAACGCACCTAGTTTGTTTGTGTGTGTGTGTGTTTAACGCACCTAGTTTGTGTTGTGTGTGTGTGTGTGTTAACGCACCTAGTTTGTGTGTGTGTGTGTGTGTGTGTGTGTGTTAACGCACCTAGTTTGTTTGTGTGTGTGTGTGTGTTTGTGTGTGTGTGTTAACGCACCGAGTTTGTTTGTGTATGTGTTAACGCACCGAAAGATTAGGCAACTTAAACCCCCTAAAAATTGTCAATTTTTATCTATCTATAAACACTTGAAAAGCAAGGACTTAACATCTCGTACATAAGATCTCACCAATGTCCTGAAGAAGGCCGGAAAAACCGAAACGTTATAGCGCCTATATTACAATCAAGAATAGATATTCATCCTTTGGAACACTTCTATATTTTCCAGATCTATCTATGAATTAATTCCGCAGCACACAAAAATAATAAAAGAAAAATAGACAAATACTAGGACCTTGCTAGAGAATGGAGATTAGGAATGGCTATTACACAAGATTTTTAGTGAAAAAAGCACCAGTTAGTATGAAAAACTAGCAAGGTGTAAAATAAATGGATGAATAATAAGGGGGGGGTGCTTTTCGTAAAAAAAAAAAAAAAAATAGACGGTTTACAAAAAATGGCGGGGAATTTTCGATAGCCAAGCTCATCACGTGTCCGTAAAAGCAAAAAAAAAAAAAAAAAAAAAAACAGTAGCAACTATTAGTTGTGTTCAAGTTTGGGGGATCAAATTTTAACAACTTGATCTTGAAAAGTCAAAACATTTCAAATTTTGACCCAAACAATCAGGATGCGACACGAGTGTCATTTTTTTTTTTTTTTTTTAGCGGAGTTTAACATATTTAGATATAGAGATTCCTTTCTCCTAGACCGGTTGCCATACCAAGGTTAAAAAATCCAGGTTGCTCTACCAGAGATGCTGATAGGGAGTCCGGATGCGTACCTGACACACACAAATCTAAAAGGACGCAGTGAAATCGTATCCATGCGTCCCAGTGTTTTTCTTTTTTCTCCCATCACCATTTCAAGACAACCGTAAATACATTTCAATAGTTTCTTAGAAACGAATTACACAGGATAGGTTACAAGGTAGGAGTTAGAAGGCTTTATTTGGGATCTATATATTTTCCCGGGGACTCATTCAAAGCAAATATGTGCATCCCAGGACGCACTAAATCAAAAAAGCTATCAGCATCACTGCTCTTATGTTAGTTGATAAAGAAACTAATGATTGCCATCATCACTTAGTTCTGCTAATGTAGAAGGGTTTAGAAACTTAGTTGTCATATGCGGCCCTCATGACATACATATGTAATCAATGTGGACCTCGGGAACTACTCAGTTAGACATGCCTTATGTAAAACACAACTGTAGTATTAACAATAACACAGCCCATCTCCCTATATCGTTGTATAGACTTATAAACTATCTCGTTAAATTGACATACAGACTAGTTAGTGGCGAGTCCAGACATTTTTAATAGGTCAGATAAAATAAATACGGATAATGGTCACTGAAAATTCGCTAGTGCTTATTTCCTGTATATAAGTTATAAGTAACGAGAGTGCGTGTATCAGAGGGTTTTTTTTTCTATACTTATATCAAGGGCAGTTGTGTGCGTGTGTGTGGAGGGAACTACGAAAGTAAAATAATTAACGACAATGTAAAATATATATACGCATTCACTATAGATCTTGCTTTTTGTGCAAAAATAATGAAGATTTGATTTGTATCTGGGAATATACTTAAAATTAGGATTTGAATAGTAAAAGAAGGGAACGTCATTGGTTGTGTTCGTGATTATTATGGAAGACCAACACAATGGTAATTTTCACCTTTAGTTGTTAAAATTCCTAGCATAAAATTGTGCGTGCACATTATCTGAAATGAACTTAATTGTTATTAAGAACACATTTTATGATATTTTTGTGTTAAAGCATGCAGTTGTATTGTTTTCAAAAAAGTTTCTAAGATTTATGTATTTAGCACGAAGACTTTCAAAATGGCTACCGCTTGTTTCAAAGTGAAAGTCAGTTGGCTAAATTCCTAGCATAAAATTACCTGAAATGAACTTAATTGTTATTAGGAACACATTTTATGATATTTTTTTGTTAAAGCATGCAGTTGTATTGTTTTCAAAAAATTTCTATGATTTGTTATTTCGCACGGAGACTTTCAAAATAGCTACCGGCTTGTTTCAAAGTGAAAGTCAAGGGAGGTTACTCTAATTACCTTATTTGCTAGTATCTTAACAACTAAAGGTGAAAATTACAAGACAATCAATGGATCTGCGAGACTTGCAGTTTTTTTTTTTTAATTATTTTTTTTTATTACCCTTCTACCCAGGCAACGCCGGGTAGCCGCTTCTGGTTTTAAATAAAAGCCTCTATCGGGTTGACCTTGTTTTTGCAACCATTACAGCCCTCAAGAAAATGATGTCACAAGTCATCCAAACACAAGATTGAATAGCATTTTTTTTTTAAAGATGAAGAGCCCACACTTGTCACAAAATACGACCGGTGCAGTGGCAAAACAATTTATTTTCTACAGCCCTCACCCCCCATCCCGCCAACAAGATTCCTTTGCACCTAAAGAAAGCCCCACAGGCTGAATGCAAAACACCCCGAAGTCAGCAGGTTAAGGGAGAGAGAGAGGGAATTATGTATACCCCCCCCCCTCACGGTTTTTCCCCCTTCAAAATATTTTGGGTAATATGTTCACCGGGCTATTGTATAGAGTATACATTACATTTCATCTGGTAAGTAAATTATAATTTTTCAAAATGTCTACACTTTGTGAAGAGAGAAAGTATCTCAGATATTATAACATATTTACACTGGATTTTACAAGTATACAAGTAAAATAATAACATCCTGATCATAATTTGAAAATGGTCAGTGAGGGGGGGGTATGGGTTGACTTTGAATTCAGTAGCGTAAATTTTCACTATACTGGACAGAAGTTAGTGGAATATGAAATGAAGTCATATATATATATATATATATATATATATATATATATATAATTTCTGAACTGGGATTAATACTTGAAACAGTCGACTTTCGCAGTTCTGAGGTAAGAAAAAAAGGGTATAACTGAACCACTATGCAACAACATATGTTCGGGCCAAAGTAAATTTGGACCCAACAAGAGAAGATACGATAAGATAAATAAATAAAAACAAGCTTGAGCAAAATAAAAATAAAAAATGCTGCATATCTGTGAATATATAAGAAGTGATGTAACTTTTAAAGAAAGTCCTGACGATGATTTAATATACAGACCGAAACGTTTTAATATTGTCTAATACCTCTAACTATAATAAAATCATCGGAATACCTTGTTTTTTGTTTTTTTTAATATTTCATACATACCACCGGCAATATATATATATATATATATATATATATATATATATATATATATATATTATATAATTTAGTGTGAAGCGTGAGTAAAGTTATTTTAAATAAAGAACATTTGACAATCTATGTTATTTAAATTCGCAGTAAATCTATTCATACAAAAAAAAAAAAAAAAAAAATGCTTGAATTATGAAGTTAAAAAAGAAGATAAAAAAGCTAAAATATTTGAATAGATTCTTAAAAAAAATTTAAAAAATTAAAAAGTTGGTTTATTTTTTAGGGGGAGAGTGGGTTATTGTTTGTTCTCTGTATGTTGTAGTTTTTTTATGGAATAAAGAGTAGGCTTTGATTTTGGTTGGTTGGATTTTACGACATGTCAACCCTTGTTGGATTATTTTATGCCGAAGACGTTTCTTTTATTCATACCTTCATGGGTACACTTTTTTTTAAAACTCAAATTTTTTCAAACACGTTTTTGCAAATTCATTTTTCTCTCTATTTAACCCATAGATGGTACCCCAACAGGTACTGCCACTCCCTTTACTAAAAGAAATCTCCAAATTTCAAAATACAAGATGCTTCGTGTAAATGATAATAATAATAATAAGTCAAAGTGATACCAGTATAGTTGGTGCACTTGGAACGGCCCCAAAATGATTGGAAAAGGGTTTGGAAAATCTGGAAATCAGAGGAAGGATTGATACCATCCAGAACACTGCACTGCTGCCAGAAAACTCAGAAGAGTCCTGGAGACCTGAGGAGACTTGCTGTCACTCAAGTGAAAACTCAAAAGGAGTAAATGATATAATAAGATTGGGCTAGGGTGTGGATAAGATAAATGCCTTTTATAAAGCAAAAATTTACAATATTTACAATTTTTATTTACTTCACCGATTTGTTTTGTTTCAACAAAACCAAAACATAAATTAAAGCTGTTTCTTAAATATGAGACCGTAAAAATAAAATTTAAAAAAAAAAAAAGACTTAATTTTTATCTCTATAGCAAATATCTTTGGTGACATTACCAAAATTCCAGAGTTTTGATTCACAGCAAGACTACATTTATAGCACAGCCATAAACATTTGATAAGCTTTGGTGTCTCGCCGGCACAATTTAAATAGACTGGTCCCAATTTGAATTCAGTATTTTTTTTTTTTTTTTTTTGTGACTGTATAAATTAAATTTCAATTATTCAAATTATACTTGAATTGCTTATTTGAATTTAAATATTTTTCGTTTGTATTTTTATTTGTTCGTATGTAAATAATTTTTAATTAAATAAAGCCATTAAAATGAGGAAACGACTGACTTAAAATCGCATATCCTATGAAGTGAATTTAAATTGGGACCATCTTGGTTTAGTTGTACCATCTGTTTCGAATACACGTCTGTTAGATTTAAAATTGAGTTATTTGCTAAATTTAGCCCCCCCCCTTTTGGGGGGACCCCGATAAAAGTACACACGGTAAGAATCGAACTCACACTAGCGAATTCGTCTACTGCAGGCGTACAGGGATATCCTACCCGTAAGGTAAATAATTATCTTATGATTCCAACCATGAGTTAAATAGAACAAAAAGGATTTTTTTTTAAATTGTTAAAAAAAAAAAAAAAAAAAAAAAGTACACATGATGAATGAATAAAACAAACGTCTTCGGCATAAAATAACCCAATGAATTGACATGCCGTAAAACCCACGAGGTCACAAGCATGGGGCATACAGCAAGGACCGAACTCGCTTTTCAGTAGTAACGGATCTGCGAGACTAGCTTGCTAACTATTACACCACGATAGGACTAGAAAGTGTTAAATGTGACTTTAAAACCGTGCCACTAATAAGAGAAAAAAGAGAAAAATATTTATTCTAATTTTTTTTAATAACTTTTGTTATACCGCCACAATGTCCCAAAAATTAGAAAAAGGAATTTTAAAATAATTTAGTATGCCTCTCAAAAGCCCGGCGCCTGCGAGACCCGAATATCAACAAGTACTTGTTTTTTGTGTATGCATGCTTACTGCTTAAAATTAGGTCAAGATATCTACTGACTTGAGGTTGACACACACACAAACATTAAGAAAGTTTTACAAGAGGAAAGAATGTAACATTTTAACCTCCCTTTACTGAAGAAGTTCACACAGGGAGATAACCAATCCCCAGCCTTATACTTTTAATACTTATGCAAGACTCCTTAGTTACACACACACACACACACACACAATATGGATATGACTGTATTAATTAGAACATATTACTGTTTTATTTATTTTTTTCCTCCTTGCTAGACAGTTGGCCTCCACTATCTGCTAGCCTGGAGGCCGAAACTTTCTAGAAATAATGAAAACCAGACCGCTTGTTAAAATAAATAAATAAATATAATTTAGATAGATGAAATTAGAGAGAGAGAGAGAGAGAGGAGAGAAAGAGGAAGAGAGAGAGGAACGAGGAGGAGGAGAAAAGGGTTGTCTTGTCTTTTGGATTTCGTTGAAGCAGACTTGCTTCTCCAAGAAATTCCTTTTCTCTTTCTTTAATGGATAAATTTTCTATTTTATGTGAGAACAAAATTCCTTTCCTTTGAAAAGTACAAGGAGTTTCTTTTTTTTTCTTTTTTTTTTCTCTAAGTTATGTTCTTTTTTTACCATACCTCATATTGCAATTAACTTTCTTGCAAATCGTCAAAATTAAAACGGGAAATTGACGATTTGCAACGCATCCAACTAAAGGCAGGTAAGTAATTGTTTTATTTCATTTATTTAACGAATCTTGAAATATTTTCTAAACTGCACATAAATATTTTAGTTTAGAAAATATTTCAAGATTCGTTAAATAAAAGAAATAAAAACAATTACTAACCTGACTTACAAAAAAAAAAGTCAAGTATTTTGAATCGGATTTTTAAAATTAATTCTAATTTCAAAATTTAGTTTGATGTGTCAAAATTTTCCGTTTTAATTTTGACGACGATTTGCAAGTTTTGCCATTTTAACTAATGATAGTCTTTAGAGATTTACATTTGTGCTGCTTTTTTAAAAAAATAATTATCCAAATTCTTGAACAGAAATAACTATAGAATGTTAATTAAAAAATCCTTCCTAAACAGAAGCATCAATATCATCATGGACCGTTATTAAAACGATAACCCCAACGGGTTGTCTGAGAAAACGTTACTTAGACAACCCGTTGAGGTTACTGTTATAATAGCGGTCCATTATTATATTGATGCTTCTGTTTAAGAAAAAGTGAAGACAGCGAATCAAAATTCCACTGTTATCTCCATTCTGCTGATTCAATAAAATTGTTCATAATTATTATTAGTGACTAAACGGGTCGCTGTAATAGCGGTCCATGATGATATTGATGCTTCTATTTAGGAAGGGTTTTAATTAACATTTTATAGTTATTTTCGTTCAAGACATTGGATAATTTAAAAAAAAAAAAAATCAGCAGAAATGTAGATCTCTAAAAACTATCATTCGTTTGCAAACTGAACTGGAAATGGGTTTATTCAATGAGAATATATTTGTAGTGATCTAATGAAAAGATTCACGTAAGACGTGCCTTTTTACAGAGTCAAGCTTAATGAGGATTTTAATAACAGACTTTAGGGCGGTGGAACGTACGTACGTAATTTAATAATTATATATATATATATTATATTATATATATATATAAATGAGAGAGAGAGAATCTAAGGTGAGAGAGACGAGAAGAAAGCCAAAGGCTGTGAAATAGAAAGTTTAAAGTCGATGCAAGGAAAAGAGTGAAACAAAAGGTTCCACACACCAAAGGAAAAGAAAGAAAAAAAAAGAAAGAGTAAGCTAAACAAAGGAAGGAAAGAGAGAAAGAAAGATAAAAAGGGAGAAAAAAAAGTAAAAAACGTAGGGGGGAGAGGAGGAGAGGAGAAGAGAAAAACGTGATATTGAAAGCAAGCAATCAATCCAAACGCAAGACTGTGTGTCTCCAGCGACCGCCAACAAACGTTTTTCTCCCTTTCACTCTCTCTTCTCGGCCCTAAAATCCACCCCCCCTCTCTCTCTCTCTTTTCTCTCTCCCACCATCGTCTTCTTCTCAAAAGGAGAAGTCGGGCCTTCCTCGCTCATTCGCTCACTCACATGGGGAAGTAGGAAACTAAAAAAACTCAACCATCACATATACACTACCCCCACAAAAAACACCACAACCCTGCTTCTCCACCCCCTCTCTCTCTTTCTCTCAGTCAGTCTCTCTGCTTGTAATAGACATATGTACACACGCACATGTTTATAGAGAAGCGTGTGGATGGGAAAAATCTCTACTACTAAAATCGCGTAGTTCTTTTTTCAGTAAATAGCATGTGCGTCCGCTCTATTCTTCCAACAGATCCTGGTGCTGATCCTCGCTCAACAACAGACAAGAGAGAGAGAGAAAAAAGCAAAGATGAAACAAAATAAAAAGTTATTATAAATAAAAACAAATGAATAACTTTGGTTCTTCAAAACGATAGGAATGGTAGTTTTGAAGAACAATAATCTTCAGCTACGATTCCTACCCCAAGTCAGATTTTGTAACAAGAGTCACGGGTCGACTGTTGCTTTTTACCAATAAGAGACTTTTTAAGTTTAAAATAAAATAATTATCACATCAGAATCCTAATTTGAGACATGATATTATTTAATAAACTCATGCAATAGGACTTCTTTTTTTTTTTTAATTTTAAATTTAAAAAATTTTTTTTTTTTAAATATAAAAATTAAAGTCGTCGGGGTGGCCTAGAATCGGTATCAGCCAATCAGCGAGGGGGTCTATTCCCTTTTCACTAGCGCTAGACAAAGGAGATTATTTTAGCATGTGAGGTGGAGCACCACACCTGATCGAAATTATACATTTTTATTATTTTTCTTCTTTTTTAAAAAAATAAGTTAATTTTCTTCAAACCAAAAAGATGCCGAAATATTATTTTTAGTGGTTGGTTGGATTTTACGGCATGTCAATCCTGGTTGGGTTATTTTATGCCGAAGACGTTTTGTTCTAGCCATGCTTAATGGGTATTCAAGTTTTTTTAAAGTCATTTTTCTCCTCTTGTTTAACCTATAGATGGAACTAACAGGTACTACTATCACTCCAGCTCAGAGTGGACCTGGGAGTAATGGCAATCAAGAAGTACTCCACACTCCCCAGAGCTTCAAAATTGGAACTTTACCATTTCCAGAGGAACATTATAAAATTAAAATATATAAGTTATTTATTACAGCAATAATGTAAAAAATAATTCCATAATTATTTTATCATTATAAACATAAATAGTCAATCTTAGTACAGTATTTTTCTTCTGCAACTATGAATCAAAATAAATTTTTAAAACACTTACTAATGATAAATGGTTACCTATATACAATTTCCTTGTGAAAAAATTTGATGAAACCGATTGATATCAGTTGAAATAAATTTATAACTGTTAATATGACCGGTATTTAAGTTTTTTCTTCGATATATATGCGTGTGTGGATGATATTTAGTGTTTCCCTGATAGGATTCAACCAAAACTTAGAACTTAGACAAACTTAAACATTTGCATATATATTTTTACATATACGGAATATTATAAAATAAATAACTTTATGTAGACATAATTTGATTTCGGCAAAGAAATGCCAAAATAAATTTGTCTACACCAAGATTTTATATATATATTTATATATATATATATATATATATATTATATAAAATTGTATACACAGGAATAACCTACTCGAGTTTCACCATAAGGATCTTCAGGGTTAAATCCACTGAATTAATCGACAAAAAAATCCAAATTACTATACATTTAATTAATTATTGAATCAATTATTGAGACAGTCGTTTGTGTTAGTATTGCAATGTATAATTTCAAGTAATTTGGGGTTTAAAAAATTTTTTTTAAAAGCAATACGTAATTAAAAACAACCTTAATCCCCTAAAACCGTAACCCAATTTGCAAAACGTTAATTCATAGACTGTAATTAAACTGTCATTGGGTACCACCAAAAAACTTTCAGTTTTAATTTTCCGACCTAAATCAGAAATCAGCCATATATATATAGGTCGATACATTCATTAAAAGTGCCTTTTAACAATGAATACACACTTGAAAAATGTATAAACAAGTAAAATAAACAAATAAATAAATAAAAACAACTTTTACACACAATGAGCGCAGCAGCAGCAACAACATAGCTAAACATACTTGAGTCTTTGACACACACACACACACACACACCACACGCACCTAATTGTTGACGCAGAATTTTTTTTTTGTTTTTTTTTAAACCACACATCAACCTACTGAGAATAAAAAAATTAACCCACTTCATACACAATTAGAAAATAAATATATAAAAATTATACACACACAACACACACACACACACACACACACACACAAAAAGAAACTTTCTAAGATTCTCCTCCTTCCTAAAAATTTTAAAAAAAAAAATAAATTCCGGTCCGTTTAATTTTGCAACTAACGCTTTAGGGGAAAATATTAAGATTTTAATTGTTTAAAAATTGTTTTTGTTTGTTTCTTTTTCTTCCGAGCGAGATATCAACATTTCTTTCTTTTTTTAATTTTTTTATTTCGTCCAAGCTCAACAAATACGCTTGTTCCTTAATCTTCCGACCGTTATCATCTTGCAACATCTTCTGGTTAAAAATCATACCCGTCCAAATGCAAAAATGTAATTTCTGATTATCTGGTGTCGCTTATCCAACGAATTCTTATTTCTCATGCGTGTTGTTACCTCAGCTAAATAGTGGACAATTCCGTTTTTATCATAAAGGGAAGAAAAAGGACACGCTACACAGAAAAATATAAGAAAGTGGGTAAGGGAGAGAGAGGTGGAGCGCGCGGAAGCGATAACGCTAACCGGTTTCAATCGAAATTTCAAATAATCGTTGTATAGATCCAAAGGTGAGCACCTGCATGGGCATGCATTGTGGGTGTATGTATTTACCAACCCCTCCACCCGGACAGGATATGACACAAGGTCAATTTTTTTAGCATACACATACATTCAACAGTATAAGCACATACCCACACAGACACACCGTTAGCCTATACATACATCCACACAGACACAACCCCAGAACACACAGGTATATATCTACCAACCCTTCCGCAAGAGTAGGATGTGACACAAGGTCAATCTGTTAAGTGGAGTTTAACAGGTTTGAATTTACAGATTTCCTTCTCCTAGACTGGTTGCCTAACCAAGGCTAAAGAACTCAGTCTGCCCTACTATTTACCCATAGCTGAAGCGAGAATAGTTGGATGCATACATTTCCCAGGGGTATTAGTGCTATGTGAAATGTAAACAGCCTCGTCCAGGATTTGAGCTAGTCTCACCATGTCCATTTGCTAAGAAGGTAACCATTGCACCATGGACACCTCCATTGTTGATATACAGAGGACATTGATGATCCCAAATAGAATCATCCCTAACTTACCAGTCAATTGGATACTTTTACGTTTTATATATACGTCTTCCACAGACACTAACTGACCAGGAGCGAAACCCGACTGATTTTACGATAGCCCGATCTGTTAACCTCTAGGCCATCGCCAGCTGCCATTACCTCTTTAAGTCCTATACCACCTCATTCCACCCGTCACATTCGTTTTAACTAATCGGCCCCAAACAATAGCCTTTGTTTAAATTTAATATTAAACATATGTAGAAATCTTTGATTTAAAGGAAATAATAGGCAAATTTAGATGCTTTTTTTTTTTAGCCATTTTTTATATATCCTTACAGGAATGGGGCTCTGGACCTAGAAAAATCTCAAAAGGATGTTAAGAGTTAAAGAGCGGTGTTTTAACCCTTTTAAATACATACATCTGTGTATATACTTTACGATCACCAGAGAGATCAAATCTGTAAACAGATTATCATTGCGTTATGCGGGCGGTGAAAGTTTATTAAAGTCGCCCCTAAAGAGCTCTACCGATAACGGGAGCATATAATAAGCACATATATGTGTTGTGTGTGGACGCAGAGAGAGAGAGAGAGAGAGAGAGAGAGAGAGAGAGAGAGAGAGAGAGAGAGAGAGAGAGAGAGAGAGAGAGAATGTAAATGTTTTTATTTCCCCCAAGCAGACAAAATAAAGTTGTTAACCAGTGTATATTGTTCAACAAGTGAATTTCCGTAGTAAATATTTTTTATTTTTATTTACGTCTTTTCTCTTTTGTTGTGTTGACTGATGGTCAAAAGAAAGAAAAAAAGATCAGAGATGATATTATTTGCTTTGAGGTGGGGGTGTTCTATTATCAGGGGTAATCAGCCCACAAGAGGAGTCGTCTAGAGGGGGTGGGGTAATAAGAGGATGGGAGGGGGGGTCGGGAGTGTCCTTCATATTGACGTCACTGATTTCTCTCAATAAGTTGTGATCATCAAGTGTCCAGCTCTTATTGCGTCACACATGCACGTTACTCTCTCTCACGTCCACAGTGAGAAAAAAAAAGTTCTTTAGTATAAGATTCTGGTCAAACCGAAAGAAATGGGTTGAGACGAGAGAGAGAGAGAGAGAAGAGAGAGAGAGAGAAGAGATGAGAGAGACAGAAGAAAGAGGTCTGAGAGAGAGAGAGAGAGAGAGAGAGAGAGAGAGAGAGAGAGAGAGAGTGTGTGTGTGTGTGTCTGAGAGAGAGAGAAGAGAGAGAGAAGTGTGGTGTGTGTCTGAGAGAGAGAGAGAGAGGAGAGAGTGTGGTGTGTTGTCTGAGAGAGAGAAGAGAGAGTAGAGAGAAGGAGGTGTGTGTGTGTGTCTGGAGAGAGAAGAGGAAGAGAGAGAGATGTAGTGGGGTGTGTGTGTCTGAGAGAGGAGATGAGAGACGAGAAGAGAGAGATGTCTGTGGTGAGAGAGGAGAGAGATGGAGTAGAGAGGTCTGGTGTGTGTGAGAGAGAGAGAGAGAGAGAGTCTGTGTGTGTGAGAGGAGAGAGAGAGAGAGAGAGGAGGGGGAAGAAGGTGTGTGCTGTGTGTGAAGAGATTGTTAGTATTTGTTTTATGTATGTATGTTATTTGTAGTAGAGAGTTGGATGTTTATTGAGTGTGTGAGGAAAGAGTGAAGACGGAAAGCCGAGAGGGGAGAAGAGTGTGTGTGTCTGTGTGTGAGGCAGAGAGAGGAGAGAGAGAGAGAGATGGAGAGAGAGAGAGAGAAGTGTGTGAGCCTGAGAACAGTGGAGGGAGCGGACTCCCTCCACACGAGCAACGATGCCGCAAGGCCATTTCACTTACCTTGCATTAATGCATAATATTGTTTTATTGCATTTTATCCTGTCAAAAAATACTTTTGTCTTATAAGTAACCGGGATTAAACATGCACAAATTTTCTTTGTGTATTTTTACATAGAACATGACACAGTTCATAGATCCCCAAAGTAAGCAGTGATAACATGTTCTAATAATTAACGTGGTGACCACTTAAGCATAGCAGGTACTGGAAGTATCAAGTCCTTTGTTTATTAAAGTAATGATTGGCATTAATGTGATTATTGTTGTTGTTATTTATTGTTTTTGTATTTCTTTACACTGAATAACAGGTGAGTCAGAATGTAGATGC
>CM042157.1:35128215-35139472 GCA_023376005.1 Doryteuthis pealeii | reverse complement strand
CGAGGAGGATAGGTGACACCTGCATGGGCATGCATTTGTGGGTGTTATGTTTTACCAACCCTCCACCGGACAGGATATGAACAAGGTCAATTTTTTAGCATACACATACATTCAACAGTATAAGCAATACCCCCCAGACACCGTTAGCCTATACATTACAACACACAGACATAACCCAGAACACACAGGTATATATCTACCAACCCTTCCGCAAGAGTAGGATGTGACCAAGGTCATTCTGTTTAAGTGGTAGTTTAACAGGTTTGATTTAACAGATTTCCTTCTCCTAGACTGGTTGCCTAACCAAGGCTAAAAGACTCAGTCTGGCCTATACTATTTACCCATAGCTGAAGCGAGAATAGTTGGATTGAATACATTTCCCAGGGGTATTAAGTGCTATGTGAAATGTAAAAGCCTCGTCCCAGGATTTGAAGCTACGTCTCACATGTCCATTTGCTAGGAAGGTAACCATGCACCATGGACACCTCCATTGGTTGATGTACAGAGGACATTGATGATCCCCAATCGAATCATCCTAACTTACCAGTCAATTGGATACTTTTACCTTTATTATGTCTTCCACAGACACAGTGTTTCGATGTTTCACGTCCTCACTGCCGGCTAGACACAGCAACTAACTGACAGACGAAACCGACTAACTTTAACGTTAGCCCATCTGTTAACCTCTAGGGCCATCGCCAGCTGCATTACTCTTTAAGTCCTATACCCTTATTCACCGTACATTCGTTTTAACTAATAAGCCAAACATGCTTTGTTTTAAATTTAATATTAAACATATGTAGAAACTTTGATTTAAAGAAATAATAGGAATTTAGATGCTTTTTTTTTTAGCCATTTTTTTTATATATCCTTACAGAACTGGAGGCTCTGGAACCTAGAAAAAATCTCAAAAGGATGTTAAGAGTTAAAGAGCCGGTGTTTTAACCTTTCAAATACATACATCTTTGTGTATTATACTTTACGAACACCAGAGAGATCAAATCTGTAAACAGATTATCATTGCGTTATGCGGTGTCGGTGAAATTATTAAAGTCGCTCCTAAAGAGATCTACGGATAACGGGAAGCAATATAATAAGCATCATGTGTGGACACACGAGAGAGAGACGACGAGAGACAAGAAAGCCCACCGACAACGAAAGAGCAGAGAAGCACGAACAGGGAGACGAGCAGACGCAAACGCGCGAGAGAGACAGACACGGCAGAGAGCAGAAAGAGCCACAAGAGAGAATGTAGAAGCTGATTTTTATTTCCCCACGCCAGCAGACAAAATAAAGTTGTTAACAGTGTATATTGTTCAACACGTGATTTCGTAGTAAATATTTTTTTTATTTTTATTTACGTCTTTTCTTCTTCTGTTGTTGTTGACTGATGGTCAAAAAGAAAAAGAAAAAGAAAAAAGATCAGAGATGATATATTTGCTTTGAGGTGGGGGGGTGTTCTATCTTCAGGGGTATCAGCCCAAGAGGAGTCGTCTAGAGGGGGTGGAGGTAATAAGAGATGGGAGGGGGGGTCGGGAGTCGTCCTTCATATTGACCGTCACTGATTTCTCTCAAATAAGTTGTGATTCAAGTGTCCAGCTCTATGCGTCCACACATGCACGGTATATCTCACTCTCCGCGTCCACAGTGAGAAAAAGTCTTAGTATAAGATTCTGGTCAAACCGAAAGAAATGGGTTGAGAGAGAGACAGAGAGAGTGTGTTGTGGTGTGTGTGTGTGTGTTGTGTGTGTGTGTGAGTGAGTGAGTGAGAGAGAGAGAGTCTGTGTGTGTGTGAGAGAGAGAGAGTCTGTTGTGGTGTGTGTGAGAGAGAGAGAGTCTGTGTGTGTGTGCGAGAGAGAGAGAGAGAGAGAGAGAGAGAGAGAGTCTGTGTGTGAGAGAGAGCGAGAGAGAGAGAGAGAGAGAGAGAGAGAGAGAGGAGAGAGAGAAGAGAGCGAGATTGGTGTCTGTGTGTGAGAGAGAGAGAGAGAGAGAGTGTGTGTCTGTGTGTGAAGAGAGAGAGAGAGAGAGACGAGGAGAGAGTGTGTGAGCGAGAACGAGGAGAGGGAGCGGACTCCCTCCACACGAGCAAGATGCGACACAAGGCCATTTACTTAACCTTGCATTAATCATAATATTGTTTATATTGCATTTTATTCCCTGTCAAAAAATACTTTTGTCTTATTAGTAAACACGGATTAACATGCACAAATTTTCATTGTGTAATTTTCACAATAAGCACATCGACACCAGTCTCCACTAGATACCAAGTTAAGCAGTGATAAACATGTTCAATAATTAATTGGTGACCACTTAAGCAACAGCAGGTACTGGAAGTAATCAGAGTCCTTTGTTTATTAAAGTAACTTGATTTGGCATTAAATGACCTGAAAATGGTTGATATGTTGTAAACAAAACAACTGAACTACAGGTGAGTCAGAATGTAATGCCGTTTTGTTTAAGACAGGTATAATTACAAACACAGGAACATATATCACATATCAAAATGAAGCTGGTCCTCTGTGGATCACATAATCACCATTTCTTTCAATAGCAATGTTCCACCTTCGAATGAGAGCATGTATCCCTGCCTCATAAAATTCTGTTGACTGTTCTTTGAGCCGCCACTTCAATAACCGTAAGATAAACAGTAAAGTAATCATAACATGTAAAAAAGAGCTGCAAATATTTAATACTAACTCAATAACTTACCAAGGAAGCACATTTCCTAAAGTGATGGGTGAAGCTGATGACTTTTGATAAGTTCATAAATATTGGGCTTAAACTTTTGAAAATATATCAACACAAGCATGTTCTCCTAGATTCTTGTGGAATTAATTTCTTCTACTTACTAAGAAGGCTTACAGACCCCTTGTAGGTAGACCCCCCCACCGAATACTTACAGACCCCCTGAGTTGTTGTACAGGCCCCAGGAGGTTTATGTAGACCACTTTGAGAAATCCTGATATAATTCTAGGTAAATTAAGTTAAACCTAGTCAAACCAACCAACTACCACCGTGCAGGTGAGTTCATTCGTTGAATCAAGTCTAAATTATATCCATTTTCCCAGGGTGGAGATGCGTGGTGTAAGGGTAAGAGTCGTATGAAATATACTTGTAGATCCGAGTTCAAATCCTGGACGAGGCTGTTTGCATTTAACATTGCAGTAATACCCTAGGAAAAGGTATGCATTCTACTCTATCCCGTTATAGGTAAATAGTAGGGCAGACTGGGCTCTTTAACTTTGGTTAGGTAACGAGTCTAGGAAAAGGGAAACTGAAGTAAAAACTGCTTAAGAAATTGACCTTATGATGCATCCTACTCATGTAGAGGGGTTGGTGTATATATATATATATATATATATATATATATATATATATAAAACAAATCTTTAGTACAAGAAAACTTATAGAGTACTAAAAGTAAAGGAATCATATGTATGTTGGGAGATCATACAAGTTGCAGGATGGTAGAATAAAACAATATTTTATTATGAAAATAAAATATGAAATATGGGGGGTATGAAAATATGATGGCCTTTTCGTCAGGTTCTTTTTCAAGTATAATCACCGGCGACATATATACATATATATACATATATACACATTTTCCTAAGCAAGGAAAACCCTGGTGTTAAAAATCTTCACTCCCTTGACAAGTCCATAAACCAATGTATGCCATCTCCCCCCATTTCCTCTCTGCCACCCCCTAACAATCCGTCATGTCAATCATTTGGTTGACTCCAGAGGGTGTCGTGCCTACCTTACTCCCTACCCAAAACAGGGGCAGCTAAACCAGATATTTCCACCTCTCTCTCCCCTGGCTAGAGCTTGCTGGAAGGAAATGGGTTTCTCCTAAATTTGAAAAAGTTATCGATGGTATCAAGAAGGATATATTGGAATAAAAGTCAGCATTTTACTCATGTGCATTTTATAGGGGTGGGGGGTTGAACATGGGAAAGGCTGTGGGGGGGTTGAGTACGAGAGGGGTGGTGTTGATCTCTGTGGTAACTAGGTCACTACAGAAGGACAGAATTATGGCTAAATAGAAAGATGTTTATGGAAATCAAAAATGCTTTTTTTTATATAATCTATTCATAAAGAGTGTGCACTGTTTAACTTTACAGACTAAAATAGGGCCATATTGAGTGTAATTTTAACTGTAGTCAGAGTTGGTGTAGTTTTACCAACTAACTCCAGTGACCCCCTTTAACAGTTTCAGACCTGACTGTTTTTTTTCTATTTATATCAAGTATTTACTCCCCCTAAAGTCAATTCCCTCCTCTTCTTGACAGGGTAGCATCAGAGCTATGCCGCAGGGAACTTTAGTTCCTAGTAGAGCAGCCAGTGGTATTAGGGCCACAACCCAGCCAAAGGGGCTCTGGTGAAAATTCCAAGAGGAGTCTTCACCGTAAACCAGTGGTTACTTTTGGTCCTCTTGTCCCCGTGTCTGCCATGTAAGTTTTTGGGAACGACTTGCATATTTCCTATCCCCATGATAGTCCAATTTTGACTTACCAATAGATGGAACTGGCCTTAACTCACCTCAGGTGAATGCTGTCACAAGACAGGTATTTAGTAATAAAAATGTTGTTCATTTCCACAACAAACATAATATCTGTTAATATTGAGAATAAAAAATTTGGAAGTCTACATTGTTAAAACTTTGTCATTTAAAGTTCAGAAAAAAAAATAAATAAAAAAATAAAAATAAAAAAGAAAGAAAATAGGTGGAGGGGGCGTCTTTAAACCCCCCCGCCAACCACTGTCTCTTACATGAACACTATTTTCCAAATTATATTAAGTATTTACTAATTCAAGTTTTATTTATTTCTAGAACAAAACCAAATATTTGTTAATATTGAGAATATAAAACTTAAAGTTTAAATTATTCAAAAATTATTCATCTACAAAAAAAAAAAAAAAAAAGAACAAAAAAAGAAAAAAGATAAATAAATAGATAGGTAAATAAATACATAAATTGCAGAATCTTTGTTTCTGAGAGTATTTATTAGTCAATTGAAAAAAGTACGAGAGAATTAAGAAAATTCACCAAGAGTAAATTTGTCTCAACTCTAATAACATTATGTTAGAAATAATTGCATAATTGTTTGCATATAAGGCAGGATAAGGGTTAAAGTCAATTTTAAACCCTTTGAAGATGACATTTTAGGAGAAAGAGCATCAGATCACCTGCAACTTGATTTTATCTTTTTTATTTTTCAATTAAAACTTAAAATCTGTTAATATTGGGAATCTAAAAAGTTTCAGTTGAATTGAAAAAAAAATTTTTAAAAATAAAATAGAAATAAAATAAAATTATAAAAAATAAAAAAAATAACAGAAGTTGAAGAATCTGAGTAAGTTGAAAAAAAAAAAAAAAGGTAAGATAGAATTCAGAAAATTCTCCAAGAGTAAAAGAGTAGAAATAAAATAATGAAAATATTCAATGAAAATAATTAGAATAAAAACAAAACAAAAATTGGAGAAGAATTGGAAATATGGGAGAGAATAACTACAGATTTAGGGTCCATTTAAAAATCATCAAAGCTGCAATGACCGAAATAGTAAAGGCAACGTGCATGTAAAGATAGAAGAGTGTAGCCATTTGCAGAGGTGACAAGATCTAGACAATAAAGACAATAGAACTAAGAGAGTAAGAATCCTTCATCAAAAAAACTTCAAGAAAAGTCATTTCTGCTTTGACCTGTGCAAGAGGACATGCTAAAAAATTCTTAGCCCAACCAAGGAATAAACACATTTGACACATTGATTTTAAAAAATTATTAGAATGTACAGATAGAGGAATATATCAAATCAGATTACCATGACCAGAAAATTTCAGCAAACACCACGTGTGACACGCAGAACACTGGACAGCCGTTTTGACCTTATTTGCATTCTATGGTCGCTGGTTTGAGTTCAAGAGGCAGAGACCATGGTACACAGCTGAAGAGACCAAATAAAGCCGAAACAGTTGTCCAGTGTTCTGTATGTCGTACAGTGTTTGCCGAATTTTCTGTTCATGGTAATTTAATCTAATTAAAAAAAATCATTAGAGAATGGAAGGAAAAAAAACAAAAAAAAAAAACAACACTTTCCCTAGTTGGGCCAAGAACTTTTTAGCCCCCATCCCTCATATATATTGTGTGTATATGTTTGTTCAAATTATTCAAGTGCATCTGCTTAATATTGATTTTGTTTAATATTGGAATTTGGAGATAGAATTAACCAGAAAGAAATTTGATGAGAGAGATTCAAAAAATCTAACAATGAAATACAGGAAATTTAACACTTTACCTTGCAAAAATTTGAAGATAACTTCATTGTGGAAGAAGAGGGCCGATTGAGGTTCGTGGGTAATTAAGACATCGTCATCATCATCATCCTCCTCATCATCGTGATCATCTTGATCATCACCTTTAAAAGTGGCCAAATTTACACCAATTAACGGTCAGTTTTTGTCTTTTTCGTGAGGGGAGGGGCAGTTTTGTTTTTTTTAATAATTTTTTGGTCAAATTTTATAAAAAAATAAATATATAAATAAATAGATCAATAAATAAATGAATGAATGAATAAATAAAGCAAAAAAGATGAAGGGTGAAAATTTTGAATTCTATCTCCCGCCCCCCTCCTTCTTCAATGTGTGGGTCAGATCTTAGTAAGTACATGAAATTCACAGGTTTTAAAATAATTTATGATAATAAACTTAAAATCAAATCACATGGTATAGCAGAAATGACGACTCACCATATAAAAAATCCATTAACTTCAAAATAATTTACATCAGGCAAACTAAAATTAATATAAATATCTCCTGAATCCAGTATCATTTACATTATTAATTCTAACACAACTGGTAAGTTATCAGTTATCTCCTATAACTCCAACCTAAAAAAAGGGGAACCACTCTGAATGAATTTTATCTGCTAACTAATCTACCTATTAAATTAACCCCAACCCCGTCTTTTTTTTCTCCTAGTCGATCAATAAATAAATAAATAAATAATTCATCAAATTCATTCAGAGTGGTTCCCCTATTTTAGTTGGAGTTATAGGAAATAACCAAGTTACCTGTATTTCTTAAATATTAGTCTATTTGAACACTTACATTCACCAATTGTGAAAAAAAAAAAAAATAAATAAAATAAAATAAAAAGATATACAATAAAAACATACAATAAATACACCCCTAACAATATTCAAACCTTGACATCAAATACACCCCCCTCCTACCAAAAGAAAAAACACACAATAGACACTTCCCTAATAATTGGTTTAATGGCATATCAACCCTTGCGGGTTATTTAATGCTGAATCTTTTTATATATATATATATATATATATATATATGATATGTATTAATAAATGTTGATGGTTGGCCCTCAGTCACTGCCTTCAAGCACCTATAAGATAAAAAAGGTGTGGGTGATTAACTTAAGAGCCATCTGAAGAGTATAGTCAGGACAATCATATAGGTGCTAGGGTTTTTTTTTTTTTAATTCTTTAAAATCCATGTTTTGGTCTATTCTGGTTGATCAGATGAAGCCTCTCTAACCACCCGCCTAGCCTAAGTAAGTCCAAAGGGGGTGTTCCACGCCATGGGATCACTTTGCTGTATTTTCTTAGTTTCATGCGGACATACATACATACATACATACATACACGCCAACTGCTCTTTATATAGGTTACATATAAATCCTATTGTTGCCTTTGCAATAAAAATACAAAAAATATACAATAATAATCTATCTATATCTCTCTCTCTCTATATATATATCTATATATCTATATCTCTATATATCTATATATGTGTGTGTGTGTGTGTGTGTGTGAAAGAATATCCTATGATTCAGAAGGAGGATTGAAGAATATCCCCCTTGGCTGCAGGGAGAGTATGTGAATGAGCATAGAGATACTAAAATCTACAGCAGTGAATATGATATATATATATATATATATATATTGGTTTCACTTAGTGCTAATACCCTTGGGAAAGGTATGAATCCTACTCTCCCTCCAGCTATGGGTAAATAGCAAGGCAGACTGGGTTCTTTAACCATGGCTAGGTAACCAGTCTAAGAGAAGGAAAACTCTGAATTCAAACCTGTTGAACTCTGCTTAAGAAATTGACCTTGTGTCGTATCCTGCTCGTGCGGAGGAGTTGGTGTGTGTGTATATAATATATATATATTATATATATATATATATATATAGGTTTGGATATATATCTCACATTATATACACAAGATTGCAACAGAACTACCCCCCACATTTTAAACTGTCACCTGTGTGGCGCATGTGGTAATGGTAGCTCCGTATTACCATTTTTTTCTACAGATCTGATCTTGACTTGGACTGGTGCACAATGTACATTTGCTGGTGAAATATTTTATGACCAGTGCCGCAACAGAAGAAAACATTGTTGGAGCTCACTGCATCTTCAGCAAACCATTATACAATAAAAAAAATAAAAAAATTAAAAAAGAGGGGGGGGGGTCATCAGGGTGGCCAAAAGTAGGTATCAGCCAGACAGCGAGTGAGTCTATCCCCTTTTCAATAGCACAAGGAAATTGTATTTTAGCATCAGCTCCTCACTTTACTGTACAGATAGATCCCTGTGCTAAGTTGGCGATGACTGGTATTGAACCAGGAACCTTGTGGTTCCTAGGCAAACGTTCTATCAACTGAGCTATGTTTACTATGCAACTTAGTGAGGATAGACGAAACTAACAGAGGGCAATACCAACAGAGTTGAATAGTGTTTGACCTGAAACATCTATGTAGATGAATATCCGTTACAATTTTATGGGCCATCCATTAGCCTTCAAGCAAGAGCGCTTGTCCAGCAGAAATCCTTGGTAATCCTCTGGTAAAGAAGCCTTAGTATTGTAAGTTCCTTCGCCAATGGTTGCAAGTGTACTATGAAAGGATCAGTGTTTAAGTAGTTAATCAGCCGAACATTATGGCTGTTGATTGGCAGAGGAATAGACCACGGGACCTCGTCTAGTCTATAAATTTAGGTGGGGAATTGTAGCACACCTTATATTCGAAAATATTCAACAATATCCCAATTGATGGAGCTACCATTACCACTTGCATCACAAATGACATTTCAAGATGTAGGAGGTATTTTTGCACCACCCTGTATGAAAGGAAAAAAAAAGGGGGGGATATAAAATGTACCCCTCCTTCTGCAAAAAAAAAGAAGAAAAAAAAAAGACAAGTAATATAAAATGTACCCTTCCCCCCCACAATTTAAAAAAGAAAAAATACAGTAATAAAAATCTTTGCCTTAATTCTGAAAATAACCCATGTCAACGTTCTCAGTGCGCACAAACCCCACCCCCTTATTTTTTTCATATCCACTTAGGGGAATGTAAAAAAACTCATTTTAACAGCCTGTTGCTTATCGTCAAATGAAGCTCGTTTAAAAAAATAAAAAAAACTGTCATAAAATTACAAATATGAGATGAAGAAGAAGGAACCTTGAAGTTGTATAGAAATATTCTGGTGGGCCGAGACAGCCCAAAGAGGCTTCATATACGATAAAACAGATGTACCACCCAAAAAACAGGCTTTCACAACCAGGAGTTGCTTAGAAAAATAATAATAATAATAATAATAAAAGAACCCAGACAGATCGGCCAAAGGACTAGGAAATTAATGACGATGCACAAGGTTCTTCACCCTAGAGATGATAAAGATAGGCTATATGTATCAAGAAAAGAAGGTGGAAGAGGTCTTGTCAACAGAGGACTGTGTAGAGGCCACAATCCAAGGACTCGAAGAATACACAAAAAAGAGCAAAGAAAGATTACTTATGGCAGCCAACAACAGCAGATGTAATATATGGACAAACAGAAAAACAATGAAAACAAAGATGGGAAGATATAAAAAAAAAAAAAAAAAAGCAATTAAAGGAGAGAGAAAAGTTAGGGTCTTTAAGTTTTTTTCCCCACCACCTTCCACGGCAGTAAAGATTTTTCATTAATAACTTTTATCTCTAATAATATTAAGTATTTACTAATCCAAGTTTTATTCATTCCCAGAACAAAACAAAATATCTGAATATTGAGAATTTCAAACTTAAAAGTTTAAAAATTGTTAAAAAATTATTTATCAATCCCACCCTCCAAAACCATTTTAAAAATGTTGCAGAATATTTGTCTCCGGGTATTTATAAGTTGGCTAAATGGGCACTGGCGAAAATCCAAAGGGTGTCTCCATCATTGTCAGGAATCAATGGCTTTTGGCAGACTTGTCATTGAGTCTGTGGACAAACCTGTAGCAAACAATTCTCAAGACTAGTAATTTTCAAACAGATCTATTTGACCCATAGATGGGGCCCTAACTAGTAGCACCACTCCAGGGAAGGGATACTCTACACTCCTGAGAGATCCAGAATTAGGGCTTCAAGACAACATACACACTTTTATGGTGCTGTTGGTTGATTGGTAGGATTCTATGGCATGCCAACCCTTGTTGGGTTATTTTATGCCAAATAAGTTTTGGTTTGGTTTGGTTTGGTTTATGCATATAGACCTCCAGTGGGGTATTTAATGCCGACAAAGTTTTGAAATAAATTCATTCTTAATGGATACGCAATTTTTTTTTTTATAAACTCACGTTTTTCTATCTAACCCATAGATGGAACCCTAACAGGTATTACCACTCCAGGTCAGAGTGGACCTGGGAGTAATGGTGATGAAGAGGTGCTTCACATTCCCCAGACCTCCAGGATGGGAACTTCACCATCATATACAGTTTAACGTTATACTCAGGACAATAAGACCCTCATCCACTGCCTTCTAGCACATATATGATAAAAAGGACGGAGGCTTGATGTGACCAGCTGATTGATTGGAGGGGGCCTCTCCGACCGCCTGTCTAACTTAAGTAAAGGTCTAAGTGGACTTTTGCATGTTATGAACTGCTCATCAACCATGATTCTTTATGGAGCTGTTGGAACTTCATCATTAGATGCAGTTTTACCCATCATACCCAGGCACACCATTGGTGCGGAGAGCAAATAGACTCAATGTGACATGCCTATGCCCTCCCGACCATGTATCATTTTTGAGAGGTTCAGACAAGAAAAAATAAGATTTTTTTTTAAACACCACCTGGCTATGGGGTTTGGTTTGTTTTGTTTTACAGCAGATCAACCTCAGTGGTTCATTTAATGCTGATAAAGTTTTGAAATAAAGTAATTTTTAATGGATACCTCATTTTTTTTTTATGAAGACATTTTTCTATT
>CM042157.1:35098215-35123215 GCA_023376005.1 Doryteuthis pealeii | reverse complement strand
AAAAATGAAAAGGAATAACTTCAAGTGTATTAATAAACTGGTGATTGATCCTCAACCACTGCCTTCTAGCAAGGTCATGATAAAAAGGGATGGGGGTTTGCCATAAAAGCAATTTGAAGAATATGGTGTAGATTAAACATAGGTGCCAGGGCTTGATGGAACCAACTGATTGGTCAAATTGGGCCTTTCCAACCAGATGGTTAGCGCAGTAACGGTCAAAGCAGAGTGTTGCAAGTCATGTGACTACTTAGGCAACTGGGTCACGGACTACTCAGCCACAAGGATCCTTTCTTCAGGCATTACAGGTTGACACCCACAACCAACAGGTGGCCCCATTGGAGGGATCTTAAACCTCTGAAGAGGTGCAGTTGTTGTATTCTATAGCCCCCAGCTAACAGGGCTATTATGTCTTGAATAACCTGTAAACATAGTAATGGCCGGTTCTCGGTGGCTGCTCCATATTTTGGCCTTGTACCAGTCTAAGCTAAACACACACTGTAACGAGTTAAGCCATAATTGATACCTCTCCATATGTTGCCCTGTATCAAGCTCACTTTACTTAGTATTGTCAAAACTAAATAATGGGCCATTCCGTTTTTATTAGAAAGAATGGGAAGAAAAAGGGCATGCTACACAGAAAAATCATTATAAGAAAAAAAAAGTAGAAAAAAGAGAGGGGGTGAGCACGTGGAAGCGACAATGCTTATCTATTTTAATTGAACATAATGAAAAGGAAAGAAAACAAAAGAATGAAAGAGTTAAATCAAGATTATTATACTTGTTGAATATTGAAATATTTAGCAATAGCTCTTAAATAAACAAAATGTAATAATTGAATTATATTGTATATCCACAGGTCCTGGTAGTGTCCTATAATAGTTGCTATATAAGGACAGGCTGAAAAGTTCATAGTGTCAGATTTGCTGTTGAGGAGTTATTTGACCACTGGGGTCCAAGCACCGCAACACTGATGTTTGTGAGCAGCAAGGAGGACTATGTACATATTGTGAGAGTAACTTAGTTAGGGTAAGAACTTTTCAGCCAACCAATTTAGCAGTTACAGAAATAGAAAATCTCCATATATATATATATATATATATATATATATATATATATAACATACTTACATACGGCCAGACTTTGCCAGCTGAGGCTCTAAGCTATATGAAATTTGAGGACCTTCTCTAAAAAGATTTGAAATAATTATGAATTATTATTTATTAATGATAAAATTAAATTAGTTAGAAAATGTTAAAGATTAAAAACTAATGATGAAATAAGGGTATGAGGGTGTGTAGCCTTAAGCTATGGCTAAGTCATGTACTCTGTGCATTTCATATATATATATATATATATATATATATATATATATATATATATATGCACACACACTTATTTCAGTAGAGAAAGAGTGCAATTTAACTAAAGAACCTACTGACTAACTCAAGTTGACAAGGATTCTAGCAGTTTGTACCTTGCAGGGGTGGGTGGGGGTAATGCCGTTTGGGGGGGGGGGTATGCTGTTTGGTGAGGTGGTGTTACCCAAGTACTCACTCTAATGTTCTCAGTCAACCATTGTGGTTTTAAGTGACAACATTTTCATCCAGATATGTGGACATTGCCTAGTGCAGGGAAAAGTTGATTCATGCCTTTCACAAGAGCATAAACAATTCTAACTGAACATAACCCGCCCCCGCTCAAATTCAAAGCCAATAGTATATACACAAACTCACATTTCCAATTATAAAATCATTGCTATTGTCTTGTCCAGGCCTCCATACATAAAAGATCTAATCATTGATTGATTTTTGTTTTTGCCTTGTGTGAAATTCTTAAACCTTCCAAAAATAGTGCAGTAGCCTCACCAGCATTGTTACACATGCCTTGATATAGATTTCTATCAAGTAGATCAGTTTTGTGTCACGCTCTGTATTGTTATAGCTATCCCAAAAGAATACACTGGAATATATTGTTCACAATATTCTTGGGGTTTCAGAACTTTATAAATCGGTTCCCCTGTGCCCTTGATCTATACGAGTGGCGTTCAGTAAATTATTATACCTTAAAAAAATCCACCATACACTGGTTAGGGTTAGGGTTAATTCATTCAAGCAGATATACTAGATTCATATGTTTATATTCTATTTTGCTTACAACACAACTTATCCTGAACTTTCTTGACCATTTCAGAGTCGTGTTCAGTAAATTCTTATACCTTAAAAAATAAAAATAAAGAAAATAAAAAAAATACGACCATTGTATATATTTTAACAGAGTTTAACAGGTTTGAATTCAGAGTTTTCCTTCTCCTAGACTGGTTACCTATACATGGTTAAAGAGCTCAGTCTACCCTGCTATTTGTCCATAGCTGGAGGGAGAATTGGATTCATACCTTTCCCAAGGGTATTAGTACTATGTGAAATTCAAACAGCTTCAATCAGGAATTGAACTCAGGTTGACGAGTCCATTTTCTATGACTCTAACCATTAGACAATTAAGCGATAGATAGGTTTGAACATTGCTTTAATAGCGAGGCAACTATTTCATTAAGAATTTATTTTTATTTTGTCAACAATTTCAGAATACTCAGTTGTATTATTTGGACTATTGTCCAAATCTTTATTGTTATCTGTACAACGTTTCTACCGATGTGCCCTCCAGCCTTCTTCAGGTATTTCATGTTGGACTCACGAGCCTTATCGAACTCGGGAACCCTCTGTTGTACACTGGCTAGGGTTAGAGTTAGAGTTAATTCATTCAAGCAGATAGGCTAGATTCACGAATTCTTGTGATAAGAGAACACTTTTAATCAAATACTTAATGATATAGTTTATTCACAAAGCATTTTTCAAACCAATCTATTGCTTATTGGTCTTATTTTCTTTAAGATGTAAGAATTTACTGAACACCGCTGCTATGGTCGAGAAAGTTCAAGAGTGCCATCCCCTTACCCTGGTAACCCCAGCTGCAACACGCCCTGTGCTTAACCGAAAGCCACCTAGTGAGTCTTTTCCGCAGACTGCATGATGGTTTTAATGCCTCTCCTTTTTGGCTGTGTTAGACCAACTGTAGACAAGGCTCAACGGGACAAAAACCCTACAAGCCGCTCCCACCCTCTACTGACTCATGAAAGGCCCACAAACCCTGGCTTGTACCCTGCCCCACCAATTCCTGGTATTTCGTGAGTATAAGGAGGAAGGTATTTCTCAGGGTACAATAATTTTCCCAAATGATCAGCCATTTGGTTATATCCAAGAAGATTGAGGTGCCTGGTGTAATGTTTAGAGTCATAGGATAGTGACTCATTGACCCAGGTTCAAATCCTGGACAAGATTGTTTGCATTTCATAACAGGATGTGACACAAGGTCAACTTCTTAAGGAGAGTTTAATAGGCTTGAATTCAGAGTTTTCCTTCTCCTAGACTAGTTGCCTAACCAAGGTTAAAGAGCCCAGCCTGTACTATTTACCTATAGCTGGAGGGGGAATAGCTGGATTCATACCTTTCCCAAGAGTATTAGCAATATGCAAACCGCTCTATCCAGCATTTGAATTTGTGTGGCCATGTTTATTTCCAACAATGGTAACCATTACACTATGTGGCACCGTTAGCAACATAATTTACATTGTCCATCCCATTTCTGTCAAGATTTAACTCCTGACCCAAACCCTCTGCAGAATGTGACACAAGGTCAATTTTTAAGCAGAGTTCAACAGGTTTTGATTCATAGTTCTCCTTCTCCTAGACTGGTTGCCATACCGAGGTCATGGCTAGATGGAGAATAGTTGAATTCATACTTTTCCCAAGAGTCGATATCTACCAAACCCATTTGCAGGATGTGACACAAGGGTGCAAGTATGGGATATCCAGTAAGGATTGAACTCACCTTTCAGTAGTAATGGATATATGATAGGATGCCTAACTTTCATAAGAGTAATAGGGTTATGTGAAACATCATCAGCCTCATCCAGGATTGGAACTTGGGTCGCCGTGACCACTTCCTGTGACGTTAACCATTACAATACGAGCATGTGCTTCAAATGTTGTGATTGCAAATTTTAGTAAAATGATCAAATTTATTTTCCAAATGCCCAATATATTCCTTTGTCAGTTAGAAAAAGTTTTGAAGTGAAGTAAAGCAATAGGTAGGGAGTAGAGGTTAAGTCAGTGGGCCACAGTGATACAAAATGTTGAAATACAGTGGATTCAAATGTAGTCATTTACCAACCTCTCTACACGAGCAGGATGTGACACTCCTAGACCAGCTGCCATACTAGGTTCAAAAACTCAGTCTGCCAATTATTTACCCATAGCTGGGGGGAGAATAGTTGGATGTATGCCTTTCGCAAGGATATGCTAAAGGCAAACAGCCGAATCCAGGATTTGAACTTGCATCAGTGTGTCCATTTCTTACAACAATAACCATTACAAAAAGGACGTCTGCAAATGTATGTATTTTGATTTGATTCGTTTTTGTTTTACGGCATATCAACCTCAATGGGTCATTTAACGCCGACTACGTTTTTGAAATGAATTGGCGATAATGTTTAATTTTCTAAAGGTTTTTTTTTTGGACATATTTTTTGGGAATTAAACTTTTAGATGTTTTTGTTAACATATTTTTGTGTTTTCATTTTTTTTAGAAGATTTAGATTTTGTTGTAGATGTATTCTTTTATGTATCCAAGTAGTTTTTCTGGGTTTATTTGGTAGAATATCTGTTTTAGATTTGTTTTTTGGTAGTGTTTTTTTCGTATTTGTTTTAGGTTGCTACAATCTATTAGAATGTGTTTGATTGTGTAGGGTTTTACCGAAACCGTTTCCTATGATGGGATGTGACAAAAAGTCAAAAGCGAATTTGGCTGGTTGGATTTTACGGCATGCCAATACTTGTTGGGTTAGTTTATGCCAAAGACGTTTGTTTCATTCATTTAAATTGTGTTTTCAAACTGGAGAAAAAAAAAAAGTTTAAACTCATTTTTTAATCTAACCTATATAGTGGAGATGCTGATAGGCAACTGTCCTGCGTCAAGGACACATAAAAATCTAAAAGGACGCAGAAAAATCATATCCATGCATCCCAATGTTTTTTTTGTTTTTTTTTCTTTCCCAAACATTTCCACTTAACTGTAAATATATTTTAATATTTTCTTGGAAATGTATTACACTGTATAGGGTACAAGGTAGGGGTTATATGGCTTTAGTTGTTCATAGATAAAAACTCTGCAATTTAGTTGGGGCCCATCAAATTTCCAGGGGACTCATTCAAATCAAATCCGTGCGTCCCAGGAGGCACTAAATTAAAAAGCTATCAGAATCACTGCTATAGCTAGGACCTTAACAGTTACTACCACCCTAGGTCAGAGTGGTCACAAGCAAGGATTGAACTCGCTATTCGGTAACAGTGGATCTGCGGGACAAGTTTATTAACCATTACATCTCAATGGGATATGCACAACCTGTGTTTCCCCTTATTATATACAGTTTTGAGTCACTAGATATGTCACCCACCGAGTGAATGAAAGCTTAGCGACATGTTTGTTTAATAAATTCGAGCATTGCTTTTATAAACATCATGTAAATAAACAAATGATATTGACATCTAAAAAATTGTTAAACAACGCGCGGATAATGGAGATATTTGGGCGGTGAGGGTGGAGTTATGTGCAGACGTTTCGCGTTTTTGTGAAAGGGTGTTGACATATCACCACCACCACCCCCTTTCCAGATGAATGCAGGAAAGAAGCGACAACAGTTCAGACAATTCATAAAATGACAATAAAAAAAAATAATAATAATGGTTGAACTGTGGAGTAAAATGGACACTTCAGAATAAACTGGCAGAAAGAATGAAATAAACGAGTAATTTTGGCGCCGATAAAGGAGACTGTCTGAAATTTTTTTTTTTTTTTAAGGAAAATACAAAAGCATTGCAAGATTTTTTTTTTTTTTTTTATTTTTTTTTTAAAACGGAGATTTGTATGTCGATGAGATTTCCAAGGGTTGGGGAGATAGTCTAGCTCAACTCCCCTCGGTCAATTCCTTGTTCTGTATGATGTTTTTTTGGGGGGAAAGTAGGAGAGAGAGAGACATACAGAGAAAGAGAGAGAGATAGAGAGAAAGAGTACAGAAGAAAGAGAGAGGGAGAGAAGAGAGACATACAGATGAGAAGAGAGAGAGAGAGAGAAAGAGACATACAGAAGAGAGAGAGAGAGAGAGAGAGAAGAGAGACATACAGAAGAAAGGGAGAGAGAGAGAGAGAGAGATGAGAAGATAGACATACAGAAGAAAGAGAGAGAGAGAGAGAGAGAGATGAGAAGATAGACATACAGAAGAAAAGAGAGAGAGAGAGAGAGATGAGAAGAAGACATACAGAAGAAAGAGAGAGAGAGAGAGAGAGATGAGAAGATAGACATAAGAAGAGAAGAGAGAGAGAGAGAGATGAGAAGATAGACATACAGAAGAAAGAGAGAGAGAGAGAGATGAGAAGATAGACATACAGAAGAAAGAAAGAGAGAGAGAGAGAGAGAGAGAGAGAGAGAGAGAGAGAGAGAGAGAGAAGAGAAGAGACATACAGAGGAAAGAGAAAAGTAGAGTACAGAGAGAAGAAGGAAAGATAGAGAGAAAAAAGGAAAAGAAATAAGTAGAGAGAGAGAGAGAGAAAAAGAGAAAAAACTAAAAGAAAAAAAGTAAAGGAGAAAAGTAGAAAGAGAGAGAATTAGTCAGAAAGAGAGAAAAAAGTAGAGAGAGAGATAGAGTAATAAAACACTTGAGCAAAATACCCCCCCCCCCTCTCTCACAAGTAATCGGCCAGTAGCAGCAAATCTATGTTACTGCCACAGTCAACCCTGCACTGGGGCCTAAACAAACATACTCCAGGAGAAGACAAGTGCGTGTGAGAAAGAGAGAAAGAGAGAGAGAGAGAGAAACAGAGGAAAGAGAGGGAAAGAGAGAGGGGGAGAGAGAGAGGGAAATGATAGTAGATTTTTTGTGAGTATAGAGACCAGCCATAGTAAATAGTTTTATACGGAGCAAATAAGTGAGCCTCGGCTTTAAAAAACAAGACCCAAGTATACTTGGCGGTTAGAGAGGTGACAGTAAGTCTACATTTTTTTTTTATCAAGACCTACCGACTCCACCATGCCCAGATTCCTGAAGCGAAGGAACCAGACCCCCCCCCCACCTCACATCACCACCACAACAACACACATAGGCAACACTTATAAATATTCAGCCACAGTAACCGCACGTACACACACAAAAAAAATGGGAGTATCAGGTAATTTAGACAACTAGCCACATTGAAAAAAAAAAATAGTTTTATTCTTAGACCCGATTGGCAAAAACGAAACGGTCAAGCTTAATTTCTAAACAATATATTATTTATTTAAAAAAATCAAGGACAACCTGTTGGGTATTACTTGGAAGAAAGATAGGCTCCTTCAATTAAAAACCAAGTTACCCCCACCCCAAGAAATGCCAGGGGGGAGAAAAAAAAAATAACAGGGACTACGACTTATAAAAGGGACAAGTAATTAAACACACAAGAATATAAATTCCAACGTCCAAGCATTGAAGGGTTTACATATCTAACATTCAACCATATAAATACGTTCATTTTGAGCAAGAAAATAGGTTTGAATTCTGCATTCCGTAGATTGTGAAATAAGGGGCGTAAATTTTTACCGTTGTCTACTGGACAGACGTTAGTGGAATATGAAATGAAGTCCAATGTATATATTTTTAAAATTTTTGAACTGGGATTAATACTTTTAAGAAAAATTAAACTCTTAAGAAAAACATAACTTAATACGTTAATTTATTTATATATATATATATATATATATATATATATATATATATTTTTAATTAATTAGGACAATTCAAAAAAGTGTATAACTGAACCACTACGCAACAACTTATTAAATTAATGCTGTCCTTTAATTTTTTTAAAACTTCTAAATGAATTATCGTATTAAGTTATGTTTTCCGTAGAGTTTCATTTTTTATTAAAAGTATTAATCTCAGTTGAGAAATTAAAAATATATACATTGGACTTCATTTCATATTCCACTAACACCTGTCCGGTAGACTATGGTAAAAATTTACACTCCTCAATTCACAGTCTACCTAAATACGTTGATTTTGGGCAAGAAAATAGGTTTCAATTCAGCATTCTAGGTAGCTCGACGCAGCATGAAAAAGCGATGAGAAGTCGTATTTCAAATGAGGCCACAGAAAATCTTTACTGGGTCACGGAATATTCAAATTTTGGATATAACATTTACGTTACCCGTAATAAAGACACAGAAAAAAAAAAATACATTTGTAAAAAAAAAAAAATCACAATTTTGGTTAGGAAAAACGTTACTTAATCTATAGCGGCCAGTTAGGGTTAACCTTTGGATAGAAATGTTTTTAATACGAGTAAGGGATTTATTTAGTAAACACTTTTGGTTTAAGATACTTTTTTTTTTCTTTAACTTAAAAAATAACCTTAATTCAATATCTGCATAATACGAGGTATCTTGTGTCAGGGGGTCAGAGACATTCCCCGATGCCTGTAGTGTGCCAAAAGTTAGGACCAAAAAAATAAATAGAATTATTATTTCTACCCATACGCATTTCAAAAAGAGATATCTCCAAGAAGAATGTCGTGACGTCAGTGGAATGTGCTGTCTACACCGTGACTAAAGTTTTATATTAATGTGAAACTTCTTTTTTTAATTCAAAAATAAAAAAATAAAATAATAGAATCTCTTAAAATTGACTTAAGACAAATATCAATTTTATTTCGCTTAATTCTTCGTTAAATCAATATTTTCACACCTTAATTATAAACAACTTTAATTTTTGGATAAAATAAATTAATTTTTTTTAAAATTTTATTTTATATTTTAAATTATAAAAATTTCCCCTTTAAAAAAAAAATGCAAATATCTCAATCACTGAACTGTAAAGATAGCACATTCTATTGACGTCACACATACGTCACCACATTCCTCTTCGGACCATCTCTTTCTAGAAGCACCATGGTTCCGTAGTAAAAACGGTGGAATTGTATCTACGACTAATTTTGCTCTACAAAAAGTGACTTGCTGTGACAACATGCGAATAACTCGCCTTCCCCTATATACAACTAGGGGTAACTTTTTTTTCCTAGACAGAAATCCTTATCTTACTTTAACCCTCTGCCCTTTAACAGCAAAATCTATCAATGTCTGTGGGTTTACCATCTGCTTTTAAAGTCAGTTGTACTATAAAACAACGAGTTGAACAAACTAATAATTGATTTTTGAATAAGAATAGGGCAGTGATACGATAGCTTTTTTAAAAAATTTAGTGCGTCCTCGGACGCAGATATTTGCTTTGAATGAGTCCCCAGGAAAATTTATGGGTCCCAACTAAAGTTTCTTAATAGATTTAGGTTTTTTTTTATTATTTATAATCAGGAGAAACAACAAAAGTCGGCTAACTTCTACCTTGTAACCTATCCTGTGTAATTCGTTTTTTAAGAAACTATTGAAATGTATTTACAGTTAGCTTCAAATGGAGAGGGAAGAAAGAAAAACGAAAAACATCGGGATGCATGGATATGATTTTATTGCGTCCTTTTAGAATTTTGTGCGCCAAGGACGCAGGACGCGTACCTATCAACATCTCTGATAGGAGTCGAAATATTGTACAATAGGGAATTAACAACGTCCCTCGTTTAAAATAGAATTAAATGTCCCTACAAGATTTGACTTGTTCCGTAAACGGCTTACGATCAAATCACGTTAAAAGCACCGGTTCTCGTAAATCAAAGTTCAGTGATACACCTTCTCAATACTTAGATCGGTGAATCGGTGACCACTTAACCCATAGCAGGTACTGTAAGCAACCAGAGTTATTTATTTATCAAAATGACCTGATTCGGCATTAAAGGACCCGAAACGGGATTATGGTTAAGTCACGTAGAAATCACCTGTTCCTGTTAAACAGCGATGAACCTGTTCAGTACTTAGATGGGTGACCACTTAAGCCATAGCATGTGCTGTAAACAACCTAATATCAAAATGACTTGATTCGGCATTATATGATCCGAAAAAAGGTTGATATGCCGTAAAAAAAAAAAAAATCAACCAGCCAACCTCCATAAACTATGTCTATTCTTAGGATAACTACGAAAGGGCTTGGTTGGTTTTTATGGCATGTCAACCCTTGTTGGATTATTTTATGCCAAAGACGTTTTGTTTTATTAATTCTTGTTGGGTATTCAATTTTTTCTCCAAACTATTTTTTGTAAACTCGTTCTCTTTATCTATTTAATTTAACCCATAGATGAGACCCTAATAGGTACGACCACTCTGGGTTAGGGTGGATCTGGAAGTAGTGGCAATGAAGGGGTACCCCACACTCACCAAACCTGTTTAACCCAGTCATACCCAGGAACACTACTAAAGTGGTTTCCGTTATCTTCTCAGAGTGGTCCTTCACCTATATTTGTACGGTCTCATTCTTAACCAGAGGGTGTTGCAAGATGATAACGGTCGGAAGATTAATGAACAAGCGCATTAATATATAGAGTTGTTTTAATCAGGTTGTTTTTCTTGGTAAGTTTATTCCTAAAATTCAAAGAAAAAACTCACTTTAAAAAGTTAGGATTAGATTTGAAAAACCTAAGAAATATAAACAAAATATAAAAACGTACATTATTTCTAGTACCGTATTTGACGGCATATAGGACGCACTTTTTTTCAAATTTTTGCCTAAAAAGATTGCCCTGCGTCTTATACATCATAGGTGAAGTTTGAGACCTCCCATAGGCCTAGGCTAATCTTCTCTATGATGCTCACTAACCCAACTTACGCTCAGTACTTTTACCTACCTAAACTCCATGCATCCTTATTTTATTGCTATGTTTCTGCTTGTGTAATGCACAGTTAGACTGTTTTCAACAATATATGCTTAAACACACATAACTTTTTTTTCCTGAAACTGACCTGCTGAAATTGAGATGCGTCTTATATGCCCGTGTGTCTTATATGCCGGCAAATACGGTAATTATTATTCATCTACAAAATCTTTGATCGAAGGAAGTAAGCAGTAAGAAAATATCCAATTTTTTTCCCTTGAGAAACAAAGTTTAATAATAATAGACAATCCAGACAACAGTATTGTTAAAATCGACTAGAATATTCAAAAGAGTCCTGAAGATCCGAGGAGACTTGTCACTCAGCCTCCAGTAAAAGACCATCATCTAACGCTGGTGTGAAAAACTCACAAATAGTGATATAATAATAACTTATCTAGTTGATTTTGCCGTTCTAGCCGACCACACTGTGAAAGGAAGGCGAACAACTGATCAAAACCCTGGACCTTGCTCGAGAACTGAAAAGGCTGTGGAACATGAAGGTGACTGTGAAACCAATTGTACCTGGAGCTGTCAGAACAATCTCTGGAGATTAAAAGAGAAGAATTGAAACTATCCGGACCACAGTACTAACAAAAAAATTTTTTTATTTTTTATTAATCAGCTAGGACACAGTCTTGGGGATCTTTGGAGACTTGCTGCCACTCGGGACTCCAGTGAAAAACCACCAATTAAAACTGGTATAATAATAATAATAATAATAATAATAATGTGAATGTTATGTTTTGTTTTACGGCATATCAACCTCAGTGGGTCATTTAATGCCGATAAAGTTTTGAAATAAATCAATTCTTAATGGATAATACAATTTTTTTTATCAGCTCATGTTTTTCTATTTAACCCATAGATGGGAGCCTAACAGGTACTACCACTCCGGGTCAGAGTGGACCAGGGAGCAATGGTGATGAACGAGTGCTCCACATTCCCCAAACCTCCAAAACTGGAACCTCACCATCAGATAGAGTTTAACGTCATTCCCAGGACATGTAGACCCGCAGCCACCGCCTTCTAGCACCCATAAAAAGGGATTGGGGTTGCCATAAGGGCAATAGGGTTGGGAAAATCATATAGGTGCTAGGGCTTGACGTGACCAGCCGATTGATCGGAGGGTAACGTGAATGTGATATCAATAGTAATTGGTGCCCTTGGAATGGTCTCCAAGAGTTTGGGAAAAGACTGGAGGAATTGGAAATCAGAGGAAGAAACGAGACTATCTTGACCAAGTGATGGCCAAAATGTGCCACAGCAAATTTTAGGTTGGTCCAGGAAATATAATTCTCTATAATTTCAGAGCATACTTTTTATATACAAAAATCCAATCATATATGTGGGAAATTCATATTTTCTAGAAAGTAAGATTTGTTGTATTTTGCACATACATATATACAGGAAAATTGCAAAATTAAATATTGATAATAAATAATGGTTAGATTGGAACTGAAAAGTTACATGTAGTTTAGATACTTGAGATAAAGTGTGTGCGTCAATATGGTTGTATCTTGATTGAATAAATATATTATGTAAAATGGAAATATTTTTTCTATTATAATAATTTCATGGGCCACAAAAAAAAATTCTGGTTTCAAAGTGGGCTATGAGCTGAAAAAGGTAGGGAAACCCTGATCTAGACAACAGCATTGTTAAAACCGGCGAGAATACTCAGAAGAGTCCTGAGGAAAGATGTTTATTATCACCGACTCCAGTGAAACACTACTAGTTAAAGCTGGTGCGAAAAACTCGAGGAGTAAAATAATAAAGATATATACTAACCAAATTAATCACATATTTCGAATGTGAATCAAAGATTTATTCTTTGTAAAAGGTCCATTATCATCCCAAGATTTTTTTAAATTTATTACAGAACCCCTTTATTCCATCTATATCAATATTCGTGTTCCTTAATTGTACGAACGTTATCATCTTGCTACGTCCTCTGGTTAAAAAAAATGAGACCTTCCAAGATGAAATGCAAAAATGTAAATTCTGATTATCTGCTGTTGCTTATCCGCTGAATTATTTCTTATGAGAGCCGTCACTTCAGCTAAATAAATGGACCAATCCGTTTTTATTATAAAGAAATGGAAGAAAAAATACATGCTACATAGAAAAAAATAAAGTAGGGGAAAGAGGGGATGAGGATGAGCGCGCGGAAATGATAACGCTAATGTTTCAATCGAACATAATGAAACAATCAAAAGACGGAACGAAATAAAGAGTGAGTGTTAAATCAATATTCTTATACTTTTTACATATCGAACTATTTAGCAATAGTTCTTAAGTAAACATATCAAACATTGTAATAAATAAATTATCATACTGTGGTATATCCACAGGTCCAGCTAGTTTTTATTGGTACTCTGGGCAAAAAGGGTCCTCTTACAGTGATGCTGATAGCTTTTTTTTTTATTTAGTGCGTTCTGGGACGCACATACTTGCTTTGAATGAGTTCCCAGGAAAATTTACGAGTCCCAACTAAAGCCGTCTAACTACTTCCGTGTAACCTATCCTGTGTAATTTGTTTCTAAGAAACTATTGAAATGTATTTACAGCTTGAAATGGTGAGAGAAGAAAAAAGAAAAAACACTGGAACGCATGGATATGATTTTACTGCGTCCTTTTATATTTGTGTGCGTCGGGGACGCAGGGCGCGTGCCTATCATTATCTCTGCTCTTAGAAACACACCAACCGATGCCTTATATAATTCTTTGAAATACAACTTCCTTAAAACACCAACATATTGTCGAGAATTCCTTTTATTGAATCTACCAAACAAACCTTGATTGATACAATGGCAAAATACACACTGTCTAGGACATTCAAATCAACATATTTATTAACTGTCATCCTATCACTTCTATCCCCACTCCAGTACGTGAGAGACCTTTTTTTTAAGTAAACACAAGGGTGTGTATATGTATATTTATCCAGATGTTCATATCTTTAATAACCATTTTAAACGCATAAATTACTTATATTCGTGTTGATTAGCTGACAATAAAATCGTCGTGTACGAGTTTGCATCGAAATATTTACTCGATTGAATTAAAAAGCCGTCACAAGTCTGTGAGGGTGTGTGAGGGGGGTGCACCCAGGAAGAAGAATTGACGCCACAATACGAAATCGGTAGACTGTGAATTCAGGGGCGTAAATGTTTTACAATAGTTAACCGGATGAAATTCCAAGTAAAACGTAACTTAATACGTTAATTAATTTACAAGTTTAAAAAAAAAAATATTAAAGGACAGCATTAATTGATGTCCTATAGATTTAAAGTTGTTGCGTAGTGATTAAGATATACACTTTTTTTTTTAACCCTCCAGGACTGCAATAGTGGACTGTTTTAATTTAAAAAAATTTTTTTATTGTTACTCTGAAATAAAAATATCATTAAATATTCGGTAAAATTACAAGCTAAGAGTAATTTTCAGTTTTATTTCAGTATAGTACTTGTTAAGTTTATAATCTCAATTCCCTTAGAATAACAACGCTGAGGTGAAAAGTGTATAACTGAATCACTATGCAACAAATTAAAATTTATCCAACATCAATTAATGCTGTCCTTTAATTCTTTAAAAAAAAAAAAAAAACAACTTCTAGATGAATTAACGTATTAAATTGTTTTCCTTAGAGTTTGATTTTTATTAAAAGTATTAATCTCAGTTTAGAAATTAAAAATTGGACTTCACTTCCACTAAGATCTGTCCAGTAGACTAAGGTAAAAATTTACTCCCCTTAATTGACATCTTTACTATATCGTGTTATAAACCATTGTTTAGCCAACCATTGTTAGGAAGTTTGATTCTAACTGGGTGTCCCTACGCCTAGCCTTGTGCCAAACTAGGCCCAGGTTAGGTATGATAATTAATCCCGTAGCAAAGTGCCTAATTGTTATTGTTTGTACATTTAATCGTAAACCCAAGAAAAACGGCACATCGTAGAGCAATTTAAACTATTTTTAGTAGGTTCGATTCCCATTTGGTTCTCTATACTTTTAGCCTTGTGTCATATCTCAGTTAAGCTTAATAAATAACTATAATAAAGTAATTTTTGGCAATTCACCTTTGTGTATTGGTTAGCAAGCTAGTCGCGCGGATCAGTTCGATCATGACTGAACACCCCCTGTAACCTTGTACCATACTTTTTCTTTTAAATTGTAATTTATTACCATAAGCTATTTATTTACTAAATAGAGAATTTTTACAATTAGATTTGCAAGAATGATCTAATTGTGGGGTCTGTTCACGCACTGGGTGTCTTTTTTTTTTTTTTTCCCCAATCACGAAAATTCTCGATACAATACGGAGAATAGTTACTCCTTCCTGAACAGAAGCATCAATATAATCATGGAGCGCAGTCACAACAGAAAAATCAACAGGTTCACCGGTCGTATAGGCATTTAAACAATTTTTTTTTTTAAATCGGACACACGGTGAGATTCGAATCACAGACACACAGACACTTTTTGCAAAGCTGCAAGATAAACTAGCTCGTTAACCACATCTACACAACTAGCCAAGATTGATTGATATACATGTGGGGGTGGTTTTCTTTAAACGTATTGTTCATGAATACAAGTCTATATATACCTACTTACTCACGGTAACTCAAAAGTAGTGGGAGTATATTTCTGTTATTTCCCTAAATAAAATACATACACCTTTGAAATATATGAAAAAGAGTTCAGGGTCTATGCAGATCTTTTTTTTTTGTCAGGGATGGGGTTAAAATTTTTAGTTATGGGGCAAAGCCCTTGTTTTGTTTTTGTGACACCCATTTCTAAACATCTAAAAACATCAACAAGAATGTCTAACGTACAAAGATGCGTACTTATATATATATATATATATATATATATATATATATATATATATATATATATATATATGTGTGTGTGTGTGTGTGTGTGTGTGTATGTGTGAGAGAGAGAGAAAATGATTAAGGGGGTTGAATGTACGTGAGGGAATACGATGACAGTGGGGGAGAATGCACAAAAGAGAGAAATAGAAAGTGAAGACAGAGAGAGGGGAAAAGAAAAGAAAATACAAAGTACAAGACAGAGAGAGAGAGAGAGAGAGAGAGATAAAAGAACAGAAAAAAGGGACCATAAGGGAAAAAATGATAATGAGAACATGGGGCACATAAAGGGGGCAATAAGAGATGTGAACAGAGAGAGAGGGATAGAGTAAAAGTGTAATTGAAATACAAGACTGATAAAGAGACTGTCATAAAAACAATGAAAGAAAGAGAGTGAAAATTTATATATTATATATATATATATATATATATATATATATATATATAAGAATCGTTATGAAAAAGAGACGACAAATGGTAGAAAAACTTAAGAGAACGTAAAGACGATAATAAAAGTATAAAAAAAAGAGACAGAAAGGAGGAAAAAAGAAAGAGAGAGAGTGAAGTGGAGGGAGGGGGCGAGAAAAAGTCTAGTGGTAAGGAGAGGGGCGTGCAGGTGGGGGAGAGGGGGGATGTTCGGCGTCTTAATGTCGCCACTGTGTCTGAGCGGCGCCGAACGCCTCGCAGGTCCCCGGCGCTTTGGGACACTCCACACACCACCTCACCCCATACAGAACTGCTGATCGTTTTTTTTTCTTTCTTTTTTGTTTGTTATTTTTCTTCTTCTCTTCGTGTGTTTTCATTATATTTATTATTATTTTCTTTTACTACATCATTTGTGTGTGTGTGTAGAATTTTATTGCCCTCTTTTTTTTTATATAGTTCTTTCCTTTTTTTTCTGTGCCTAGACCCATACATACAGAAAAAAAACCCTTAACAAATCTTAAGGAAGAAGAGAAAAAAAACAAAAAAACTTTATGTACTAAACTGAACCGGTCGAAAAATACATCAATACCCTTAAAAAAAAAAAAAAGTGTTGATTTTTATGAAATATATGTGCATTACCTTTGCGAATTGAATTACTTGGAAAATCGAGTATAAATCTTTTCCTTATAAATTTAAACAACATTACTGTCCCAGTTTCATATTTTATACACCCAGGGTACGTGCAAGATATATCCCATTATTTTATTATCCCTATTTTATTTTATGTACATGTGCATGTAAAATAAATATAATTTTTTTCAAGCAAAACTTTATAAGCACAAAAAAGAAAAAGTTGCTAATTGTCGAACACGACCCGGTTGTCAAATTTTCACGAGTTTTCGTACACAAATCATTTATTCATCTGCGTCACAAACATTTTTTTTTTAAGTGTTTCTAATTATTATAAATTAATTTCGAGACCTTTATTTGTTTAAATATTTATTTCCATATATTAGTATCTAAAATCAAAATATATCTTTATAAAAAGCAGGTAGATAGAAAAAGTTTCAGTCGCTAATTTGATACAATATGGTTTTTCGAATAAGGCATTGGTGTTATTGGTTTTAATAGGAAACTTATTTGAGAGTTTCTGTTAATTTATTTAGTAATAAAACCGATAAAAAAAGGGTTTTAGTTTATTTTTAATCAATCAGATATATGCAACAACCTCTGACTTGTTTTAGAGTTTTTAAAACGTACAAAACGAATAGGCGAGCTAATTTATATTTTTATTTTGATATGAGCATAGTGAAGAATTGTCAAAAAAAAAAAACATACAGAACTAGACAGTTAGATTTTATAATAAAATAAAAACAATTATATTTAAGATAAAAGCTAAATAAAACTATTATCTTGAAGATATGTTATTATAATTAAATAGTTTAATAATTTTTTAAATATTTTATATTTGAAGGTTTTTCTATCGTAGCAAATAAAGATGCAACAAGAGTCAAATGCTCTAAAAATACACAATATTGTAGAAATATAAATGCATATTGTAAAGTAGGGTGATTTTAGATGTTAATAAAATTAACATTTAATCATACAAATATAATAATTAAATGAATAATAAAATTATAGTTATTTTTTAACGAGTTTACAAGCAATTGCTTGCTTAGCGTACGTGTATAAAAATCACATACGTATCGATAAATTAAGATATAATATTTATATTTATTTTTTATTGGGGTGTTAAAAATATTTTTTAATGACAAGATTAAATTTTTCGTCCTTTTTTGCTGAGAATTTAAATTGCTATTTTATCTAAAACAAAATTTTTAAACAGTTGAATTACTTAATAAAAATATAAGAAAAAAACCTACGTGCCAACGATCTAAGATTAAATTTTATATACACACATGTAGACGTGCATTAATGTATTTACTTAGATACAAGTGAATATTAGTTTAACGTTTAAAAAGTAGAAAACAAAAACAAATAAGAGTTTTTCTTTCTTTTTTTTTTAAGTTAAAGTTTTGCCCATGTAACCTAAATAAATGGATTCTCTCGTCTAAGTGGAGAGAGAGAAGGAGAGACCCCCTGGTGCAATCTCGTAAGGTACGCCCAAGACAGGAGCAAAAATCCGACAAACAATAGCTTAATAAAAACAGAAGAGAATAATTTTTTTTTCAAAGATACGTACATAGTCATGGTACATTTCTAGAGGCATAAATTTTTGCTGAAGAGATATATTTTAGGCGTAAAGAGCATTTCACAAGTAAAAGCTTCAATTTACAAGGAAAAAATGGCCGCTTTTTATCCTACACACACACACACACATACAAGACACAAGGGAGAAGAAAAAGACCGAATAATAACGAGGTTGGACCCTCGGTTAGGTAACGTATTTAATAAAATAAATCTATAGACACCCAGACAGTCTAGGTAGACAAAGAAGATTTTATTAACAAATGTCTAAGAAAGATAATAAAATTACTCAACTTCCTAGGAAGGTCTTTCATGGAGGTTTTCGTAAACAGTTAAAGGTTTTTATTTACGGTTTCAAAAAGGGTCAGCCTTTTTAGTAGACCTTGCTTTTTCGTTAAATAAAAATACACATATTTCTCAAAATTAACAATTAATGCAAGAAAGAAAACCCTCGATTGTCAAAGTAATAAATAAAATAAAAAAATAAAATAAAATGTATTTCAATATCTTTAAAAACAGTGTATATATAAAACAAACTTGTGTTTAAGTCTGTACTTATTGTTTAAATTAAAATCGTAAACCTAATATTAAAAATAAAGGCAGTAAGTAAACCTACAAATTCAAAAAAATAAACATTTTTTTAACTGTTCAATAGGTCAAGACAGTTATGTTTTTATCTACAAGGGTGGATACGTTTTATATGTAAATTACAAACTTTATGAATGAATAGATATTCATTCAACAAAACTCCAAAATTGTATAAAATCATTCTCTTTTTTCCCCTCTATTAAAGCACATTTTTAAAAAAAATGTTTGCATATATATTTTATATACATTATATACATATATAAAATATTCACTTTGAAATATTTAGGCTACAAATGAAAAAAAAAATTAGGATAGCTAAACCCTATATAAAACCTCAATATAATCAATAAATTAGACACATGTTTGCAAATAATTCGAGTGTGTGTAAATCTAAATTAACAAATTTCGAATAAATTAGTTTTTTTAAAAAACTAAGTGACAAAATTCTGATTGGGATTTTTATAAAATTTTTATAATACCAAAAAGGGGTAAAAAAATATAAAAGCAAATAATACTAAGTACCTTGCATTTTGTATGTAACACTAAAAAAATGTGCAATATTACACGGATGAAAACGGTATCAAATACAGTTAAACTAATTTAGTATAATATTAAAATATAATTTGTATAATATTATTTATGTAAAATAATCAAATAATAATAAGAGATTAGAGCGAAAAATTAATCTTTTTCTTAAGTATAAAAAGAACACGTGTATAAACTTTGCACTTGGATTTGAATGCACTGCACACACACATTGACCCGATTCTAGTGTCAATAAAGTGCTTGTTGATAAATGGATAGATTTATTTTTTGATGACAAGACGAAACTTACAGGGGTCATGCAGTATCCAACAAACGATGGACAGGGGTGTGAGGGGTTTAATAGATTAATATGCTTTCAATTAATTACAAGGACTTTAAACCTATCAACAGATATTACATTTTTTTTTTTTTTACACAGAATGCGCAAATGCAATTTCAACACAAATAATCAGAAACCTTTTTTTTTTTTCTTTCTAGAGCAAAATGCTAACCCATCCCTAATAAAAATAAATTAGAGGTAAATTTAAAAAAAAAAAAAAAACTTACCTCTGTCCCATAAAAGATTTAGTGTATTAAATTTACATGCAAATGTGACAATGATGGGGCAAAAAATGTAATTACTTATCAAATAAACAAAAATATAATAAAATTAAAGGAGGGAAAATGCCTAAAAAAATACTATATATAAAACTTTATCGACAACTTGTCAGTGTTAATTCTTTATAAAAAAAAATTGAAGTAAAATTAGATTACGGTCTCCCTAAAATGTTTAGCAAAATGAAATGTCCGTTCAGTTGACGCAAACAAATCAACTACCTACAATAAGGTTTGAATTTTTTTTTTCAATGCACACATAATAAAAACATGATTTTTTTTTTTTTTTTAAATAATAAATGAAAGAAAAAAAAAAACATACATAAATATATATAAAAAAAATTATACATAAATATATATAATTTTCTTTTAATATATATATATATATATATATATATATATATATATATATATATATATATATATATATAGGGGTTATGTTTGTGTTATTATCTTACCTGTTTTCATCAATAAACTCCAGTGATAAGGATTGCAGCACACATAAACCGGATCGTCGGCCGTTGTGCAACAAGGTAACCTTTTCATTTCCGTGTTTGGTGTAATATTAGGCCAACGCCAAAGTTGACAGCACAACACATGGGCAGAAACGGTACGGCGACCCACGCGGAGTTCGTCCTTGGGTAACAAAACACAATCAGTGGTCTCGCCACCTTTACTCTCCACACTTTGAATTAAAATGTCCAACTGCCGTTCGCGGAGTCTTTTTAACATGGTATGTGACACTGTCTTCAGCTCCATTTCATCTTGGTAGCTGTAATAGTTGTTATTGTTATTTGTGTTATTAGCAGATGAAGGGCCGAGGGCGGTTGCACCTCCGGCTGCACCTGCCGTAGCTCCTGTCGTGGTGGTTGTCGGTACGGGTCCGCCTTCAGCCGAACCCGTGGCTTCATTATGCAAAACCCTATTTCTCCACAGTCGCTTCACCAGGGCGTTTCGTTTAATAGAGCGGAACATGAACCATCGGGCCGACCGATTACAGGTACGTCTACATACATAAAGCCAACAGACAGCGTAATCTCGTCTAAATTTATGACTGATATACGTGATGAGGCCAGACCGATAATCACCAACGACACTTCCAGAGCGGGGTCCGTCGTCCTTTCAGGATGGTATGGTGGTAGATGACTGAACACGTACCACACAGACCAAAGCAGCAAAGGTCGAAAATAGGAATCGAGGGAATGAACAAAATGAGGCCTAAGTCGTAAAAATTCAACCAGCTAGTTTTTTCTTTTCATCTTACTAACAATAACACTTGGTCTAGTCAAGAAATCTAATGAAAGGGTTATGATTGCTTTCAAATCAAAGATTTTAATTTATACGGTTTCCCCGGCTTAAATAAACGAAAAATAAAATTAGTTTAAGTAGGTATATTTACACCGTTTCTTATTTTAAATAAATTAAGTCTAAGATTTAAACCCAGACCAATGATTATTTCACATAATACAGGTGTACGTAGTTGTGTTTAAATTCACACTGTTAAGTTTAAATGTCCCGAGGAAGGAACTTAAGTTTGTGTGTGTGTGTGTGTATATAGGAAACGTTATTATAGTAAATTTTTTAAATAAATAGGAAGTTGACTCTAGTAAACGATTAACTATACAATTTTTGTTAAATATATAAAGACCTGAAAAAACAAACTTGTCCTTAATTTTTTGCCCCTATGTTTTGATTAAAACATTTCTAAAAATCCTAAACCCCGTTCTAAATTTTCATTGAGAAAGAACGTAAGTGCTAAAAAAAAATTTTAGATTTTTTTTTTTTTGGAAAAAAAAAGAAGTGGTTTAAACATATGAGGCTAAAACAAAAATAAACTCCTAAAAATAGGTTGTTTTTTTTTTTTTTCTTTAAAAAAAATCTCCAGGTTATTGTGTACGTCCGTGGTAAATACGTCCACAGGTTCAAGTCTTGGTGATGGTCGGAGACGATGTAATATCCAATAAGGTCCGCCAGGAATTGGTATAATTTCTTGAAAGACTTTTTTTTTTTATATCCTCATATTTCCACTGTAAAATCCGTGTGCACGTGTGTGAGAATAACAATTTCTTTTTTCTTTTCTTTTTTTTTTTTAAGAATATAACAGATATATATATTTCTTAAATCCAACAAAACTGGTTCCAGTATAAGTCCCACCAAGAAAGAAAAAAAATCAAGACTTTCTTGATACTTTAAGGTTATTTATCGTTAAATTATAGATATGTTTTTTTTCTGTTTTTTTTTTCTTTTCTTCCTTCTATCTCGTCAAAGTGGAGTTTGTTTTTGTTTTAAATAAAACAGTAGTGGTACCTTTTTTTTCTCTCTTTTCCTTTGAGGGCTGTTTTGTAAAAAAAAAAAAGATAAAAATAGGGTCTTCTCTCTTGAAGGGGGTGAGAGGATACTAAAAAAAGAGCCCTGCTCGTCAGAGAAAAGGTTAGAGCTATGAAATGTAGCTGTTGTAGGAGAAGGTACCACAAGAAGCACTGACTGATGTTGTTGTTGTTGTTGTTGTTGTGGTGGTGGTGGTGTAGTAGGAGGAGTTATAGTGATGGTGGTAGTAGTAGGTTAATGTTACGCTACCCAGCTATTAATTAAATAGTGGGCTAGTAGCAAAGCTTGCTTGCTTTACTAGCCATCGGCGCCTAAAAGACTGGACGTTTTTTTTTTATCAACACAACAGAGGAAGAAGAAGAAGAAGAAGAAGAAAGAAGAAGTTGTATGTATGTATGGGTGTGTGTATGTAGTAAGAGAAAGATTAAATTGTGGATATAAAAAAAGGGGGAGTAAAGTGTTTGCCCCCTTATTTTTTCTATCCTCGTATTTTAGACCAGGGTGTATATATATATATCGTAGATGTATATTTCACGAGCTACACGCACGTGTTATAAGCAAAATTGTACGTACTAGGTAAAGTTGTTTTACTGAGGTTTGCTGTAATTCATTGTTAAATATATAATATACATATATATATTATATTCATTTATTAATAAAACAAACTTCCTTTCGATAATATATTTTTTCCTTGTAAATAGTGTTTATTTTATTTATTTTTAATTATTTTTTTTCGTATATATAATATATATGTGTGTGCGTGTGTGTGAAAAGGTAAGCCAATTTTTTTAATGACCCTCTCCGTGGGGATTTTAATTTTTCAGAAGAGGTAGATTTATTCCCATTATGTCAAAGCTATATATATATATATATAATGTATATATATGTATATTATACATATATACACACACTTTCTGTTTTTCTTTCCTTCGTGAAACTTGTTTTTTTCTTTCTCTCTCTCAATCTCTCTTTCTTTCAACAGACTAAGGGTATAGTTTTTTTGTGCAAGTTGAAATTAATTAATTTTTAGTCCTTTCCACAAATTTGACTGTGTAGTATACACAAATTATGGATTTTTCCTGTTATTTTGATTGGTAACCAGGGGTAGATTTAGTCCTCGCTATGTTGTAGGAAATGATAGTCGTCTAGTTCTAGTATATATTTATATACACTTATATATATATATATGTGTGTGTGTGTGTATAAATCGGTTCGTTTGCTGGCTTGGTAGCTAATCACACTGGTATGGCCTTCCGAGTGAATATAAATGTACAACCTGGCTCCACACTGTCGGTAAATGTTAGTTGTTGCTTTGTAGGGAGGACACCACACTGTGAAATAAAGTCAAATGATATAGAAACGAACTACACAAGGAAGAGAATAATGACAATAGATAGGAGAATTGGTCAATAAATATATAAATAAATACCAATAAGATTTAGTATATATGTGTTTATATGCGTGTGTTTTGTTAGTGACTGTGTAGTGTGTATATTCTTTAAACAAAAATCCAGGGGTTTTGTTTGTTTTTTTAGGGGACGAAAAAAATAACACCGTCCCACGAATCAATTTTTTTTAGTCTCCTTTTTTATCGGCTATAAATGATTAATGAGATATATTTCTTTTTTCTTTTCTTTTTTTTTTAATAATGGAACCTTGTGTAAGTGATATTCCTTTTACCTATACTGTAAACGCGCATGTGTGTGTTTTAAAAATTGTTTTAAAGCACATACACACATGATTTTTTTTTTTTTTTTTTTTTTTTTGAGGGTGTTTGTTTTGTTTTTTTTTATACGGGGCAAGTAGGATACGTGGGCATGCCTTCTTCCTCACAGGTTTGTGTACGAGTGAGGTATAGATGCAAGTATGTTTTTCTCGGTTTGATATAGTACACAAAAAAAAAAACTAAGGTAAGTCACTATTTGGAAGATAAATAGGTAAGTATAGGTCTCCGAACTCTTCCCCCCCTTGTGTTTTTTTTTTCTTTTCTTTCTTTTTGTTGTATATAGTTCTAGTAGCAACGAGTACTAGGGACTTTGACAGAGTCCAGTAAGAGAGGGAGCCACTTTCTAACAGTAGTGTTTGCCGGAGAAGGTTGGCAGCCTACACCAGGACGGGCGCCGTGGAGCGAGCACTTTTGGGCCAGTCCATTGTTGATAATTGTGTAGGGGTGTCAGCATTCGTTTGCTCTCTTTCTCTCTCTCTCTCTCTCTCTCTCCGCACGTTACACCTTAGTGTTTTCAAAGAAACAAGGAAATAAACATCTCATTTAGTTCGGGATTTGTATTTATTTGTTATTTATATCTGGTATATCAATGACGTTTTCACATTTTTAATTATACACGAGTTATATTGGTTAGCGTTTGTATGTATGTGTGCGTATCCGTATGTAAAGTGATTATATTAATGTTTATGTATGGTATGCACACACACACACACACACACACACACACATGGTCGTATAGATATGTAAGTATGTGCATTTATAAACTCAGGGTTATCTGTATGTATTGCTGTTGTTTTGATTTACGGCACTTCAAAC
>CM042157.1:35060715-35093215 GCA_023376005.1 Doryteuthis pealeii | reverse complement strand
TCTAGCCCAAGAAAGGGCCAAAGTGGAGTGTTCCAAGTCATGAACTGCTCATCCACCTGGGTTCTATCCTTAAGCATCACGAGTTGCCACCCACGGCCAATAGGTGGCCCCATTGGGGGAATCTTACCCCTCTGCATGGGTGCAGTCGGTGCATTCTAACGCCACAACTGACAGGGCGGTTAGCATCAAGTAAGTATTTTTAACTCTTTGGCTACCAAATTTACCTCAACTGTTCTTGATGTCAGAGAATAAGTTGGTGAATATTCCTGGATTATTCCATTCAACAATTTTCCTATTGGTAATGGATCAGTGTGAGGGTTGGTTCACAGACAATGAAGATCACAGCGGTTGGAGAGCAGTTGTAAGTGGTTAAAGGTAGGCAAATAGTTAAACACATTTTTAAAACTCTTTTTTTAATCTATTTAACCCATAGACTGCAAGAGTGTCAAGTACACTCCCAGTGTTGGTTCACAGACAAAACTTAAGATGGCAGGGCTGTTCACATAGGGATTTTTCAGTGTAAACCAGTGGATCACAGTTGTGGGAGAGACGCTGTGAGAGGTTTAAAGTAGGCAAAAGTTAATACAAATAATTTTCCCATATTTATATGGTTTCAAGTATTCCTCTCTAATACAAATACTTTGTACACAGATGGTTTCAAGTATTCTTCTCATGCTAATAAATAATTTCAACTCAATGGAGTCACATGGTGTAATGTTTAGAGTCATAGGAAATGGACTCGACCCGAGTTCAAATCCCTCGAACTATGGGTAAATAGTAGGGCAGACTGGGCTCTTTAACCTTGGCTAGTAACCAGTCTAGGAGAAGGAAAACTCTGAATTCAAACCTGTTAAACTTTGTTTAAGAAATCTACCTAGTGTCACATCCTACTCACAGCCCTGTCGGCTGGGACTTATGAATACACCGAGTGCACCTCTGCATAGAGGTATGACATCTTCCCAATTAGGTCACCTGTTGGCTGTTGGTGGCAACCTGTGATGCTTAAGGATGGAATCCTGATGGATGAGCAGTCTATATGCAACACCCCACTTCAACCCTTACTTAGGGTAGATGGGCAGTCGGAGAGGCCTCCTCCAATCAATCGGTTGGCCATGTCAAGCCCTAGCACTTCTATGATTGTCGCACCCTATTGCCCATATGACAAGCCCCCAACTCTTTTTATCATTTGGGTGCTAGAAGGTGGTGGCTGAGGGTCTTTGTGTTCCTGGGGTATGATGTTAAACTAACTGATGGTAAGGTTCCAGTTCTGGAGGTCTGGGAAATGTGGAGTACCCCTTCATTACCATTGCTCCCAGGTCCCCTCTGAACTGGAGTGATAGTATTTGCAAGGGTCCCATGGGTTAAATAGAAAAAATTTGTTCACAAAAAAAAAAAAAAATTCAAAATTTTTTCTTCCAAACTGTCACTACAAATCTTTCTAAACTTTGCCAGTATTAAATGACCCACTGTGGTTGATATGTCATAAAACAAAAAACAGACATCCTACTCATGTGGAGGAGTTGTTAAATATGTATATCAAGTGATCAAATGGAGGTGCGTAGTATAATGGTTATATTTATATCATGGTATATATATATATATATCATGGTGTATTATATATATATATATATATATATATATATATATAATCAGTAAAATTTATTATACCCATTTGCTACTTCCTCTACTCCAATCTCTCTCCAAGAAAGGCTACTCCCCTCCCCTATCCAGTATTTCTCACCATTCATTTTTCTACCTACCTCCCTCAACTGTCTCCCCATCTAATTTTTTCTCATCTTCCCCAAAGATGTCCCCTATAACCAATCAAATCTTTGCCTCACCACAAAACATACCCCCTACCCACTTCCCCCTTCTATAAAACACTTGTATGATCTGAATAATTCAATAAAAGCTGATGAAGCCGGGTTCAAACTCCAGCGAAATATACTACACATTTTTGTCTGAGTTTTGTTCTTTCATTCCTTATATTTTACCTCACATATTTATATATATATATATATTATAAATGAATAGATACATGTAGAATTAAACAAAAGACACATCTCCTATTTAACAATTTTATTTTTGATCTTTTCGAGTTTTAAAGTACTCGGGACTTGAACTATTAGTCTATAAAGTTCATGTCCTGAGTACTTTCGGCACTTTGAAGTGCCATCATCAGGGGTGATGTGTTCCAGTTTTTCAAATTACTCAGGACCTGAACTTTGGTGGACTAATCCACAAATTCCACCCAAACATTAAAATTTGGCCAGAAAACTCGAAAAGATCAAAAATAAAATTGTTAAACAGGAGATGAGTCTTTTGTTTAATTCTACATGTATAAATGAAAGAATGCTGCCCAAATACACATATATATATAGAGATGTATATATATATGATCTTGTCCCTCCAGGTGATGCCCAGTATATGTGAGGCAGTGAGGGTAAAAGCCATTTAGCCGCTGCTCTTGGTGGGGCTACAGGGTCCATGTAATGGTTACTGTTGTAGAAAAAGGACATGGTGAGATGAGTTTAACTCCATTACAATTACCATTACTACCAGGCCCACCCTTACCCAGATTGGTATTACCTATTAGGGTCCCATCTATGGGTTAAACAGATAAAAAAAATTTGAATACCCAACAGGAATGAATAAAACAAAGACTTCAGAAAAAAATAACCCAACAAGGGTTGACATGCCACCCAACCAATAAAAAAAAAAAGGTGTCATTTAAAAGAAAATGAAACATTGAAAATATAGATATGATTGAATTTAAATGGGGAGAGCCAGTGTGAGCAACTTGAAGTGGACAAAAAGTTAAATACATAATATATTACCGCACAAGCCGGATGCGACACAAGGTCAATTTCTTAAGCAGAGTTTAACAGGTTTGAATTCAGAGTTTTCCTTCTCCTAGACTGGTTTGCCTAACCGAGGTTAAAGAGTCCAGTCTTCCCTACTATTTACCCTTAGCTGGAGGGAGAGTAGGATTAATACCTTTCCCAAGGGTATTAGCGCTAAGTGAAATGCAATTACCACAACTAGGATTTGAACTCGGGGCGACGAGTCTATTTCCCATGACTTTAACCATTACACTGCACGCTTCCTGTATTTTTTTAAATACATAATATAATTTAACAAGATTTGGCATTAAATAACCCACAAGGGTTTGATATGCCATTAAACACCAACCAATGAACCATCCAACATACTTGGATCACACTAAGTTTAGTAAACCAGTATGATTTGGTTGGTTTTATGGCATATCAACCCTTATTGGGTTATCTAAAGCAGAAGTCAGTTATATGGTTTCAAGTAACTAATCTATATATTGATACACTTTTTCTCTGAATGTTTGAGATGAGGCTTAATGATTAGTATTATCTGCATTATTCGGACTATTGTCCTCATCTTATCTGTACAATGTTTCGGCTGATATGCCATCCGTCCTTCTTCAGGTATTTCTTGTCGAACTCGGGAACTTTCTCGGACTCGGGAACCTTCTTTGTTCAACAAGAAATACCTTAAGAAGGCCGGAGGGCATCGTTGAAACGTTGTACAGATAACAATGAAGATGAGGACAATAGTCCGAATAACGCAGATAATAGTAATTAATACACTTGTTCCTAAATCTTCCATCCGTTGTCATCCTGCAACACCCTCTGGTTAAAAATGAGACCGTCCGAATTGTTCAAGATTCAATACAAAAATGTAAATCCAGATTATCAGGTGTCGCTTAATGTCAGGTTTGAATTCAGAGTTTTCCTTCTCCCTGATTGGTTGCATTACAGCCAAATCATGCTGAATAGCTCTGGTTTTGGCTAGATTATCAAGGTTAAGCAATGATGATCCTGTTCAATACTTAATTGGGTGACTACTTATGCACAACAGTTAAAACCAAAACAACCAGACACATAGACCGGTTGGTTAACCAGGCTAAAGAGCCCAGTCTGTCCTATTATTTACCTATAGATGTTTTGTAACTTATTGTTCTGTGTTTTTTGTATGTATCCATTAACACCGGATACTGCTGCTGAATGAATATATTAAGCACTCAATTTCTTCTGTGTATCATTTCATAATGAATATAATGCTTTTTGGGGTCGGGTGTACGCGCCCGCCCCGTGTCAAAATCACGAGCGTCGATCCCAGGGGGCCATCCCCCCAGGCAACACCTGCCCCCTCGTTTTAAAGGGGCAGGGCTGGGTTTATTGCCCAGTGCCTGAGGCATCCCCCTCGAGGGGGAATGCCAAGAGGATAGACGCAGTTTTTAAACCCACCACTAATGAGTCTCGGCTTGTAGGTGGTCCCACATTAATAGGGCCTTGTGTCTAACCTAGTACAAGTGGGATATGAGGATAATATCTACCCTATCAGGCAATATCTTTCAAAAATGTATATTTACATCGACCAGAGCGAGTTCTTTTTGCTAGTCTTCTTATTATAATGGAGATTTGTGTGTGTGTCTGTCTGTAACCAAAACTACATCACCACCAACTTCACAATTCCCTTAGTTATTTATGTTATATTCTCAATGGTTATTAAATAATAATTATTTAATCTTAATTAGTGTCTTATTTATTAACAAGGTCTAGCTGAGATAGATTTGCCTCAAAACAGCCTGTTTTTTATGTGTTTATGTGAAATGCAAACAGCCGTATTCAGGATTTAACCCAGTGGTTCTCAAACTTAAATACAGTCTTCGCGCACTTACAGTACTACAGATATTGATAGCGCATTGTATACAAATAGGACTAATATGTTATTAAGTTAACTGTTAAATATATAAAAAAATAACACATTTAACAAAAGCAAATTTAACATACCTCTATGAAGTTTACTCATTCCTGTGTTAATGAGAAACATGAGTTTGATGAGACCTTGTGATTTCTTCAATGTTTGGTCTTATGTTTGAGAGACAAACTCTCATCATTGCATTGAAGAGTTCCTCTGTTTTTACACTTAATTGTTGCGAGGGTAGAAAATCCCAGTTCACATAAATATGAGGTGGAAAATTGCAATAGAATGGCCAGTGCTTTTTTAGATATCGACACACATATTGTTTTTTTTTATAGAAATCCAAAAAGCTTCAAGAGACAATTCTTTGTATTTAATCATTAATCCATGATCAGTGAACACAGCTGCCAGTTCTTTTTCTGTTAACGTTAAACTAGAATCTATTGCAGTTTCTACAAAAGGGTTTCTAATCCAGTCATATATCTGATGGTGAGGTTCCAGTTCTGGAGGTCTGGGGAATGTGGAGTACCCCTTCATCACCATTGCTTCCTAGTCCACTCTGACCTAGAGTGGTAGTACCTATTAGGGTCCCATGTATGGGTTAGATGAGTATCTGTTAAGAAATAATTTATTTCGAAACTTTATCGGCATTAAATGACCCACTGAGATTGATATGCCGTAAAATAAACCAAACCAAATCTTTCTTTCTTTCTTTATTTCAATTCTTCAGTTTTTCTATTCTAATAAAAAAAGATATATTATTGGCTTTGCTTAAAGTAAATAAATTCATCGGGGTGGCCTAAAGTCGGTATCAGCCAGACAGCAAGGGAGTCTATCTCCTTTTCACTAGTGCTAGACCAAGGAGATTATTTTAACATCTGAGGTGGAGCCCCACACCTACAATCAGCTCATCACTTTACCGCACAGATCCCTGTGCTATTCATATGCTGAGTTGGCAAGGGCCTGTATCGAACCAAGAACCTTGTGATTCCTAGCAAACACTCTACCGACTGAGCAAAACCGGCCCTATAATTTTTTTATAGGGCCTTTGCTGTAGGATTGTGTAATATTTGTTTTGCAAAATATCCCAATTAAAAGTGAGTGCTACACACATTATGTTGCTGACGCACTCAGAGAAAGCAGGGGTGAAATGCACCAAATGAGGGGTCCTTTGTATCTCCTTATGGGGTGCCCTCTTTTATGATATCGAAGAGATCATCGACCCCTACATCCAACACACAACTGGATAAAACTTTGGTTTATGCTTAAATGCGACAGTGAACAAGATTTGCAGACAATATTTAGTTTGTCTAGACTGAAATTTATTCATATTAGCAGGACCTGCTATATACCACAGTATGATAATTTAATTATTACAACCTTTGATATGTTTACTTAAGAGCTATTGCTAAATAGTTCAATAGTAAAAAGTATAATAATCTCTCTCTCTCTCTCTCTCTCTCTCTCTCTCTCTCTAGGATTGTGTAAAATTTGTTTTGCAAAATATCCCAATTAAAAGTGAGTGCTTTATTATTTTCATGATATGGTGCTGTGACGCACAATTGCTGATCAAATTATCAGGTTTTGTTTGCTTTTTTTATATATATAACTAGCAGGACCTGTGGATATACAACAGTATGATAATTTATTTATTACAACGTTTGATTTGTTTACTTTTGTTTACTTATGTAAAAAGTATAATAATATTCATTTAACTCTCACTCTCTTTTTTTTTCTTTCTTTCTTTCCTTCTTTTCATTTCATTCGATTGAAACAGACTAGCATTATCGTTTCCGTGTGCTCACCCCCTCTCTCAATCTTTCCTCTACTCTGTTTCTTCTCATATTTTTTCTGTATAGCATGTCCTTTTTTTCCTTTTCTTTTTTATAATAAAAATGGAAGAGTCCATTATTTAACTGAGGGAATGAACTCATAAGTGATAAGAATTTGGCGGATAAGCGACACCATTTAATCAGGATTTACATTTTTGCATTTCATCGATTTTGACAGTCTCATTTTTAAGCGAGAGGGTGTTGCAATATGATAACAGTTGGAAGATTAAAGAACAAGAGTATTAATATATAGAATAATTGACTTGTTTAAATATACCTCTATTTTACAGATTTTCTGAAAATATTTTGCCCACTCTCGGCTACCGCCTTTTAGCACATATATGATAAAAAGGACTTGGGGTTGCATAATGGCAATATGCTCAAGACAATCTTGATATAGTTGTTTACTAAGCGTAGCTTAGATGCGGCACAAGGCCAGAATTATGGGGCGCCCAGTGAGAATCGAACTCACTAACAATGGTCTGCTAATCTAGCTTGCTAACCATTACACCACGTGAGGTGCCCAAGTTATCTTGATATAGTTATTTACTAAGCTTAGCTTAGATATGGCACAAGGCCAGAAGTATGGGGCTCCCAATGAGAATCGAACTCACTAACAATGGTTTGCGAAGCGAGCTTGCTAACCATTACACCATGTGAGGTGCCCAATTATCTTGATATAAGATGTGCTCTAATTACCCACTTATATTTATAGACTAGCCAAGGTCATGTGATTGACTCTTGTAACCAATCACTAGCAATACACTGGCCTGATACAATACTTAACCCCCCCCCACATGGTCATGATTAAAACTGCACTCTTTGAGGACGGACACACATAGGATTGCGGATCTGTACCAATACTCTCGAAGGACTTATACGATTAACAGTAACTGAGAACACTTTAGTAACCAGAGGGTTCACATTATCGACGGACTCTTTATCAAGGATCCAATTTCCACTGGATAAAGCGCTTCTGCTGTAAGACCAAGGAATGGCCCTTAAAAACTTAACACTGCTGTCTGCATGTATTAAGGGTAACCACCCACAACCAACAGGTGGCCCCATTTAGGGTGGGGCCTTACCCCTCTGAAGTTGATGTATTATATCATTACTAATATAATGAGGAGAAAGTGTGACAAACCAATATTTCTATCTTCTTAAATGGTCAGGACTAAATTCCAAATTATCACTGGTGATTCATCCTTAATCACCATTACTCTCAGGTCCACTCTGACCCGGAGTGGTTGTATCTGTTTGGTTTGTTTTGTTTTATGGCATATCAACCTCGGTGGGTCATTTAATGCCGACAAAGTTGTGAAATTAATTCATTCTTAATGCATAATACAATTTTGTTTATCAACTCGTGTTTTTCTATTTAACCCATAGATGGGACCCTAACAGGTACTACCACTCAGGTCAGAGGGAGCAATGGTGATGAAGGGATGCTCCACATTCTCCAAACCTCCAAAACTGGAACCTCACCATCAGATAGAGTTTAACGTCATTCCCAGGACATGTAGACTCTCAGTCACCGCCTTCTAGCACCCATATGATAAAAAGGGGTTGGGGCTTGCCATAAGGGCAATAGGGTTGGAGCAATCATATAGGTGCTAGGGCTTGATGTGAGCAACCAATTGATCGGAGGGGGACTCTCCGACCGCCCGTCTAGCCCAAGGTAGGGCCAAAGGGGAGTATTGTAAGTCATGAACTGCTCATCCACCTGGGCTCTATCCTTAAGCATCAGAGGTCGCCGCCCACGGCCAACAGGTGGCCCCATTGGGGGGTCTTACCCCTCTGCAGAGGTGCAGTTGGTGCATTCTAACACCCAGCCGACAGGGAGGGTATCTGTTAAGGTCCAATCTATGTGTTAAATAGATCTATTCACAAGTTAATGTAAATTATTTCTATCAGTTTACAGATACGCATAAAATTGATAAATCAAATAAGAAAATTATTTCTACCAATTTATGAATATGCATGAAAAAAATAATTGGTTTTTAAAAAAAGTTTAGTTCCAAAAATATCAGTTCAAAAAAGCCTTAGTCAAAAAAAAAAAAAATTAAATCAAAATGAATTAGGGTTAAAAAAGAATTTACTTAAAAAAAACAATATACTTGAAGGTAAACAAATTTATCAAAAATGACTTGATTCAGCATTAAATAACCGAAAAGGGTTGAGATGCCATTAAACAAAACTTTAATCATGTGCAAATTCTTTTGAGGCTTTTTCCAATTTTTTAATCAAAATAGAATTTTTCACATCATTTATTTAAAATTTAGTGGATGCCATACATATATATATATATATATATACACATACATGCATACATATATGGCAAAACTTGCAAATCAGTTGAAAAATTAGGGTGACCCAGAAAAAATAGAACCCACAAATTTTGTAATAAAACTGTTAATTTTAACTAGGGGGTTTAGGGTTAGTTTAATGGGAAAATAAATAAATAATTTGGGTTCTGTTTTTTCTGGGTCACCCTGTAATATGTTTTAATTTTCTGACCGATTTGCAAGTTTACCATATATATTAGTCATTGGGGTGGCCTATAGTCAGTATCAGCCAGAAACGAGGGAGTCTATCCTCTTTTCCCTTCACTAGACCAAGGAGATTGTTTTGGCCTCTGAAGTGGAGCGCCACACCTACCATCAGCTCCTCACTTTACCACACAGACCCCTGTGCTACTCATATGCTGAGTTGGCGAGGGCCGGGTATCGAACCCAGAAACTTGTGGTTCCTAATCCAACGCTCTACTGACTGAGCTATACCGGCCCGACATACATACATTCATATATATATATATATATATATATATATTTATTTTTCCTCAAATAAACAAAAGCCCTGATGAAGATCTACTGAAACAGATTGAAACACTGCAGTGTTGGCGAAATAAACATCACTCATTTTATGAACATGTATTTTTTCAAATTTTTCACTATATTACATATATATATATTGAGTCACCCTCGTGTATATATATATATATATATATATATATATATATATATTATATATATATATATATAAGGGTGACTCAAAATTTAAATCAATTTTTTTTAGTACTGGTATAATGACCAACACAGGAACATGTATCAAACTTTTCTCTCCCCATTTGAATGAAAACAAAAAGTGGTCAGTACATTTATGAACTTGTAAAATCTATATTAACTTCCATTTCACTCACCTGCCCAGCATCCCCCCTCTCCTTGTCACCCTCTCCCTCACCATCAATTTATGAGTGTTTGAAATCTGAAGAAACCAATGGTCAGTTTATTCATTTCTTAGTCACTCTTGAAATATGTCCTTGTGCCAAATTTAGGTTTGTCCAGTAAATATTTATAAAGGCAAATAATTATGTGACAAGCATCTGCTGCGAATCTATCTACTTACTTACTATAATTATGTTTGTCTGGCTCGAGACTACTATTTTTATAAAAGACATATAATATATACATGTAATGCACAGACATACACACTCACATGTACATACATACACACACACATATACATACACACACACAGGCACTGAAAACACACACATATACAAAGACAATGGAAGCGTGTGGTGTAATGGTTAAAGTAAATTGGAAATGGACTCGTCTCCCCGAGTTCAAATCCTGTACGTGGTTATTACATTTAACTTAGTGCTAATACCTTTGGGAAGGGTATGAATCCTACTCTCCCTCCAACTATGGATAAATAGTAGGGCAGACTTGGCTCTTTAATCTTGGTTAAGCAAGCGGTCTAGGAGAAGGAAAACTCTGAATTCAAAACCTGTTGAATTCCGCTTAAGAAATTGACCTTGTGTCACATCCTGCTCGTGCGGAGGGGTTGGTGTATATATATCAATATATTTACCAACCCCTCTGCACGAGCAGGATGGGGCACAGTCAATTTTTAAGCGGAGTTCAGCAGTTTGAATTCAGAGTTTTCCTTCTCCTAGACTGATTACCTAGCCATGGTTAAAGAGCCCAGGCTTCCCTGCTATTTAATCATAGCTGGAGGGAGAATTAGATTCATACCTTTCCCAAGGGTATTAGCACTATGTGAAATGCAAACGGCTTTGTCCAGGAATTGAACTCGGTTCGACGAGTCCATTTCTTACGACTCTATTCATTAGATTAGTATATACAAACAATCTCACAGACGCACACACACACACACACATATTGCATAGACACACCTGTACAAACACATACACACACACAGACACACGTGTAGTGCACTAGTAGATATCTGTTTTGTTGTTTTTCTGTCGTTAATATTTTTTTAGCAAGAGAACATGTACAGCACTTTGAGTTATTTACTGCCTCCACACCACCACCATGCAAGTTGGACACAAGGACAATTAAAATGGAGGACCACACACAAACCAAAGATCATGCTTGGCCAATGAAAAAAATTGAGTGGATCCTTTTAGCATTCCTCTATGGAGGCACCTTAGGCACTGGGCAATAAACCCAACCCTGCCACTTTAAATGAAAGGGGGGAGGTGCTTCCAGAGTGGATGGATCCCTGTGATCAAGCTGTTATTAATCTCTAGCCGGTTCCGAAAAACCAGAAACCAGAGATGCACCGACTGCACCTTTGCAGAGGGGTAAGACTCCCCAATGGGGCCACCTGTTGGCCGTGGGTGGTGACTTGTGATGCTTAAAGATAGAACCCAGGTGGATGAGCAGTCCATGACTTGCAATACTCCACTTTGGCCCTTTCTTGGACTAAACGGGCAATTGGAGAGGCCCCCTCTGATCAATTGGTTGCTCACTTCAAGCCCTAGCACCTATATGATTTCCCCAACCCTATTGCCCTTATGGCAAGCCCCAACCCTTTTTATCATATGGGTGCTTGAAGGCAGTGGCTGAAGGTCTACATATCCTGGGAATAATGTTAAACTCTATCTGATGGTGAGGTTTTAGTTCTGGAGGTTTGGGGAATGTGGAGCACCCCTTCATCACCATTGCTCCCTGGTCCACTCTGACCCGGAGTGGTAGTACCTGTTAGGGTCTCATCTATGGGTTAAATAGAAAAACATGAGTTGATAAACAAAATTGATTATCCATTAAGAATTATTTCAAAACTTTGTCCGCATTAAATGACCCACTGAGATTGATATGCCGTAAAACAAAACAAACCAAACCAGCCATGTACCCTACATCAATTTGTTCCAGTAAGACAATTATTGATATTCAGTAGATTTTAACAGAAGAAAACAGGGAACCTTTTTAGACTCCGGAAACTTCTCTTTGAACTTGGGAGCCTTTATGAGGTTAAATCAAACTTAATGGACCTAAATTCCACCATTATATGTCACCCCGCCGAAAAAAAAAAAAAATCAGGGGCTTAACTGAATTTAATGAATTTTTCAGTGTTGATATATCAATGAATAAAAGATACAATGCACAATTTATTTTATTTAAAAACATTTACGTTTTTTCAGGTCAGTTAACTTTGAACCGCGTATCTTTGAGGTGTAACACAGATTCTCAAAGATACATGGTTCAAAGTTAGCTGAATTGAAAAAATATAAAAAAGTTTTTAGATAAAATAACTGGTGCATTGTATCCTTTATTCATTAATATATCAACACTGAAAATTTAATTAAATTCAGTTAATTCCCTGAATTTTGGATTTTTTTTTTTCATTCTGCGGGGTGACATATGATGGTGGAATTTAGGTCTGTTAAGTTCGATTTAACCCTTTATGTGTTTGATGCACACTTGTCCAAAATGTATTAGTGTAATGTGAAATTCAAACAGCCTTGTCCAGTATTTGAACTCAGGTAGCTGAGTCCACTACCTATGACCATTACACCACAAGCTCGTTCTCTCTCTCTCTCTCTATATATATATATATCCGGTTTCAAATCACGCACAGGGCGGCCTTCCTATCTATAGCTCTGCTGATGAGGCCTAATAGGCCGAAATGTACATACAGAGATTGATTTTTCTCGATTTGTTTAGCCATACATTTAAATAGGCATTCCCGCTAATTCATTATTAATTAATTAATTTTCAAAATTAGGTACGACTCCAATTAAGCACATATTCTCCAAAAAAAAATATATATTATATATATATATATATGTGTGTGTGTGTGTGTGTGTGCGTTGTGGATTTATGTGTGTGCGTTTGTGGATTTGTGTGTGTGCATTTGTGGTTTATGTGTGTGTGTGTGCGTTGTGTGTGTGTTTATATGTGTGTGTGTTGTGGATTCATATGTGTGTGTTGTGTGTGTTTGTGGATTCATATGTGTGTGTGTGTGGATTCATATATGTGTGTGTTTGTGGATTCATATGTGTGTGTGTGTGTGTGTGTGTGTGTGGATTTTGTGTGTGTGTGTGTGGATCATATATGTGTGTGTGTTTTGTGGATTCATATATGTGTGTGTGTGTGTGGATTCATATATATGTATGTGTGTGTGTTGTAGTTTCTAATATGTATATGCATGCATATATATATATATATATATATATATAGCCACATTCGCGCAGCTCACCATTGTACTCTTTGAATTTTTTTTGTTTGTTTTTATTTTTGTTTTATCAAGCAATGGCAACACTCGAACACGATTTTGCTGCCATCATCATCATCATATATATATATGTATATATGTATGTTTTGGATTATTCGGACTATTGTCCTCCTCTTTATTGTTATCTGTACAATGTTTCAGCTGATGTGCTCTCCAGCCTTCTTCAGGTATTTCTTGTCAGACTTGGGAACCTTCTTGTCATAATCGGGAGCAGTCACGGGACTTTGAACCCAACCCTTTATTCATTCCACGGGAATCTCCTGGTCTCATTCCGCTAACCATAGCTGGGGTACCGGTGTAAAGCTGTGTTAATTAATATTCTATGTTACTGTCGCCTTGGACCAGGATTGAACCTGAAGCCGAGAGATAGCTGTCATTTAGAAATGTATTAACTCACGCCTTTATCCACTATGCTATGTGTAGAATTGTACAATATATATGTGTCAGTGTGTGTGTCTGTATGTGTATATATATATATATATATATATATATATATATATGTGTGTGTGTGTCTGTGTCTGTATGTGTATATATATATGTGTGTCTGTCTATATATATATGTGTGTCTGTCTGTATGTGTATATATATGTGTGTCTGTGTGTGTATATATATATATATATATATGTGTGTGTGTGTCTGTCTGTGTATATATGTCTGTGTGTGTCGTCTGTGTATATATGTCTGTGTCTGTCTGTCTGTGTATATATGCGTCTGTCTGTGTATATATGTCTGTGTCTGTCTATATATATATGTGTCTGTCTGTGTATATATGTGTGTGTGTGTGTGTGTGTGTATATATGTGTGTGTGTCTGTCTGTCTGTATATATATGTGTGTTCTGTCTGTGTATAAAATATATATGCGTGTGTGTCTGCCTGTGTATATATGTCTGTGTATATATATGTGTGTGTGTGTGTGTGTGTGTCTGCCTGTGTATATATGTATCTGTGTGTCTATGTATGTGTGTGTGTGTGTGTCTGCCTGTGTGTCTATGTATGTGTGTGTGTGTTGTCTGCCTGTGTATATATATGTGTGTGTGTGTGTGTCTGCTGTGTATATATATGTGTGTGTGTGTGTGTCTGTCTGTGTATATATATATGTGTGAGTGTGTGTGTGTGTGTCTGTCTGCATATATGCATACATCTATGTATGGAGGAGTGTTTTGAGAACTCTGCCATCATGTAATAATTATCTAATTTAGCATATAACTTTTCTGTTATGAGTTAACTTTTCACGGAATGCTCTTACTTCAGACCTTGTGCCAGACTTCTCTAAGCTTAATGAACTAATATATATATATATATATATATATATATATATATATATATTGTCCATGTGTATGTGTGAATTATTATCTGATTAATTATACAAGTTGTAATCAAATCTACCAAGAAAGAATCTTTTGATTTTTTTTTTCTTCCAATTTTCAAATCTGAATTTCAAATGAAGATGTGTCCGCAGCCGAGCAACTTATGTAATAAAATGATCGTGTCTCGATATCTCAGCTACTGTCTACGTTAGTCACTTCCAGTTCTTACTGCTTTTTGACTAGCATTCTTTTTTTGGGGGGCGGGCGGGAGGAGAGGGGCGACTTTTCATGTAATGTGTATGATCGTGAAGTTCAGTGTCTGCCATACACTCTAACCCTAGCCCTCTGCCCTGTCGGTGGGGCTGTAGAATACACCAACTGCCGAGGAGTAAGACCCTTCCAATGAAGCCACTTGTTGGCTGTGGGTGGCAACCTGTAATGCTTAATTAAGGATGGAACCCTGGTGGCTGAGCAGTCCATAATATGCAACTCTGCACTTAGACTAGATGGGCAGTCAGAGAGGCCCCCTCTTCGATCAATCGGCTGGTCCCATTAAGCCCTTGGGCTGGGTTAGCTCAGGTTAGCTGGGTTAGAGCATTCAGCTAGAAACCACAAGGTTCCTAGTTTGATACCGGTCCTCGCCAACTCAGCGTATGAGTAGCACAGGGATCTGTGTGGTAAAGTAAGGAGCTGATGGTAGGTGTGGCGCTCCACCTCAGACGCCAAAACAATCTCCTTAGTCTAGCGCTATTGAAAAAGGGATAGACTCCCTCGCTGACTGGATGATACCGACTTTAGGCCGCCCCGACGAATTTACTTTTACTTACTTATATGATTGTTCCAAGCAGAATCTTGGTGGCTGAGCAGTCAATGGCATGCAACAAGCAACTTTGGCCCTTACTTTAGGCTAGCCAGTCGGTCGGAGAGGCCCACTCCAATCAATCAGCTGGTCACGGGAATCCGTATGACTTATATGATTGTCCCGACATGATTGCTCTTATGGTAAACCCCAACCTTTTTTTTATCATATATGTGCTAGAATGCAGTGGCTGAAGGTCTTATTGCCTGGGTATGATGTTAATCTAATGGTAAAGTTCCAATTCTAGAGCTCTGGGTGAATGTGGAATACCCCTTCATTGCCATTACTCCCAGGTCCACTCTGACTCGAAGTGGTAGTACCTGTTAGTGTCCCATCTGATTTACAAGAAAAAATGTGTTTAAAATTTGAAATACTCATCAAGTATCAATAGAACAATATGTCTTTAGCATAGAATAACCCAATAAGGGTTGACATGCTGTAAAATCCTACAAACCAAACCAAACCTAACCCTAGCTCTGTGCAACTATTTTTTTTTCTTATTTCTTAAATCGAAAGTTTATCTTGGCTATCAGGTTTGAGGACACGGAGGACTTTTAAAAGAAATATACAGTTTCATCTTTATACCATATCAAGTCCGGAGTTTTAGAAGTGCTTCGACCAATGGGAAACTCACTGGAAGAAGTATAAATTCCAACAGGGGGTGATTTGTTGAAAAGTTAGGTTTTATTTGTTGTTTTTCATTTTTTTTCCTTGGTGAAAGAAAGGTGATCGGGGGGGGAGAATAGAATGGACATGTGGAAAGAAAGGAAGGGTAATAAAAAAGAAAAGATTAAGGAAAGAAAGAGAGAGAGAGAAAAAGATTAAAGAAAGAAAGAGAGAGAGAGAGAAAAAGATTAAGGAAAAGAAAGAGAGAGAGAGAAAGAAAAGATTAGAAAGAGAGAGAGAGAAAAGATTAAGGAAAGAAGAGAGAGAAAAAGATTAAGGAAAGAAGAGAGAGAGAGAAAAAAAGATTAAGGAAAGAAAAGAGAGAGAGAGAGAGAGAAAGAGAGAGAGAAAGATTAAGGAAAGAAAGAGAAGAGAGAGAGAGAGAGAGAGAGAAAAAGATTAAGGAAGAAAGAGAGAGAGAGAGAGAGAGAGAAAGAAGAGAAAAGATAAGGAAAGAAAGAAAGAGAGAGAGAGAAAAAGATAAGGAAGGAAAGAAAGAAAGAAAGAGAAAAAGATAAAGAAAAAAAAAGGTGAAAGATGAAAGAAAAATTGAGGAAATTCTAGAAAAGAAAGTGAAAAAAAAGAAAGAAGAAAAGAAAGAAAAATGGATGGTGAGAAAAAGAAGGTAAGGGAAAGAAAGAAAGAAAAGTGAACGACAAAAAAATTTTTTTTCTTCTTTTTTTTTTCTTAAAAAGAAAGTATACAAGGTGTGTCAAAAAAGTATTGAGATTTTTTTGTACTTTTTGACATACCTTGTATTCTGAAAAAAAAATTAACATTCCCTTCATTGTTCATTTCTATCTTGGTAAATACAGCTTTAAACTGGTTCCTTTTTTGACACACCTTGTATTCTGAAATTCTGTATTGGTAAATACAGCTTTAAACTCGGTACTTTTTTTGACACACCTTGTATTCTGAAATTCTGTATTGGTAAATACAGATTTAAACTTGGTACTTTTTTGACACACCTTGTATTCTGAAAAAAAAAAGTTACTTTTTATGACACGCCTTGTATTCGGAAAAAAAATTAACGTTCCATTCATTGTTCATTTCTATCTTGGTAAATACAGCTTTAAACTTGGTACTTTTTTTGACACGCCTTGTATTCGGAAAAAAAAATTAACGTTCCATTCATTGTTCATTTCTATCTTGGTAAATACAGCTTTAAACTCGATACATTTTTGACACACCTTGTATTCTGAAATTCTGTATTGGTAAATACATCTTTAAACTTGGTACTTTTTTTGATACGCCTTGTATTCGGAAAAAAATTAACGTTCCATTCATTGTTCATTTCTATCTTGGTAAATACAGCTTTAAACTTGGTACTTTTTTTTTTTTGACACACCTTGTAAAAAAAGAAAAAAAAGAACTAGGCCTTGAAAGACCGTAAAAACAAAGAATATGAGAAAGAGAAAAAAAGAAAGTAAGAGTCTGAAATGAAAAAAAAAAGTAAGAATAAGAGATATAAAAAGAAAGAAAAATAAATGAAATTGAGAAAGACCGTCAGATAAACTAGTGTGTGTGTGTGTGAGAGAGAGAGAGAGAGAGGAGAGAGAGAGAGAGAGGAGAGGAAATGATTGAGAGATGCTCTCCGTGACATGATGAGAGATTGAAATGGAGAGAGAGAGAGAGAGAGGAGACGTTATAAGCGGAAAAGATTCCGAAAGAACCTGCCACCCCTTCAGCCTAAGTCTTTTAAATGGAACGACCCGGCTTCTCTCTCTACCACCTCCCCCCACTCTCCACTCAGTGCTTGGCAAAGCGCAACGTCGCTGATTGGTCGATTCACATCACGTGGTAGTCTAGACATTTTGGCGAGCCCGGCCGCCTCTGGTGTTTGTGGCTGCAACTGCTGATCAAATTTCTCCACTCGGCACTCAACTCTCTCTTTCCACACTCACAACGATAAGAATAATAACAACAACAATAATAATGATAATAATAATGGAAATAACAATAATAATAATAATCTAGTAGGGAATCATAGTGGTCAATTATTTATTTTCAAATCTTCCTCTGCAATTCTCTAGATGCACATTTTTTGGGGTAGGGTTTAAAAAAAAAAAAAAAAAAAAAAAAGGTCGTGGCTCATCTGATAATATTGACATTAAAAAAAAATGTTTATATATGTGTGTATCAAGCAGTCCGAGTTTCGAACCTCGGTTTAAGCCTATGTCAAAACAAAACAAAATTGTACTTTCAAGCCTAGCTCCACATTCTGTAGATCCACATTTTTGGGGAAGGGTTTTTAAAAAAAGGGCTGTGGCTCATCGGACAATAATGACATTTAAAAAAAAATGTTTGTGTTGTGAATCAAGCAGTCCAAGTTAATCATAAGCCTATGTCAAAACTAGATACCACCAATTTTACCGCCATAAACGTATTTCACAAAATCAATTTGACCTCCCCCCCCAAAAAAAATCAGAGAATTATCTATCTATCTATCTATCTATCTTCGTACCAACAATTATGATATCAAAGATGTATTTTACAAAATCAAATCAACCTCTCTGATTAGGGGAGAAAATTTTTTTAACGCGATAAACTAATTTTTACAAAATCAATTTGACCCCCCCCCCCGAAAAAAAAAAAATAAACAGAGAAATATCTATCTATCTATCTATCTATCTATCTATCTTCGTACCAAACAATTATGATGTCAAAGATGTATTTTACAAAATCAAATCAACCCTCTTGATTGGAAAAAAAAATTAGGGAATTATCCGATTTTAATGAAAATTTCAGTGTTAATTTATCAATGAATGAATTTTATAACGCACCAGTCGTTTTATTTAAAAACCTTCTGATTTTCTTTCAGATCACTTAACTTGGACCCCACACCTATTTTGGGGGCGCAAAATATCGGTGGGGGTTATATAAAAGTGAAAACTAATTACAGTATGGATAAAAGGACAAAAGACCGAAGGTGTGAATAGAAGTAAACAAAAAAACAAAAACAAAAAAATAAAAAAAAAAGATTAAAGAGGTTTTTGGGTAGAAAATAAGTACCGAAAATCTTAAAATTAAATGTATGTTTTTTTTGTGTCTCAAAATAAAACAATAGAAAAAAATTGTACTGTTTTATTTTTATTTTTATTTTTATTTTATTTTATTTTTTTGTGCTATAGTAATTTTGACTTTTAGGGAAGGGGAGAAGTATTGGTAGACTGTGAATTCAGGGGCGTAAATGTTTAACATAGTCTACTGAAATAAACTAAAAATTAGTATTCGCTGGTAATTTTTGCCGAGTATTTAACGATATTTCTATTTCAGAGTAAGAAATAAAAAAATAAAAACCGTATACTTTTGTAGTTGTGTGGTAAAAAAAAGTGTATAACTGAATGACTAAGCAACAACTTTAAATCTATATAACATCAATTAATGCTGTCCTTTGATTTGAAAAAAAAAATCCAAAAAACTTCTAAATGAATTAACGTATTAAGTTGTTTTCCTTAGAGTTTCATTTTTATTAAAAGTATTAATGCCAGTTGAGAAATTAAAAATATATATACATTGGACTTGATTTCATATTCGACTAACATCTGTCCGGTAGACCAGAATAAAAAATATACGTCCATCAATTCACAGTCTACCAGAAGTATCAACAATACAAGATGTTAGAAAAGATGATTTACGGGAGGGGAAGCTATTTTTTCTGCTTTTCTTCAGTGCAATTAACGACCAAAATATCACGTGACCAAAGTCATTTTTGCCAAAAATCGGAACAATATCATATTTTACAGGGTGGGGGTGGGGGTCATTTTATCATTATCATTATTTTTATTTATTTTTTTGTTGATGTTGTTGTTTGAATAGAAATATTTTTTTTCTTTAAATTGCACGTGTTTATGATAACCTTCCACCAATTAAAAAAAGAAAATATTTAAGGAAATCTTAATTAGCATTTAACAAATACTGTGATAAAAGGGTAGAAAGCGTTGTAATAAATTTTAAATGTAATAACGTAGAAAGAAGAAATCTATCTATCTATCTATCTATCTATCTATCTATCTATCTTCTATCTGTCTTAAAGTTTATTTCAGTCCTATCATCTGAGGCTTTAGAATACACCTCTGCAGAGGGGTAAAAAACCCACCAGACGGAGCCACCTGTTGGCCGTGGGTAGCGATCCGTGATGCTTAAGGACGGACTCTTGGTGGATGACAGTCCATGGCATTCAACACTCCACTTTGGGCCTTTAAGGCTGGACAGGCGGTCGGAGAGGCCCCTTCAATCAATCAGCTGGTTGCGTCAAACCCTAGCTCATATATGATTGTCCCAGCCCTATTGCCCTTATGGCAAGCCCCAACTCTTTTTATTTTATGGGTGCTTGAAAGCGGTGGTTGTGGGTCTTCATGTTCTGGGTATGACGTTAAACTCTAACTGATGGTGTGGTTCCAGTTCTGGGGACTTGGGAGCACCCCTTCATCACCATTGCTCCTAGGTCCACTCTGACCCGGAGTGGTAGTACCTGTTAGGGTCCCATCTATGGGCTAAATACAACGAAATGAGTTCTAGAAATATGTCTTAAAAATGAGTTTTTAAAAAAATTGTGTACCCATGGAGAACGAATAAAACAAATGTCTTCGACATAAAATGACCCAACAAGGGTTGACATGCCGTAAAATCCAGCCAACCCAACCAACAAATAAAGCTTATTTATTTATTTACTAGAAGTGGCTACCCGGCGTCGCCTGGGTATAGGAGGGATTTTTTAAAAGTTAGTCTCGCGATCCATTATTACTTATCACAAGTTAGATCCTCACTGGATGCCCCAATAAAATCCCCTACGTAAATATATAACAGTATAGTAATAAATTTTAATTCAATAATTTACAATTTAGAAAATACAATAGAAATGTTACAATAGAAATTTTAATTTTCAAATATCTTCCCAAATATAAATAAAATCTTCATTATTTTTGCTCAAAATAAAAACCCCTGGTGATAGTGAATGTATATATATATTTACTTTGTCGTTAATTGTTTTTATTTTCGAGTTTCCAAAACCGGACATACATATAAACTAACTGCCCTTTATATATGTACTAGAAATGGCTACCCCGGCGTCGCCTGGGTAGAGGGGATGCAAGAAAAAAGGTTAGTCCACGCATCCTATTATTATTGAATCGCGAGTTGATCCTGGTATTAATGCCCCATTAAAATCCCTATGTAAAAAAGACCTTGCGTTGATCCAGTCCACCTCGAAAGGAAAATCAATGGCTGCTATTTAATATATTTTACCCCCCCCCCCAAAAAAAAAAGAAATCCATGCTGTTATCATCTAAATTGAATTTTTTTTAATTATCTTCACGATATAAAATCAAATCTTCATTAATTTTACTCAAAAACCAAGCCTGGTGATTTAATGTGTATATATATTTACTTTGTCGTAATTGTTTTATTTTACAAGTTTCCTCCGGACATACAGATTCACACACACTGCCCTTTATATATGTATAGAAGATAGATAGATGATTTTTGTTTCTGGTTTATAACATTTTTGGGAAGAGAACAGATACCTTGAACCATGCCATCAGCCAAGCAAGACCTATCAATATTTAATACCTATTAAAATCAGTACAAGATTCTACACAAACCATATAACGTTATGCATTCGCCAACCCCTCCACTACGAGCAGGATGAGGACAGATTATTTTTTAAGCGGAGTAAAGCTGGTTTTTAATTCACAATTTTCCTTCTTAGATTGGTTGCCTTACCAGGTGTAAAGAACCGTCTGTCCTATTATTTACCCATAATGGCGGAGGAGGATAAAGGGACATTAGCGCAAATGAAACGCAAGCAACACTTTCCTTAGAATTTGAACTCAGGTCATAGGGACCTCCAAAATCACGTCACATGATCAGTTAGCATATTTAAGAAACAAACGTAAAATATATTTAACTTTTTAAATAAAAATCTCGAAAAAAAAAAAAAAAGAACATAAAAAGTTGTACAAAGAAAAAACAGTTAATTTAATGATCAAATTATCCAATGGAAAAAAAATACTCACCGTTATCTTGAAAAATAAGTAAAACCGTCCGTTGTTTTGTTGTTTTTTTTTTTGTTTTTTAAAGAGGTACCTTTTCTTTAGAACAAAAAGCGCAAATTAACATATTATGTTCTTCTTTGACGATTATACATTTAAATGTAGGTGGCTGTATTCGACATAAATTGTTTTTTCGGCGCATTAGTCAATAACCGATTATTGTTTTCAACGATTTAAAAAAAATTTATTATTCTTTTCTTTAAAAATGTGGGTGAAGTTTCAGAATAACTCTCCTGAATATGTTTTAGTAGTTGAACTATAGTCTACTGAAACAAAGAAAAGACAATAAGTATTTTACTAATTTATTATTATTATTATTATTATTATTATTATTATTATTATTATTATTATAGAATGAAATGAATGAAAATTTGAAAAACTATAAATTTAAAATTTCACAGTCAAATTAATTTGTTTTTAGATAATGCCAGTCGAATTTGCACCCGTTCAAATTTAAAATCGAAAATGAAATGAATGAAAATTTGAAAAAAATTTTTTTCTTAGAGATAAACTGATAAAATAATAAAGAACTATTTACTTTATTTTGCAAAAAGGCCGAGGTGATTCAAATAGACTTTACGCAAAAAAAAAAAAAAAAAATAATAAAATAAATAAAAAATAAATAAAATAAAAGAAGAAGCAACAGATCTCGCTTGTACACAGTAAAGAAACTCTAGGAACATAACTATTGTTCAGTGATACAATGCTCTTCCGTACATTCTAGGAAGCAAACATTGTTATTCAACAATAAAAATTACAAATTCTCTTTAAAATACTATAATATCGTGCATGGGTCAATTTTTTCGTAAACCACAATTCAAGAATTCAGCGTTATATTTAAATTTTAGTGAAAAAATAGATTTTGTATACAAAAAAATTGATTTTAAACATAAAAAAATGATTTAATCACACAAAATTAAAATCTCTTAAAAATGAATTTCTTTGAAAAATAATCTTTTTTCTTAACAATTCAATAGAATATAGTTTATATCAATTAAAAAAGCAAAAAAGTTTTCAAAGAATAAGATCATGGTTATTTTTAGCACTTTTATTCATGATTATTTTTTTTTACTAAAAATCCCGTATAGAGGCTTATAAAAATCTTCTGAAAAAAAAAAATCTTCTGATATAATTATTCAGACTCTTATCTTTATAGAAAAAAAAAAAATTAAAAATCGTTTTTTATGGGTTCATTTTTTTCATATTTCATAAAATAAAATGGAGGGGGGGTAGACATCGTAGAAAAATATTTCCCCTGATATATTTTAGGAAGAACCTATTTCAAACATAATTTCATCAAAAGGTTATAATTATCGAAATTTTCGAGAAAATCTGACCATTAATTGATTTTTCATAGAATAATAATTAAAAAAAAAAAATGGTAGTCGTAATTTGTTTGAGGATAAGTTAAATTTCAACTAATTTAATTTACAATTTTTAATGTAAACATTGTTTTTCAAAACTTTTTCAAAAATCATCGGGATTTTTTATTTCTTTCTAATGTTTTTTCTTTTGAATGGTCCAAAAATTTTTAATGTAATATTAACCTTTATTCAAGTTTCATTGTATCAAATATGGGGGGGGGGTAATTTGACAAAGATGATGGCATAGTGTCCCCAATTTTTTTTATTTTTAGGACTAGGTAACCTGGGGGTTGATATGGAGCATGTGCTGTTGCCCAATCAGGAAAGGCAAGAAACCAATGCAGTTTGTCAACGATATTGTCGCAGGAGTTGCTGTGTAGCACTGAAATTCAACATTACTCCACCTTAGGGACTCCGGTTCCGGATTTGTTTTCGGGATTTACTCCCCTAGCCTTTCCTCGGGATCATGTAAAGCCGCTCGGCAACGGTGGTCTTATAAAATACTCTTCCTTGTTTAGGGAAAATATTTTTTCGGGGTCTACCCCCCCTCATTTTATTTGATGAAATATGAAAAAATGAACCGACAAAAAACGATTTTTCCTTTTTTTTCCTTAATAAGATAAGAGTCTGAATAATTATATCAGAAGATTTTCATAAGTTTCAATGCGAGAGCTTTTTGTAAAAGAACCATGAATACAGAAAACATCAATAAAGATTATTGACCACGTTATAAAAAAAAAACGGACTGTTTTACTTATTTTTCAAGATAACGATGAGTAATTATTCCCCAATCGAATAATTTAATCTTTGAATTGACTGTTTTCTTTGTAACAACTCTTTATGTTCGTTGTTTCTTTTTTGCGAGATTTTAATAAAAAGTTCAAAAATATTTACGTTTCTTCCTTTAATATGGCCTAAACTGATCACGTGACCTATTTTGGTGATACCTAACATATTTGCAATAAAAGGCATTGGAGTCGGGAGAGAAAAGAAAAGAAAAGAAAAAAAAAATAGATAAGAAAAGAAAAGAAAGACGATTTTAACATAAGATAACTTTATTGTAACACCCCCACCACACACACACACAATTTTCTTTTCTCTTTTTTCTTTTACTTTTTTTTATATCTCTTAACGTTTTATACATAGCTGTCTCTTCAGTACTAACGACGCCATAGTTAGACCCAAAACTGGCGCAGCACCCCCCTGCCCCTCTCCCTCCGCACTGTCTGCGACCCGGGACGCATCCGCTCGTCCAGGAACTTATTGGTCTAAAGACTTCGCTCTTCAAGGGGTGTGGGGCTGTCGTGGCTCATCTGGCGAACACACTAAAAGTCTCAAATATTCATGTCCCTTCAAGTCAGCGAGATAGGCGATTGTTTCAAGTAGCCTCGCCGCTTCGGGTACAATCATCTAGAAAATAAGAAAGAACAGGTCACACGGTTTATCTGCTTGGCAATCAATCTGGATACCTGGCGCATGCACACGTGTCATATATATATATATATATATATATATATATATATATATATATAATATACATACATACACAAATATATATATGTGTGTGTGTGTGTGAGAGAGAGAGTGTGTATATATATATGTGTGTGTGTGCGTGTATGAGAGAGAGTGTATATATATATATGTGTGTGTGTGAGAGAGAGTGTGTGTATATATATATATATGTGTCTGCGTGTGTGTGTGTATGAGAGAGAGAGTGTGTATATATGTGTGTGTGTGTATGAGAAAGAGTGTGTATATATCTATGTGTGTGTGTGTGTATGTATGAGAGAGTGTGTATATGTGTGTGTGTGTGGTGTGTGAGAGAGAGAGAGAAGAGTGTGTGTGTCTGTATATATGTATATGTGAGTGAGAGAGAGAGTGTGTGTATATACATATATGTGTGTGGGAGAGAGTGTATATATATGAGTGTGCGTGTAAGAGAGAGGGAGTGTGTATATATATGTGTTTGTGTGTGAGAGAGAGAGAGTATGTATATGTATGAGTGTGTGTGTGTATATATATGTGTGTGTGTGTGTGTGAGAGAGAGAGAGAGAGAGAGAGAGAGAGAGAGAGAGAGTGTGTGTGTGTGTGTATATATGTGTGTGTCTGAGAGAGTGTGTATATATATGTATGTATATGTGTACTCTGTTCATACATACATATATATGTGTGTATGTATATATACGTATATATATTTATGTTATACATATCTGTGTATATATGTACTCTTTTCATATATATGTGTGTGTGTTTGTATATATGTGTCTATGAGGTTAAGTAAACAAGCAAATGTGTTTATTTTTATATGGCTTTAAGCCGACAATTTTTGGAGGATATGTGCTTAATTGAAGTCGTACCTAATTTTGAAAATGAATTAGTTACTAATTAATACATTTTAGTCGGGCATATATGTTCAAATGTAAGGCTAAACGAATAAAAATGTGTCTATGTATTTTGTATATGTGTATATATCTACTCTTTTCATATATATATTACTTCCATCTATAGATTATAAAGATATTTTTGAATAAATTATTCGTATTCAGTATTATTACTTGATGCTATATATTTGTAAATTATTGATATTAAGAGTAATTACTTAATAAGTTATGATTGTTTACTAGGTACCACCAATTTTATCTCCCACCCATAGAGAAAAATTGAAATAAAGATTAATATTATCTTAAAAAATTGTCCATTCGAAAGAAGAAACATTAAACAAACTCATGATGATTTTTAAAATAATTTCTTTTCAGCTTACGGAAATAATGAAAATCATAAACGAAAAACAATGTTTACATTTTTTCACCGTTAAATCAATTGAAATTTAACGTAGCCAAAAAAAAAAGATATGACTGCAGGCTTTAAAAAAAAAAATTCTATGAAAAATCAATTAATGGTTTCTCCCTTCAATATGGCCTAAACTGATCACGTGACCTATTTTGGAGGTACCTATTGTTTACTAAATTATTAGTTACTTGATGCTGGTTAGTTGGATTTTACGACATGTTAACCCTTATTAGGTTATTTTATGCCGAAGTCATTTTGTTTGATTCATTCTTATTGGATATTCATATTTTTCAAACTCAGTTTTTTTTATTAAACACATTTTTTGATATTCACTTTTTGATCTATTTAACCCATAGATGGGACCTAACAAGTACTACCACTCCGGGTCAGAGTGGATCTAGGAGTATTGGCGATAAAGAAGTACTCCACACTCCCCAGAGCTTCAAAATTGGAACTTCCTTAGATGCAGTTTAACGTCATACTCGAAGTGCCCCGAGCCTCCAAGGTCTAAATCAAACTCTGACCGGGAAAGTCAACTGTGGTTTTGCTCTGCGCTTAACAAAAAATGGGAGAGTCCAAGTGCTCTGACGCCTTCACCAAACTTATTACAGGGACTAGGTAATTGTCGTCTTTACCCTCTCGTACATTTGTGGATACCCAAATTAAACTGACCTTGTGTCATATCCTGACAAGAAACTGATACTACACCAATCCCAGTGCAAATGACCGGACAGCCTCGTTCTGATATTAAGAAGAAATTCCCGGAAGTGACACTTTGATCCTAAGTATCAGGCGGAAGCACTGTTACAGAAATAACGGACTGAAGTTGGTTTGTTTGTTTGTTGGATTTTACGGCACGTCAACCCTTATTGGGTTATTTTATACCGAAGACGTTTTCTTCTATTCATACTTGATAGATATTCACTTTTTTTTCTAAACAAAATTTTTAACACATTTTTTAAAAACTCATTTTTCCGATTTAACCCATAGAGGGAACCCTAATAGTTACTGCCACTCCGGGTCAGAGTTGACCGGGGAGAAATGGCGATTAAGGGATACTCCACACTCCCTAGAGCTCCAGAATTGGAATTTCACCAATAAATTCAGTTTAACGTCATATCCAGAGCACATTACGGATTGAGGAACACTGAAATAAACAATACGAAAAAAATGACTCATTATATATATATATATATATATATATATATATATATATATATATATATATTGTCTCTTTTTCTCATTCGTGTATATGCATAAAGATTAGAATTCCTTAAATTCTTTATATATACATATATTTATATATATATATATATATATATGTGCATATATATATATATATGTGTGTGCATATATATATGTGTGTGTGCATATATATATGTGTGTGTGTGCATATATATATATATATATATATATATATATATATGTGTGTGTGTGTGTGTGTGTGTGTGTGTTTAGAAATTTAAGGAATTCAAAGCTTTTTAGCATATTGTAGCCTATATTGGAATTGTTTTGAAGATATCTTCTGGGATATTCTGATAAGTAAATCCGATTTTATTTCATATCCCCCACCTTCCACTCACCCATAATACTTATCATTTTTTTCGAATGCCGTATTGCCTAATGATCGTAAAAACGTCAACATATTACTTGCACTATGTTTTTAATACCTGTAATACATATATATATATATATATATATATATATATATATATATATATATATGTTGAATTAAACAAAAGACACATCTCCTGTTCAACAATTTTATTTGTGATTTTTTCAAGTTTTTTTTTTTTAGCCAACTTTTTAATATTTAGGTGGAATTCGTGGATTAGTCCACCAAAGTTCATGTCCCGAGTAATTTGAAAAACTGGAACACATCACCCCTGATGATGGCACTTCGAAGTGCCGAAAATATTCGGACATGAACTTTTTATCGGCAAATCAATGTAAATATTTTCATTCCGGCTTAAAAAAAAAAATTTTTATTGAATTTTTACAAAACTGGAATTTCAAAACAATTTTCAAAAACAATTTTCATACCGTACACTCAGTCTGTTTCGATTTTGAAATTTTTAAAGGGTGGAGGGGAGGTTGTAAAATAACAACATTGATTTGCCGATAAAAATCTGGGGGTGGTGGTGAAATATCTATATCAATTTGCCAACAAAAACACGACTCGGAAAATATCTAAATCCGGTCGTAAATTCGCCTGACGCCGGTTCGCTAAAACATAGCATTAGTTAGGACAGGAGGCCGGGACGACAAAAAATAAAAATACCCGAAAATCGAAGATGTTTACAAACACATATATTTACCAACCCCTCCGCACGAGCAGGATGTGACACAAGGTCAATTTCTTAAGCGGAGTTCAACTCAGAGTTTTCCTTCTCCTAGACCGGTTGCATAACCAAGGTTAAAGAGCCCAGTCTGCCCTACTATTTACCCATAGCTGGAGGGAGAATTGGATTCATACCTTTCCCAAGGGTATTAGGGCTAAGTTAAAATGCAGTTACCGCGTCCAGGATTTGAACTCGTGGCGACGAGTCCATTTCCCATGACTTTAACCATTACACCACGCGCTTCCACACATCGACACAAACACACTAATACGTAATAAATACACATATATGTTTACAACATATATATGTATTTATTACATATTAGTGTGTTTAAGTCGATTTGGTTTGGTTTGTTTTACGGCATATTAACCTCGGTGGGTTATTTAATGCATACAAAGTTTTGAAATAAATTAATTCTTAATGGGTACTCAATTTTTTTATAAACATTTTTCTATTTAACTCATAGATGAGACCCCAACAGGTGTTTATGTATAAAGATTCATATGTATCTACAGCTGTTTAAACATTCATACACACATATGCACACGACACAAGCAATATTTACATACATACATAGCAATAGCCTAATGGCCCTATCTTGGGCTAGACGGGCAGTCGGAGAGGCCCCTCCGATCAATTGGCTGGTCACGTCAAGCCCTAGCACCTATATGATTTCCCAACCCTATTGCCTTTATGGCAAGCCCCAACCCCTTTTTATCATATGGGTGCTAGAAGGCGGTGGCTGCGGGTCTACATGTCCTGGGAATGATGTTAAACTCTATCTGATGGTGAGGTTCCAGTTTTGGAGGTTTGGGGAATGTAGAGCACCCCTTCGTCACTTCCTGGTCCACTCTGACCCGGAGTGGTAGTACCTGTTAGGGTCCCATCTATGGGTTAAATAGAAAAATGTATTTTTATAAAAAAATTGTATTATCCATTAAGAATTGATTTATTTCAAAACTTTATCGGCATTAAATGACCCACTGAGGTTGATATGCCGTAAAACAAAACCAAAACCAAACCAAACCAAACAAAATAGCATCATCTTTACAATCATATAACCCCACCACTAGAACCTTTCCTCTCATGAGCCCTCAAATGAATCATCTAACCCGCTGCAGATCCACAAAGTTTGATGCAAATATGACATAGGAAGGACGTCTTTCCCGTTGAATCAGATGATAAATTTATATGCTTATGCACCACATATACTCTTAAAAACCAGAAGCTGACTTACAGACTTTGTTACAGATTGCACAAGACATTGTTTGTTCCTGGAGTTTGCATGATTGCCTGATAGATTTCTACGATTGACATATCCAGCCTTAGAAAGCAGAATTCGACCACATGTCTGACATTTCCAACCCTCATGTTCTCTCCAATATGACAGGTCTCGAAGTTGACGCTTGGGGTTTTCATGCTCAATTCTTTCACTCTCAAAACTGTACAGACACATCTACATGAATTCTCCAGTCAGTCTCTTTAATGCCAGCTTTTCCCAGTTGCCAGGTTCTATTTTTATTTTATAAGGTTGTTTTTAAGCAATCCTTATACCTCTTCCAATGCTTATGCTGTAGCCTTTTGCCATCACGCAGCTGACCGTAAAGGAGTTTTTGGCATTCTAGAATTACTCATACACACAACATGACCTGCCCATCGCATTTGGGCCGTTATGATAAGAGTTTCAATGCTTGTGCATCCTGCCCTTATAAGGACTTCTGTGTTAGGTGTGTTGGAATTCCACTTGATGTTTAGAATGCGTTCAAACATTTCTGATGAAAGTGTTCAAGAATTTTCAAATGTCTTCTAAACAATGTCCACGTTTTCGGGGAGTACAATAGAACACTCAACACGCAGGACCCATAAACCTTCAATTTTGTTTTATGGGTAATGCTGGTATTAGACCATAACCGTTTTTAGAGCCTTCCATAGGCCACATATGCCTTCTCCAATACTAGAAAAACTCTCTCTCTTTCTCTCTCTGTCTCCCTCTCTCTCTCTCTCTCTCTCTCTCTATATATATATATATATATATAAAACTTGTTGGTAAATCCTCGTGGTGAGAAAAAACCCAGCTAATAATTTGATTGTAAAAATATACTACCAAACATTACCCGCGGAGGAAAAAAAAAGTTTTGGAAAAAAAGAAACCACCAAGATAATCGTACCAACAAAAAATAATCTATTGGTACAATATTTTGGGCAAAAGAAAAAACAATATATATATATATATATATATATACAAAACCGCCAGGAAACTAAAGCTAATAAGTAAAAAGTGCTCAACGCTTAAGTAGAGCAAATAATAAAGATAAATCTAATGAGTCAGATAAACCTACTAGTAGTTTCGCTTAATGCTCTTCAGGGCTAAGATCCGAGTCGGATCTTAGCCCTGAAGAGCATTAAGCGAAATTTTAGTAGATTTATCTGACTCATTAGATTTATCTTTATATATATATATATATATATATATATATATATATATATTTATTTTTCAGAGAAAGAGAAAGAGGTACAGAAATAAAAGGCAATATTGAATTAAATAGCAAGTATTAATGTCTTCTGTACATCTTTGAACACAGATATGCATATACATATGCACACCCCTCACGTATACGCCTACACACACACACACACACACACACACACACACACACACACACACACAACCCCTATACACCCAAAGAAAGAGAAAGAAAAAAAAAAGGAGGAATGAACCAAAAGAGAAAGAGGTTTGCTAAAAAGAGATTTAATATGGAATTTTCCTTGCTTTCTCTCTTTTTACTCTCTTTCTTCTCCTACCTTTCGTTATTCCAACCTCCTAAGGACAAGCACTCCCTCTTGAAAAATATCTCCCATAGCCCCCCTAGCTCCCCACGCCCACCCCGCCACTGCCGACAGAATGGCTCAAACGGCCTGCCCTCTATAAATAGTTTGTCGGTCGCCGAGCAATAAAATCGCTGTAGTGTAAGATAATTTTTTTAAAACGGTCAGCTACGCCAGCCAACCGGGCTGAGAAATTCTTGACATAGATATCTATTACCCTGTATAATCTTGTATGGCACAAGGATTCAAATGCAGAGCCCCCAAAAGGACCGAGCTCTTTACAGTACTTGTTTTATTGGTTCATGTCAAGGATGTCTATGAAAGTAACGCTTTTTTGTTGCTTACTGTCTGAGCAGGCATCGTAATGATGGGATCGTATAAATCCTAAGTGGTTTACTCACTCTTTTATATATACACTAGAAGCGGCTACCCAGCATCGCCTGGGTAGAAGGGGACCTGGTGTATTGATTTATTTACTTTTGAGATTTACAAATACTGGACATTTAAAAGTAGAATTGCAATGCTATTTCTATGTAATTTTAATTTCTAATTATATAAACCCAATTTTCATATTTTTTGCCCAAAAAGCAAGAACCGGTGATATTTAATGTGTATATATATTTACATAGTTGTTAATTATTTTATTTTCATAGTTCCATCCGGACATTCATACATACAAATTGCCTTTTATATATGGGTCAGCCTGTACAGGGTGACACAGAAAAAACAGAACCCAAATTATTTATTTTCACATTAAACTAACCCTAAACCCCAACCCCAACTCTAACCCTAACCCTAAATTCTAATTTATTTGTTTAATGGGGAAATTAACAGTTTTATTACAAAATTTGTGGGTTCTGTTTTTTCTGGGACACCCTAATTTACTAAACAAAAGTTCATAATTACTTATATATGTATAGGTATAGATAGATATTGGAGGCGCGTGGGCTAGTGGTTAGAAGTCGTGGGAAAATGGACTCGTCGAATTATTTCAATTTCCAAATTCTATTTTGAAAAGGCCATTATCAGTCCCAAGACAATGACTCATTCTTTGTATTATTATTCCCACAATCCATTCAGAGATTCTTTGAGTCTACTATCATATGGAAAGATTGGGTTTACATTTCCTGAATAGTAGCAAACAGCTCCTATTGTAGTTTCAGTTGTAGTAAACAACT
>CM042157.1:35051380-35060615 GCA_023376005.1 Doryteuthis pealeii | reverse complement strand
TGGGTATGTAAATATTGTCCTGTTGTCGTGTGCATATGGGTGTGCATATGTTGTGTATGAATGTAAACAGCTGCTAGATACATATAGAATCTTTAGACATCAAACACCTGTGGGTCTCATCTATGAGTTAAATACAAAAATTGTTTAAAAAAAATTGAGTACCCCATTAAGAATTTAATTTATTATCAAAACTTTGTGATGCATTAAATAACCACGAGGTTAATATGCCGTAAAACAAACCAAACCAAATCCGACTTAAACACCACTAATATGTAATAATACATTATATATGTTGTAAACATATATGTGTATTTATTAACGTATTAGTGTGTTTGGTGTCGATGTTGTGGAAGCGCGTCGGTGTTTTTTTATTTGTTTTTTTTTTTTTTTTTTTTTTTTTTTATTTTTTATCTTAGTCTTTTTTTTTTCTTTTTTTTTTTTTTATTTTTTTTTTTTTTTTTTATTTTTTTAATGGTTAAAGTCATGGGAATGGGACTCGTCGCCACGAGTTTCAAATCCTGGACGCGGTAACTGCATTTTTAACTTAGCCCTTAATACCCTTGGAAAGGTATGATCCAATTCTCCCCCAGCTATGGGTAATAGTAGGGCAGACTGGGCTCTGTAACCTTGGTTTATGCAACCGGTCTAGGAGAAGGAAAACTCTGAGTTGGAACTCCGCTAAGAAATTGACCTTCTGTGTCACATCCTGCTCTGCGGAGGTGAGTAAAATATATATGTGTTGTAACATCTTCCGTTTTCGGTTTAATTCTATTTTGTCGTCCCGGCCTCCTGCCTAAACTAATGCTATGTTTTTAGGAACCGGCGTCAGGCGAATTTACGACCGGATTTAGATGATTTTCCGAGTCGTGTTTTTGTGGCAAATTGATATAGATATTTCACCCCCACCCAGGATTTTTATCGGCAAATCAATGTGTTAGACAACCTCCCCTCCACCCTGTAAAAATTTCATAAATCGAAACAGATGAGTTACGGGTATTGAAAATTGTTTTGAAATTGTTTTGAAATTCCAGTTTTTGTTAAAAAAATTTCAATCAAACAATTTATTTTTTTTTTAAGCCGAATGGTTGGAAGAATATTTACATGATTGCCGAGAAAACTGGAACACATCACCCCTGATGATGGCACTTCGAAGTGCCGAAAATATTCGGGACATGAACTTTTTATCGGCAAATCAATGTAAATATTTTCCAACATTCCGGCTTAAAAAAAAAAAATTTTTATTGAATTTTTACAAAACTGGAATTTCAAAACAATTTTCAAAAACAATTTTCATACCGTACACTCAGTCTGTTTCGATTTTGAAATTTTTAAAGGGTGGAGGGGAGGTTGTAAATAACAACATTGATTTGCCGATAAAAATCTGGGGGTGGTGGTGAAATATCTATATCAATTTGCCAACAAAAACACGACTCGGAAAATATCTAAATCCGGTCGTAAATTCGCCTGACGCCGGTTCGCTAAAACATAGCATTAGTTAGGACAGGAGGCCGGGACGACAAAAAATAAAATACCCGAAAATCGAAGATGTTTACAACACATATATTTACCAACCCCTCCACACGAGCAGGATGTGACACAAGGTCAATTTCTTAAGCGGAGTTCAACTCAGAGTTTTCCTTCTCCTAGACCGGTTGCATAACCAAGGTTAAAGAGCCCAGTCTGCCCTACTATTTACCCATAGCTGGAGGGAGAATTGGATTCATACCTTTCCCAAGGGTATTAGGGCTAAGTTAAAATGCAGTTACCGCGTCCAGGATTTGAACTCGTGGCGACGAGTCCATTTCCCATGACTTTAACCATTACACCACGCGCTTCCACACATCGACACAAACACACTAATACGTAATAAATACACATATATGTTTACAACATATATATGTATTTATTACATATTAGTGTGTTTTTAAGTCGATTTGGTTTGGTTTTGTTTACGGCATATTAACCTCGGTGGGTTATTTAATGCATACAAAGTTTTGAAATAAATTAATTCTTAATGGGTACTCAATTTTTTTATAAACATTTTTCTATTTAACTCATAGATGAGACCCCAACAGGTGTTTATGTATAAAGATTCATATGTATCTACAGCTGTTTTAAACATTCATACACACATATGCACACCATATGCACACGACACAGAAACAATATTTTACATACATACATACATACATAGCAATAGCCTAATGGCCCTATCTTGGGCTAGACGGGCGGTCGGAGAGGCCCCCTCCGATCAATGGCTGGTCACGTCAAGCCCTAGCACCTATATGATTTCCCAACCCTATTGCCTTTATGGCAAGCCCCAACCCCTTTTTATCATATGGTGCTAGAAGGCGGTGGCTGCGGGTCTACATGTCCTGGAATGATGTTAAACTCTATCTGATGGTGAGGTTCCAGTTTTGGAGGTTTGGGGAATGTAGAGCTGGTCCACTCTGACCCTACCCGGAGTAAGAATGACTTATCGGTGATGCCGTAAACCTGTTAGGGTCCCATCTATGGGTTAAATAGAAAATGTATTTATAAAAAAATTGTATTATCCATTAAGAATTGATTTATTTCAAAACTTTATCGGCATTAAATGACCACTGAGGTTGATATGCCGTAAAACAAACCAAACCAAACCAAACCAAAATAGCATAATCTTTACAGATCACTGCCGTCTCTCACAATCATATAACCCCACCACTAGAACCTTTCCTCTCATGAGCCCTCAAATGAATCATCTAACCCGCTGCAGATCCACAAAGTTTGATGCAAATATGACATAGGAAGGACGTCCTTCCCGTTGAATCAGATGATAAATTTATATGCTTATGCACCACTATATCTCTTAAGACCAGAAGCTGACTTACAGACTTTGTTACAGATTGCACAAGACACATTGTTGTTCCTGGAGTTTGCATGACTTGTCCCTGATTAGATTTCCTACGATTGACATATCCAGCCTTAGAAAGCAGAATTCGACCACATGTCTGACATTTCCAACCCTTCATGTTCTCTCCAATATGACAGGTCTCGAAGTTGACGCTTGGGGTTTTCATGCTCAATTCTTTCACTCTCAAAACTTGTACAGACACCATCTACATGAATTCTCCAGTCAGTTCTCTTTAATGCCAGCTTTTCCCAGTTGCCAGGTTCTATTTTTATTTTATAAGGTTGTTTTTTAAGCAATCCTTATACCTCTTCCAATGCTTATGCTGTAGCCTTTTGCCATCACGCAGCTGACCGTAAAGGAGTTGCTTTGGCATTCTAGAATTACTCATACACACAACATGACCTGCCCATCGCATTTGGGCCGTTATGATAAGAGTTTCAATGCTTGTGCATCCTGCCCTTATAAGGACTTCTGTGTTAGGTGTGTTGGAATTCCACTTGATGTTTAGAATGCGTTTCAAACATTTCTGATGAAATGTTCAATAATTTTCAAATGTCTTCGAAACAAAGTCCACGTTTTCGGGGAGTACAATAGAACACTCAACACGCAGGACCTATAAACCTTCAATTTTGTTTTATGGGTAATGCTGGTATTAGACCATAACCGTTTTTCGAGCCTTCCATAGGCCACATATGCCTTCTCCAATACTAGAAAAACTCTCTCTCTTTCTCTCTGGCTCTCTCTCTCTCTCTCTCTATATATATATATATATAACTTGTTGGTAAATCCTCGTGGTGAGAAAAAACCCAGCTAATAGTTTGATTGTAAAAATATACTACCAAACATCAACCGGGGGAGGAAAAAAAAAGTTTTGGAAAAAAGAAACCACCAAGATAATCGTACCAACAAAAATAATCTATTGGTACAATATTTTGGGCAAAAGAAAAAACAATATATATATATATATATATATATAATATATATATATATATATATACAAAACCGCCAGGAAACTAAAGCTAATAAGTAAAAAGTGCTCAACGCCTAAGTAGAGCAAATAATAAAGATAAATCTAATGAGTCAGATAAACCTACTAAACGTTTCGCTTAATGCTCTTCAGGGTTAAGATCCGAGTCGGATCTTAGCCCTGAAGAGCATTAAGCGAAACTTTTAGTAGATTTATCTGACTCATTAGATTTATCTTTATATATATATAATATATATATATATATATATATATATTTATTTTTCAGAGAAAGAGAAAGAGGTACAGAAAATAAAAGGCAATATTGAATTAAATAGCAAGTATTAATGTCTTCTGTACATCTTTGAACACAGATATGCATATACATATGCACACCCCTCACGTATACGCCTACACACACACACACACACACACACACACACACACACACACACACACACAACCCCCCTATACACCCAAAGAAAGAGAAAGAAAGAAAAAAAGGAGAATGAACCAAAAGAGAAAGAGGTTTGCTAAAAGAGATTTAATATGGAATTTTCCTTGCTTTCTCTTCTTTTTACTCTCTTTCTTCTCCTACCTTTCGTTATTCCAACCTCCTAAGGACAAGGCACTCCCCTCTTGAAAAATATCTCCCATAGCCCCCCTAGCTCCCCACGCCCACCCCGCCACTGCCGACAGAATGGCTCAAACGGCCTGCCCTCTATAAATAGTTTGTCGGTCGCCGAGCAATAAAATCGCTGTAGTGTAAGATAATTTTTTTTAAAACGGTCAGCTACGCCAGCCAACCGGGCTGAGAAATTCTTGACATAGATATCTATTACCCTGTATAATCTTGTATGGCACAAGGATTCAAATGCAGAGCCCCCAAAAGGACCGAGCTCTTTACAGTACTTGTTTTATTGGTTCATGTCAAGGATGTCTATGAAAGTAACCGCTTTTTGTTGCTTACTGTCTGAGCAGGCATCGTAATGATGGGATCGTAGAAATCCTAAGTGGTTTACTCACTCTTTTATATATACACTAGAAGCGGCTACCCAGCATCGACTGGGTAGAAGGGGGACCCTGGTGTATTGATTTGTTTACTTTTGAGATTTACAAATACTGGACATTTAAAAGTAGAATTTCAATGCTATTTCTATGTAATTTTAATTTCTAATTATTTTCGAATATAAAACCCAATCTTCCTATTTTTTGCCCAAAAAGCAAGAACTGGTGATATTTAATGTGTATATATATTTACATAGTTGTTAATTATTTTATTTTCATAGTTCCATCCGGACATTCATACATACATTCATACATACAAATTGCATTTTATATGTAGGTCAGCTTGTACAGGGTGACACAGAAAAAACAGAACCCAAATTATTTATTTTCCCATTAAACTAACCCTAAACCCTAAACCCCAACCCTAACACTAACTCTAACCCTAAATCCTAATTTATTTGTTTAATGGGAAAATTAACAGTTTTATTACAAAATTTGTGGGTTCTGTTTTTTCTGGGACACCCTAATTTACTAAACAAAAGTTCATAATTACTTATATATGTATAGAGTATAGATAGATATTGGAGGCGCGTGGGCTAGTGGTTAGAGTCCTGGAAAATGGACTCGTCGATTCGAGTTCAATTCCTAGACGAACCTGTTGGTATTTCATATAGCGCTAATATCCTTGGGAAAGGCATGAATCCATATATTCTCCCTCTAGCTATGGGTTAAATAGTAGGGCAGACTGGGCTCTTTAACCATGGGTCGGTAACCAGTCTAGGAGAGGGATAACTATGAATTCAAAATTCCTGAGGTTGATTGGGTTCGTGGCATTCCTTGATGCACCAATTCTTTCCTATCGACTGTGCCAAAAAGTGTGGAATGGTCCTACACAAGCCTTCACCAATTTTGTAGTTAAAAAACACCAGAAAGAATTATTGATACTCGGAATATTCGCTTTATCAAATTTGGATTTTTATGTCTTTTTTTGGTATAGGTCAGCGGGTGCACTTTGGATTCAAGTTAACTCTTTGCCTACCAAAATTCCCCCACGGCTGTACCAAATTTTCTTAGTATTTTTTACTTGTATGATCGGATATTTCAAATTTCACTATCTATTCACCTTAAAACTCATTCTATTCAAATAAAGTCCTATCATTATTGTAATCTGAATCCTTCTACTCAAGTTCAGCGTGACCTCACCTTAAGTCAATGATAAAAACATATACCTCTCTCTCTCTCTCTCTCTCTCTCTCTCTCTCTCATTCTTGTTTTTTTCTTTCCTTCTTTTCATTATGTTCCATTGAAACAGAATAGCGTTATCGCTTCTGCGTTCTGAACCCCCTCTCTCTATCTTCCTCCTGCTCTCTTTCTTTGCTTAACTCTTTGCCTACCAAATTTCCCCCATGGCTGTACCAAATTTTCTGGGTAATTTCTATTCAAATAAAGTCCTATCATTATTGTAATCTGAGTCCTTCTGTTCAATTATAATCAAGTAACCATCAGTTTTTGTACTTGCCTGCAGTGGTAAGAGAGCCGGTGTGAGCGGTTTAAAGTAGACAAAGAGTTAAACTTGGTTATGCAACCATCATAGGAGAAGGAAAACTCAAAATTCAAACCTGTTAACTCTTTGCCTACCAAACTTCCCCCACGGCAGTACGAAATTTTCCTGGTATTTTTTTTCCTGTATGATGGTATATTTTAAAATTCACTATCTATTCACCACAGAACTCATTCTATTCAAATAAATCCCTATTATTATTATTATTATTATTATTATTATTATTATTATATACTAGCAAATATATGCACCCTCCGGGTGCAAGTATTTAAGTTTTAATATAATAAAATATCCTGTTAAATTAGAAAGGCTAATAAAACTGAATAAGAATTCAGATAGAAATATTTGGAACAGAGGGGGTATAATCGGAAAATAGAACAACTTTGAAACTAACTCTTCCATCATTTTCCATTAATCCCGTCTTCAGTGGTAAATTTCCCTAATTTAACTATTTAGTTAAAATAGGAAGTAAAGGATAAAATTACACTTATTTCTTTATGTTAATAGATTTCTGTTAAGATTTATCCCCGAGATTTTTGCTCATATTTATTAAGATAAAACCAAATAATTAGAAATCAATAATACTAAGCATATATTTATTAAAATCAAATTTTTAAAGATCAATATGCAAATTAGCCTTCCCATTCACACTGTAAACCGCTATTTCGTTGAATATATAAATATAATTGCATGTTATTAGTATGTAGATATTGTTAAAAGTCTTAATGTGAAACAATTGAGGTTTAAATAAAAAAATAAAATCATGGAGAATGTGTGTAAATAACAAAGGGAATTGTGACTTGTGTAGTAGTATAGTTTCGGTTACAGACAGACAAACCCACAATCTCCATTATAATAAGATTATTATTATTATTCTAATTCTAATCTGAGTTCTTCTGCTCAATTATAATCAACTAACCATCAGTTATTGTACTTTGCTTGGGTGTGCTATGCGTAGTATCGCAATGATGGGAGAGCCGCTTTGAGCGGTTTAAAGCAGGCAAAGTGTTAAGACGCGATCAGAGGATGGTGATGAATTAGGTCTACAAGCAGGAAAGGGGTTATGACAATTACCCTTTGAAACTTTTTCAGAATCAGAATCCCGTCTAAATCAAAAGGAGAAATTTCAAATAAATTAAAGTCGATGATATTTTAAAGGTAAGCCGAGGAATAAAAATTTACGTTTCACTTTCTTCACTTAGCGCAACGGTTATTGTCGCTGGATATGGAATTGACAACCCAAGTTCAAATCTGACCTGGGTATGACGTTAGACTGCATCAAATGGTGAAGTTTCAATTCTGGAGCTATGAGGTATGTGGAGTACCCCTTCGTCACCATTACTCTTGGTCCACCCTGACCCGGAGTGGTAGTGTCTTTTAGGGTTTAATCTATGGGTTAAATAGATTTTAAAAAAGAGTATTAAAAAGTATGTTTAAAAAATTGAATACTTAACAAGAATAAATAAAACAAAACAATTTCGGCATAAAATAACCCAACAAGTGTTGACATGCCGTAAAAGTCAATCAACCAAGTTCAAATCCCGGACAGAGCTGTTTGCAATTCACTTCACGTTGATGCCTCTGTGAAAGGCATGAACCCCTCTGTTCTTCCTCCAACAATTGGTAAGTAGTATTATCTGCGTTATTCGGACTATTGTCCTCATCTTCATTGTTATCTGTACAACATTTCGTTTGGACACATGGCCTGGTGGATAATGTAGTTAGGTTAAGACAGTTCTAAGTGACAGTTATCTCTGGATTCCAGGTTCAATCCTGAGCGGCGGCAGTAACATAGAAAAATAATTAACAAAACTCCTACCCCAGCTATGGTTAGTGGAATGAGAACAGGATACCCCCGTGAACTGAATAAAGGGTTAGGTTCAAAGTTCCGTGATGGCTCCCGATTATGACAAGAAGGTTCCCGACTACGACAAGAAAGTTCCCGAGCCCGAAAAGAAGGTTCCAGAGTCCGAGAAGGTTCCCGAGTCCGAAAAGAAATACCTGAAGAAAGCCGGGGGGGGGGGTCATATCGACCGAAACGTTGTACAGATAACAATGAAGATGAGGACAATAGTTCGAATAACGCAGATAATACTAATCATCAAGCCTCATCTCAAACATTCAGAGAAATAATTGGTAAGTAGTAGGGCAGACGGGATTCTTTAGTCTTGGTAAAAACACCAATTTAGGCGAAGGACACCTCTGAATTCAAACATCACTTAAAATTCACATTGTGTCGCAATCCTTCCCGATTCCAAGGCAAATGAACCGGCCTTGCGACACGAAAATGCTGAGGGTGCAAAACACCCCTGCCCGTAGACAGAGAACGCAAATGTTGCATTGTTACTTCTCTCGAGTCTGGAAAGTAATAGAGGGTATTGACGTGGCCGCTTCCACTTTTATGATGTTGCTTTCCACGCCACCTAGCGCCTATTGGTAGACACGGGAGGTAACTACCTCTGGTGTCCCCTATTGTTAAATAGGATAACCGTGGTGAGTAAGAAATGTAATCCTTACACTGGTTTATTCACCCTGTCCCCCATTGGATTGTTAGCTGTAATTGGTCGGTCGTATATATTCAGTAATCCATGGCTAGGTTGGGGTAATAAAGGACTATTTGCTCGTAAATTCCTATCATAAAATAAACTGAACCCCCATTTTATGTCGGTGTTTTTGCAATAAATATTTTATTTTTTTTGCACCCGTTATTTTACAATACTGAATATATTTTCTTTATTTATTTTAATATTCACTTCAATGTATATATTCTAAAAGTTTTTTATTTTGTGAGAATGGTTAGTTTTAAAGT
>CM042157.1:35036380-35043880 GCA_023376005.1 Doryteuthis pealeii | reverse complement strand
AGGGTTCATGAGTTTCAAAAAGAACGGAAACATCTCCACACTCGACGGCAAGCCTCTTAAGCCATTAGCACAATTCACGTACCTAGGTGGTAATATCTCATCCACAGAAAGCGATGTTAATACACGAATAGCAAACGCATGGTCGGCCACAAGCAAATTATCAGTCATATGGAGGCCCGATCTCCCTGACAAGCTGAAGCGACAGTTCTTCCATGCTGTGGTTGTATCAGTGCTGCTATATGGCTGCACTACTTGGACCCTAACGAAGCGTCTTGAGAATAAGCTAGATGGGAGCTGCACAAGAATGCTGCGTGCAGTCTTGAACAAGTCGTGGAAACAGCACCCCACAAGGAAGCAGCTGTACGGTCACTTGCCTCCCATCTCACAAACTATCCGAGTGAGACGGACAAGGCATGCAGAACACTGCTGGATGAGCAAGGACGAGCTCATAAACTACGTTCTCCTGTGGAAGCCAACACATGGACATGCAAGTGTGGGGCGCCCAGCAAGGACCTACATTGACCAACTATGCATGGATGCTGGTTGCTGCACAGAAGATCTCCCAGGTGCAATGAGTGATAGAGAAGGTTGGCGAGAGATTGTCATGATATCCGTGCTGCATGCGCGACATGATGATGATGATGAAGTGATTTCCAAGGGTTTTTTTTAAAACTTCAATTAAAAATCTTTGAATAAATGTATATTTTTTTAATTAGTCATATTAGTTATTTTTATGCTCTAAACATTATATACATTCAGAATTTGTATCACCCAAAAACTAAGAAACTAAAACAGTTTTTGTAAATAACAACACAATAATCTTTTTGTTGTTTGTTATTGTTTGTTTATAAAGAAAATTACCTATCTATCTATCTCAGTGTGTTCATATCTATCTATCTATCTATCTATCTGTATATCTATCTCAGTGTGTTCATATCTCTATCCCTCTCTCTCTCTCTCTCTCTCTCTCTTTTCTCTCTCTCTCTCTCTCTCTCTCTCTCTATATAATATATATATATATATATAATATATATAATATAATATATAATATAATCCAAAAGTCCAGAGAAGAAATCTTCCTTACGACACAAGAGTTTTATATAAAAAACCTGTCGTAGTTTGAGAGCCCAATATGTTCTCTTAATGTTAGAGTCACAGAGCAAATATATAAGTAAAGAATAACAAAAGACTTAGAGATTTAGCATTATAGTCTATTTCAGGGAGCTTAGACAAAGTGTCTAAATCTCCCTACTCAACAGATGCGAATCATGATGATTCGCATATGATGAGTCGGGAGGTTTAGACTCTTTGTCTAAGCTCCCTGAAATAGACTAAAACGCTAAATCTCTAAGTCTTTTCTTATTTCTTTACTCATATATATATATATATATATATATATACTTGATATTTTTATACTTATTTGTCCAATATCTTCTTATTATAATGGAGATTGTGTGTTTTTCTGTCTGTAACCGAAACTATATTACTACTCAAGTCACAATTTCCTTAGTTATTGACATCACATTCTCCATGATATTAATTTTATTTAAATCTCGATTATTAATAAAATTGTTGTACATTATTAATACTGTTAACCATATCTACATATTTGCAACAAGCAATTATATTTATATATACAACAAAATAGCGGTTTATTGTGTGAACGGGAAGGCTAATTTGCATATTGATATTAAAAATGTAATTTTATTAAATATGTGCTTAGTATTATTGATTTTTAACTGTTTGGATTTATTTTAATGAATATAAGCAAAAATCTCTTCAATGAATCTTAAATGAAATCGATTAACAAGAAAAGATAACTGTCATTTTATTCTTTACTTCCTCTTTTAACTAAATACTTAAATTTTTCTATTATACCTCCCTCTGTATCTAATCATTTTATCTGCATTCTTATTTAGTTTTATTAGCCTTTCTAATTTAATACAATACTTTATTACATTAAAACTTAGATACTTGCACCCGGAGGGTGCATATATTTGCTAGTTTACAGAAAAAAAGAAAAGAAAATTAAAGCCCATTCTTATTTTTTGTGTTTTGTTTATTTCTGTTCGAACGATCTTAAGTTTTTTGTTTAGTTCAAAAACCGAATAACTGTGTGAATTTCAAACATGGCGGTAGCGTTAATCCACTAGAAACGGCTGACAAACCAAAATTAAGAATGTAGACTGTGAATTGAGGGGTGTAAATTTTTACTCTAGTCTACCGGACAGATATTAGTGGAATATGAGAGAAAGTCCAATGTATATATTTTCAATTTCTCAACTGGGATTAATACTTTAAATAAAAATCAAACTAACTTAATATAAGTTAATTCATTTAATTTAACTAAGGAATTACATCGACTTATTTAACGTAGGGTTGGGTCCAGAGGAAATCATTTCAATTTGATTGAAACCATGGTAGACCCTTGATTTTGATATTATTAGTATTATTACTGCTCTTTTTTATTTTTAAAATATTGGATTATTTATTATACCACTGCGACGGAATATATGTATATATATATACCCTCAATACATATATATATATTATATATATATATATATTATATATTATATATATATATATTATATATATATATATATATATATATATGATGTGAATTTTTGTGACCCGGGGTTTCATGCGTCATTACATAAAAAAAAAGAATCCGATGAATACCTAGTGGACTAGTGATAACACCATATATATATATATAATACATATATATATATATATATATATATTACTATATATATATATATATATATATATTATATATATATATATATATTATTTACTATAATATATATATATATATATATATATATATATATATTACTATATATATATATATATATATATTATATATAATATATATATATATATATATATTACTATATATATATATATATATAATATTACTAATATATATATAATATATATTACTATATATATATATATATATATATATATATATATATATATATATATTACTATATATATATATATTATATATATATATATATATATATATATATTACTATATATATATATATATATTATATATATATATATATATATATACTTATATATATATATATATATATATATATATATATATATATACATATATATATATTATATATATATATATATATATATATTATATATTATATATACTACTATATATATATATACTATATATACTAATATATATATATATATATATATATATATATATATATATATATATATATTACTATAATATTATATATATTACTATATATATATATATTATATATATATATATATATATATATATATATATATATATATATACTATATATTATATATATTATATATATATATATATATATATACTATATATATATATATATATTATATATATATATATATATATATATATATATATATACTATATATATATATATATAATTACTATATATATATTACTATATATATATATATTACTATATATATATATATATATATTACTATATATATATATATATATATATTCTATATATATATATATATATATATATTACTATATATATATATATATATTACTATATATATATATATATATATATATATATATATATATATATATATATACTATATATATATTATATATTATATATTATATATACTTATATATATCATATATTACTATATATATATATTATATATACTATATATATATATATATATATATATATATATATATTATATATATATAATATTATATTACTATATATATATATATATAATATATATATATATTACTATATATATATATAGTATATATATATATATATATATATATATATATATTACTATATATATATATATATTACTATATATATATATATATATATATATATATATATATTATATATATATATATATTATATATATATATATATATATAATATATATATATATTACTATATATATATTATATATATATATATATATATTTACTATATATATATATATATAATTTATATATATATATATACTATATAATATATATATTATATATATATAATATATTACTATATATATATATATATATATATATATATATATATTTATTACTATATATATTATATATATATATATTACATATATATAATATTTATATATAATATATATTATATATAATATATATATTACTATATGTATATATATATATATTACTATATGTATATATATATAATATATTACTATATATATATATTACTATATATATATTACTATATATATATATATATATATATATATTATATATTATATATATATTTATATATATATATATATATATATATATATATATATATATATATATATATATATATATATATATATATATATACTATATATATATATATTACTATATATATATATAGAAAAAGAAAGAAAGAAAGAAAGAAAGGGGGGCCAACGTCAAGAAAATCGTTTTCGCAAGGGTTCGGCATCATATCTTGAACGAATCCAGGCGAATGGACGCCCCCTCCCCCACACACCCCCTCCCCCAATCCGAGCTCTGAAGAACACCAGGAAAAAAAAATAAGGGAAGCGATACACTAAGTGGAGTGGTTTTTGCCAAGGTCGATATTGTTTCGTCTTCGAGAAAGTTCAATGCACAAAATGGCGGCGGCTGCGGTGGCGGCGGTGGTGTTCCCTTCTGCACTGGCACCGCTTATGATGATGATGATGGTGATGCTGGTGATGGTGATGATGGTGGGTGCAGTGCGAGCGGGGTGTTTAGGTCGGAGGTAGATGCTGTGGTGATTGCGGTCGTAGTGAGTGGCAGAGATTAGACATTTGTCAGAAAGAAGGGGGGGGGGAAACAACAACAAATAAGATAAAAAAAACAAAAAAAAAAAACAAATAGATAAAAAAAATAAAGAAAAAAAAAAATAAACAAAAAAAATAAAAAAATAAATAAACAAAAAAATAAACAAAAAAAATCATCTAATGACAGAATAAAAAGAAAAATGTTATTTACCACACTAACCCCCCCCCACACACACTGTTTATTATTTTTTTGCATTTTGTTTTGTATTTTGTTTTGTTTCTCAATCGAGAAAAGCAGTCGTGTTATTTGTTTAGGGAGTCGAAGAAGTGGTTATTGAAGTACGCGGGGGTCGAAAAGAAAGACAAGTTAGGGGTTGGGGGGGGTGTAGATAAAAAGATATGTATTGGGTATGCTGATGGGGGGGGGGGGGTTAAAAAAGTAAATAAAAAAATAAACAAAACAAAAATAAGAAGAAAAAAAAGGGAAAATGAGGGAGTAATCAGTAATAAGGAGTTACACGAGAAAGAAAGACTTAGAAGTAAAAGAAAGAAAAAGGAGGAAGAGAGAGAAAGAGAGAGAAGGGGGAAGAGAGAGGAAGGGAGAGGGAGAGAGAAGAGAGAGAGAGAGGGGAAGAGAGAGGAAGAAAGAGAGGGGGGAGGAAGAGAGAGGAAGAGAGAGAAGGGGGTGTAGGAAAAGAGGGGCAGTGTGTGTGACCGCTGATAGACTAATCAAAACTAATTAGTAAATTTAATTCAATCTTTTTCATTGCCTGTACTACACACACACACACACACACATACACACATACACACATACTCACAACACACACACACACACACCACACACACACACACACCACACAGATATATATATATATATATATATATATATATATATATATATGATAGAGTAAAATACATTTAAGTTGCGATTGTTACCATTGGTTTCCAGGCAGTGTGCTAGCCACTTATCATCAAGACAATGCGCCCATGAAAGAATAAACAGGATTAGTTGCATATTCTTTCATGGTCGCATTGTCTTGATTTTTAAAGTTAATCGATCTTTTAAAATGTCATATTAGAATTCGTGGGTAATTTGATGCCAAACCCATCCTTTTGGAAGAACAGTAGTTAGTAGCGAATGGGGTCCATACCTTTCCCAAGGGTATCAGTCCGAAACTACGATGTCGCAGTCCAACACGTTTGCCACTACGCCACAGGGACCCCCCCCCCATTTTTAAGAGTTAAAGAAACGTTAGAATCAATGTGCTAAGTCGTCCCCCCCTTCACGACCGAAAAGTATTTAATACTTCCCCTTCCCTATCACTTTCACCCTCATATTCCACAGTTTTTTTCAATTCTCTAGCAAGGTCCAAGTATTTGTTTATCTTTTCGTTTTCTTGCATCTTCGCCCTGTGATCTGCTGGGAATGCAAAATCTACCACTTAACAAATTCTCTTTTTCATGATAATCAATACTAGGTCAAGTCTTCTGGCTGGGATAAGGTAATCCGTCTGTATCTCAAAATCCAAGAGAATTTTATGCATTTCATTCTCAAGAACAGATTCTGCTTTATGCATATACCATTTTGTTGCATGGTCAAAATTTAGTTTCTTGCACTATTCCCAGTGGATCACCTTTCCAACCCAGTCATGCCTAGCCTTGTATTCTCGTTGTTCTAGTTTGCTGTATTCGCCTATTACTCATTAGATGGTCTCATCTCTGTCTCGACATTTCCTATATTTGATAACTTGTTGTGTCTTATCTATTTTTGCTTTAATATAATTTGTTCTTGTGGTCGTATTGTTTTGTGCTGCAATTATTGGCGTCTTGATTTCTATTTTGAGGTTTACTTTTCTTAAACACATCCAATCTCTCCACTTTGTCGCTTGTGTTGTATATTGAAGATATTTAAAAGAAGGTGAAAACGGAAATAGGGTCTTCCGGTTGGACCAAGGCAGGGGAAGACGAAAAGAGTAACAAAGGACTTTTCCCGTCTAAAGCGAACAAAGAAAGATGGGTAAAAATAAGTTCGGAAATATATTTGTCCGCTGATAAATATAACAAAAGAAAACGCGTAGGCGTTTGATATATATATAAAAGGAAGTCAGGGATCCCAGGTCAGTTAAAAGAGTCAGACAGCGGACGGCGAACAGAGCACAAGGAGCGACCGTCGACACGATCCATCGCTGCCAGTGGGCAGTGAGGTTCGTCCACCCCTTCCACCTCCCCAGTGCCAGTCATCCCGACAGTAGTAGTAGTCATCGTCAACCCTTGAGCATTCCTATTGTCACGCTCGCCATCCACCAGCCGAGGGAGAGAAATAAAGTCAACTCCTACTATACCCATGTGTTGTGGTTTCTTAAGTCCGACTACATACTTCGCCAAGTGATATACATACTCGCAACATATACTAACTACACGATTCAGCAGCATGAATTGGAAGCTGCTATACAACATATAGAATTTGATGCCAGTACGCAACACTTAAAGTATCCATGTAATTGTTTTTCTTTCCATTTATCTTTTCTGTTTATATTTTGATTAGTTTGAACTTATATCCAAATTTAAGGAGAGCTATGAGGATATGCCATATTGACATTGTAAGGAAGCGTGTGGAGTAATGGTTAAAATTTTGGGAAATGGACTCGTCGCCCCGAATTCAAATCC
>CM042157.1:35031380-35033880 GCA_023376005.1 Doryteuthis pealeii | reverse complement strand
AACTATTTGCTGGGTTTTTCTCACCGCGGGGATTTACCAACAAGTTTGGTATATTAAATTATAATATATATATATATATATATATATAATATATATATTTTCTGTGTGTGCGTTTGTATGTGTGTGCACGCGCGTGTGTGTTTGTACATATAAATGAACAGACTGAGATAGGTACAGATAGATGAATATGAACAGATTTAGAGATATAGATAGACACAGACTTAGATCGATTAATAATTAGATACCTACATATATATATGGGCGAACTGAGGTAGATAGATATACTGAGAAAGAAAGGTAGATTGATAGATATATATGAACATACTGAGAAAGAAAGAAAGAAAGAAAGATAGATAAATAAATAGATAGATAGATATGAATAGACTGACATAGATAGATAGATACGAACATATTGAGATAGATAAATTGGAACATACTGAGATAGATAGATAGATAGATACGAACATACTGATAGATAGATAAGAACATACTGAGATAGATAGATAAATAGATACATAGGAACATACTGAGATAGCTAGTTACCGCTGTTAGATAGATCATGAGGTATTTTTCTTTATTGTCTTCTTTACTCTTAATTAGTTTTCTTTTCGTGTTTTTACTGAGATAGTGATAGATAGATAGGAACATAATGAGCTAGAATGATATATATATAGATAGATAGAAGGAATCTACTGATCGATAGATAGAAGGAATCTACTGAGATAGATAGATGATAAGATAGATAGATACGAACATACTGATAGATAGATAGGAACATACTGAGATAGAAAGATAAATGAGATACATAGGAACATTCTGAGATAGCATTAGCTTAGTTAGATAGATAGAACATACTGAGTATAAAAAGATAGCTAAAACATAATGAGATAGATAGATATATAGATAGATAGATAGGAATCTACTGAGATAGATAGATAGATAGATAGATAGATAGATAGATAGGACCATACTGAGATAGCTAGTTAGATAGTTACGATAAATAGAGAATGGAACATATGAGATAGAAAGAAGGAGTAGGACATAATGAGAATAATAGATAGATAGATAGATAGGATATACTGAGATAGATAGATAGGAATCTAGCTGATATAGATAGAGTAGAAAATAACTGGGATAGATAGATAGGATAGATAGATAGATAAGGAATCATACGGAGATAACTAGTAGATAGATAGCTAGGAACATACTGAGATAGAAAGATAGACAGGAACATAATGTAGAGATATGATAGATAGATATGAATATACTGAGATAGAATAGATAGATAGGAATCTACTGAGATAGATAGATAGATAGGATAGGAAATATAGTGAGATAGATAGATTGATAGATAAAGATAGAATAGGAACATAATAAAACAGATAAGAAGTACTGAGAGATAGATAGATAGGATTAAAATGGATTTATGTTCTTTGACTGACTATGATCTCTAGATAAGTTTGTATAGATATGGTTACGAAAAGTATTAGTATTTAGAGATAGACATGATTATGATGATATATGAGTAACAGATAGACGTAAGAGAAAAACAAAAAAACTTGCAACCCACCCCCCCAGAAAAAAATAAAAAATCCGAACAAAATCTTTAAACCTTCCACCCTACAAGACACTTGCAGATAAATATACGTTTCTAAGCACTTTGTAGTTGGTGTTTCCAATTCTCGCTTTGAAGAAGAAATCATATTTTTCGCGATTGCCAAACAACAACAGAATGTGACAAGGATAGGAAAAAAAAAAAAAGAAAAAAAAGAAGAAAAAAAAAAAAGATTTGAAATGCCCTGCCAGTGCGTTGAGAATTTAAGATGGTAAAAAAAAAATGGAAGATGGAAGATGGAGGATCCGTCAAAACAATCCTACAAAAATAACACATAACATTCAGAGACTTACTTCACATCAGGGATAGTCGAGGCTTGAAGTTATTTGCTGTATATACCGGTTCAAATTTAGAAACATATATATATATATTATATATATATATATATATATATATATATATATTATGATAAGTATCATATACACACTCGGTGTGTTTAATGATATGGCTTTTTTTAGCCGACAATTTTGGGGAGAATTGTGCTTAATTGAAGTCGAACCTAATTTTGAAGTCAATTAATTAATAATTTATTATTAATCTTCAAAATTAGGTACGACTTCAATTAAGCACAATTCTCCCAAATATATATATATATATATATATATATATACATATATATATCATTCTATGTCTCTCTTGATGAATCCGGATTAAAAACATTTACATCTAAAAACGGACCTAATTATCATTATTCTCTGATGATGATTTTAATAATCGAAATATTGTCAATGTTAGCAATGAAGAAGGATATAAAAATGTATTCATTTTAACAACAAAGTATGTTTTTTCATAACCCTTTTATCTTATACTTAAACACCCACTTATCGTCAAGATAACGCACCGTGAAATAACCTTTTAACGGTTCGCGATTGTCTTTGGCAATAA
>CM042157.1:35020086-35030086 GCA_023376005.1 Doryteuthis pealeii | reverse complement strand
CTTTCTTTCTTTCTTTCTTTCTTTTTCTTTCTTCTTTCTTTCTTTCTTTCTTCTGTTCTGTTCTTCTGTTTCTTTCTTCTTTCTTTCTTTCTTTCTTTCTTTCTTTCTTTCTGTTCTGTTCTTTCTTTCTTTCTTTTCTTTCTTCTTTCTTCTTTCTGACTTTCTTTTGTTTGTTTCTTTCTGTTCTTTCTTCTTTCTTTCTTTTTGTGTTCTGTTCGTTTTTCTGTTCTGTTTCTTGTCATTTCTTTCTTTCTTTTTCGGTTCTTTCTCTTTTCTTTCTTCTTTCTTTTCTTTCTGTTCTGTTCTGTTCTGTTCTTTCTTTCTTTCTTTTCTTTATTTTTTCTTCTTTCTTTCCTTCTTTCTGACTTCTTTTGTGTTTCTTTCTGTTCTTTCCTTCTTTCTTTCTTCTTTCTGTTCTGTTCTGTTCTTCTGTCTTTCTTTCTTTTCTTTCTTTCTTTCTTTCTGTTTCTTTCTTTCTTTCTGTTCGTTCTGTTCTTTCTTTCTTTCTTTCTTTCTTTCTTTCTTTCTTTCTTTCTTCTTCTACTCTTCCAGTTATCTTTTTTACAACCTTTTTTACATGTTCGTTTCTTATTCTCCCTCATCTTCTTGTTTTGAATTCTTCTTCTTCTTCTTCTTCTTCTTCTTCTTCTTCTTCTTCTTCTTCTTCTTCTGTTTATTTTCAACTTTTTTGTTGTACTTTCTTTCTAATTTTGTAGAAACGTTGTTTTTTTAAGCATCTTCCCTGCATTTCCCACTGGTAACGGGAGTTTTTTTAACCCCCCAACTGTTCCCTCATCCAGTGTGGAAATAAGTAAAAATTATTTGACATCCAATGACAACATGAAGATTATTGGGCAGATAAGATTGATGGACAAGTTGCAGTGAGAGACGAAGATGAAGAATACGTCGCTCAAGATATGCATCGATGGATTATCTCATCTACACACAGAAAAGTAAAACACGAAAGAAAGAAAGAAAGAACAGAATAGAATAGAACAGAAAGAAAGAAAGAAAGAAAAACAGAAGAACAGAACAGAAAGAGAAAAGAAAGAAAGAAAGAAAGAAGAACAGAACAGAAAGAAAGAAAGAACAGAACAGAAAGAAAGAAAGAAAAAGAACATGAAAAGAAAAGAAAGAAAGAAAGAAAGAAAGAAAGGTTTATAAGATAAATCTTAGGCAGAAATAGACACAGGTAGACGTAAATAAATCGACATACGCTAACGGACAGACGGACAGAAACATAGCTATATATATAACAAACACAGTAAGATAGTAGATAAAGACATAGTGTAGAATAGAACTGTATATTAACTAATTAGTCTCTCTCTCTCTCTCTCTCTCTCTCTCTCTCTCTCTCTGTATCTGGATACCTATATAGGTAGTCTGTGTGTTTATGTGTGTGTGTGTGTGTGTGTGTGTGTGTGTGCGTAAGTAAGACTAACAAGACACACCAGACAACGCAGGAAAATAAGGACAAACATTCTCCTCTTGGACACATACTCATGGACACACCAGAGTGGGCCAACCAGCAAAGCCACCTACATTAGTCAGGTATGTGCGGATACTGGATGTTGTGAGGACGATACCAGAGACAATGTCATATAGTAACGGGTGCGAGAGAGAGAGAGAGAGAGAGAGAGAGAGAGAGAGAGAGAGAGAGATGGGAATCCGTGTTGCTGTCAGCGTGACATGGTGATATCTATCTATCTATCTATCTATCTATCTATATATATATATATATATATATATATATATATATATATATATATATATATTCCAAAATAGGGATGGAATCCGCCAGTCTATTCCTGTCTAAGAATCTCTGCTTAAGTAGGCATTTTGGCATGTCTGACAATTTCCGATGGAAAAATCGATAGTCAAATGCTCGATTTCTCATCGACATATATATATATATAAATATATATATATATATATATATATATATATGATATTGGACATGCATCAGTCATTACACTGGTGCATGTCCGATATTATATATACTACAAAAAATATACACCCTCCAGGCACAAGTATTCAAATTTTAATGTAATTAAATACATTATGGTAAAAAGACAAATGAAACTAAATAAGAACGCATTTACAAAGATTACACTTATCTTAATTATATTGCAATTGATTTCCATATAAAGTAATTGATAGGATAGATTTTAATACGTTGGAGAATAAAACAATAATATTAGAGATCAATAACAGCAAGTAATTATTATTAAAGCCGGTTTTGTTAAAACCAGTACGCGAATAAAACCACACCATATATTGTGCAAATCTTTATTTCGTTGAGATATATTAGACACATTACAGGATTTTAAACGCACTAATAATATGTGCTGTTTTGAGGCAAATCTAATTCAGATTTTCACAGAGACCTTTTAATATATAAGATTTATTCTATGTATCAATGATTTTGACTATAAATTGATAAAAATCCTCTTTTATATATTCTATACAATTTTTGGCAGTTGTTCACATCTTAGTTATCATGCATTAGCGTCGGTTGAGTGCAGTAATACAGTCGCTTGATTCTAGGGAACTTTCCCCTCAGTCAGCACCTACGTCCTCGCCAAAATAGTGAGGGTTTAGTTTATTGCCCAGTGCCTGAGCTACCCCAGAAGGGAATTGTCTATGGAGCCTAGATCTTGGAACCCACCGCGTATGAGTAACTATGAAAATGACCTTTCTATTTGGACTTGGTGCAAAATTCGAAGAATATTGTAATATCTAGAGAATCACTCACATTTCGAAGGAGGTCATAATGAGGTATCTGTTCATTTTGTTGCGTGGTCACATCAAGCCCAAGTATCTATATGATTGTCCCGACCCTATTACCATTATGGCAAGTCCCAATTCTTTTTATCATAGATGCTAGAAGGCGGTGGCTGAGTGTCTTCATGTCCTTGGTGTGTGGTTAAACCATATCTGATGGTGAGGTTCCAGTGCTGGAGATCTGGGGAATGTGGAGCACTCCTTCGTCACTATTGCTCCTTGGTCCACTCTGACCCGCAGTGGTAGTACCTGTTAGGGTAGTATCTATGGGTTAAATAAAAAAAAATGAGTTTAAATCACGTCAAGCCCTGGCATCTATATGATTGTCAGCGGTGGATGAGTGTATTCATGTCCTGGGTATGACGTTAAACCGCATCTGATGGTGAGGTTCCAGTGCTGGAGATCTGGGGAATGTAGAGCACTCCTTCGTCACTATTGCTCCTGTGACCACTCTGACCCGCAGTGGTAGTACCTGTTAGGGTAGCATCTATGGGTTAAATAAAAAAAATTGAGTTTAAATCAATTTGAGTATCAATCAAGAATAAATAAAACAAATCGTCTTCGGTATAAAATAACCCAGCAAGGGTTGACATGCCTTAAAACTGAAACAACCAACCAACCAACCGTGTCGCTTTAAGAGAGACCCCGACCTCCCAATACCAGTCTAACATGCAGCTTGACTTTTCATGTGTTTTGTGCAACAGAGCATATCGATCGTAGCCCCCCCCCAAAAAAAAAAATAAAGAGGTACCAACAGGAGTGCTTTCATGTCAGCTGGTGTAATGCTGTGCAAGTTGTTACAACCTGGATGGAGAAGTCTCCTTAATTACCGTCAACAACAATGAAATATAAGAGAAAGTATTTCCGTTTGAGCTGAGAAATGGTCGAGGTAAGGCAAAAGAGGGACGTCTCCACACACACACACACACACACACACACACACACACACATATATATATATATATATATATATATATATATATATATATATATATATAAGGATAGCTACAACAAAAATCATTACAGCGAAACATGTCAATCGTATTGTCTTCCTTTTTCTCCTAGCGTCGAATTTTATTACACAGCTTACCAATATATATATATATATATATATATATATATATATATATATATATATATATATATATAATCAGGTGCTCAATACCGAGACACACACACGCACACTCACACACACACATGTATGTGTATACATATATGTATATATATGTGTACATACATGTTTATATACACAACTTAAAAAAAAACTTCCTCACATATATACAAGAACATTTCAAACGAATTTGACTAAAATAAGTTTTTCCCTGAACAGATGGACTCGCCACTTCTAATACATTTTTCTGCCCGAATTATAGTTGCTCATCAAACACTTAGAATTGTTTTAGAATTTTTTTAGAATTTTTTTTTTCTAAACAATTTCTTTCACAAGTAATTTTTTTCTGACGATGACCTAAGGTCGAAACTAGTTGAGAAAAATAAACTACATAAAAGAAATATTCCTGTTTGTCTTATCACTTTCTGTTCCTGCTCTTTATCTTTTTCAAACTTCCGCCACACTTCTTTCTCTATCCACCTATACCTCTGTCTGCCTGTCTCTATTCTTCTTCTTCTTCTTGTTTGTTTGTTTGTTACCTCATATTATTATTATTATAATTATTATTATTATTATTATTATTATCATTATTATTATTATTATTATTATTATTATTATTATTATTGTCTTACCCGTTTCGACTTCTTCTTCTTCTTCTTCTTCTTCTTGTTTGTTTGTTTGTTACCTCATATAATAATAATAATAATAATAATAATAATAATAATAATAATAATAATAATAATAATTATTATTATTATTATTATTATTATTATTATTATTGTTGTTGTCTTACCCGTTTCGACTTCTTCTTCTTCTTCTTCTTCTTCTTCTTGTTTGTTTGTTTGTTTGTTACCTCATCTTATTCCCCCTTTTCAACCTCCATCTTTGCTACTCTCAGCTGTCACACGAAGCCAACATTGATCGGATTAGAATGCTAATCTCTGACATTTCTTCACGAACACACACACACACACGGACGTATAAGTAAATGCATCTATTCCCCTTTGGATGCACAACCCTTACCCCCCACCACCATGCCCCCGCCCACCATGCCCCCCCTAACAGGTACACTCTAACACAAAGGCAAGCACTGAGAAATCTTAAAATCATATAAAAATCACATCTAGATATTTACCGATGTCAGTTACGTAAGAGTGATGTAAGTGTTGTAATAGCGACCAGTTCGAAAAACGGAATCGGTGAGCTGAGTTCGAACCCCCTGACCAGCAGTGCATTTATTTTACAGGTGCCTATGGTTGTCGCTGAATCTTAATATTCAAATAAAGTGAGGCGTTATATGTCTCTATCACAATGACTCTCTCACTCCCTTTTACTCACACAGAGAGACTAATATTTATATAAGGAGAAGGTAATAATTGAAATGTTGAAATTTGTAAGTGTTGTAATAGCGATCAGTTCGAAAAACGGAATCGGCGAGCTGAGTTCGAACCCCCTGACCAGCAGTGCATTTATTTTGCTCTGATACCATTCAGAGAGGCATGAAACCACTTCTCCCTCCAGCTATGAGTAAACTTAGAGACTAACATGAAATAAATTCTAACAAATTATTAATACACATAATGTTGATCAAACCAGATCATATATACATAAGTAGGAAGCGCGTGGTGTAATGGTTAAAGTCTTGGGAAATGGACTCGTCGCCCCGAGTTCAAATCCTAGACGTGGTAATTGCATTTCACTTAGCGCTAATACCCTTGGGAAAGGTATGAATCCTACTCTCCCTCCAGCTATGGGTAAATAGTAGGGCAGACTGGGCTCTTTAACCATGGTTAGGCAACCGGTCTAGGAGAAGGAAAACTCTGAATTCAAACCTGATAAACTCCGCTTAAGAAATTGACCTTGTGTCGCATCCTGCTCGTGCGGAGGGGTTGGTAAATATATATATACATAAGTGGAAGCGCATAGTGTGATGGTCACCGTCGTATGAAATGGACACGGCGAGACGAGTTCAAATTCTGGACGAGGCTGTTTGATTTTCCATAACCAAATGACAGAGAAAATCAAGACTTAGAATTGCCAACACAATTCAAGACAGTCAAATATCAAAAATATTTTCTACTTCATTGATGCACCTGGTGTTATGGTTATCATCACAGGAAATGGTCAAAGGGACATAAGTTTAAATCGTGGATGAGACTGGTTGAATTTCACATAACGCTAATACCTATGGGAAAGGTATGAATCCAATTATTCTCCCTACTGCTATGGGTAAATAGTAGGGCAGACTGGGCTCTTGAACCTTGGTTAAGGCAACCAGTCTAGGAGAAGGAAAACTAACTCTGAATTCAAACCTGTTAAACTCTATTTGAGCAATTGATCTTGTGTCACCTCTTACCCGTGAGGAGGGGTTGGTATATATATATATATATATATATATATATATATATATATATATATATATATATATATATGGTAGAAATGTGAGGAGGTTAATCCGACAGTATGTGGAGAAAAGTAGACAAACATCAAGTTTCCATAACATCCCGTGTTTGTCTACTTTTCTCCCACACACACACACACACACACACACACACACACACACACACACATATATAATATAATATATATATAATATATATACGAGGTAAGGAAAAAGAGAGGTGGACCAAAAATAATAACTCAAACAAGTAGATATAGGAGAGATATATTTCGTTCCGCTTTAAGCGGGAACTTCATCAGTAAAAGCTGTCGGATTTTACTCCAACCCTCTTATCTTCATATATATATATATATATAATATATATATATATATATATATTATATATATACCAACCCCTCCTCACGGGTAAGATGTGACACACACACACACACACACACACACACACACATATATATATATATATATATATATATATATATATATATATATATATATATAGGCTCATGAGAGGATAAGTTCTGGTGGTGTTTTTTTAGGATTGTGAGGGACGGCAGTGATCAATAAAGATTATGCTATTGCTATATATAAACATGGTTTGGCATTAAATGAACCACAAGGTTTGATATGCCATTAAAAAATAACCAACCAACCAACACCTTAAGGAGAGTTCCTCATCTGTGTACACAATCTAGACAGTAATCTAGACGACTAGACACCATCACTTTATCATATAAGTTGCTTAGCTGTACAGTTGTCCTCATATAAATTAAAAAACAACTTAATATACAGTCTCGATATTTTTTGATCTCATACACAGACACACACATATAAACACGCACATACACACATATACAAAAATAGAGAGAGAGAGCGAGTGAGAGAGAGAGAGAGAGAGAGAGACAGACAGACAGACAGACAGACAGACGGACAGACGCACGCACGCACGCACGCATACAAACGCATACACACACATATATGTGTGTGTGTATTGGTGTGTCGGTTTGTCGGTTTGTCTGTCTATCTGTGTGTCAGTATGTGTGTCTGTCTGTGTATATGTGTGTATATGTGTTTGAATGTATATGTTTATATGTATGTGTCTGCATGTCTGTGCGTGTCTGTCTGTGTGGGTGAGTGTATATATGTGTGTATGGGTGTTTGAATGCGTGCGTTATATATATATATAATATATATATATATATATACTATATATATATATATATATATATATATATATATATATATATATATATATATATATATATATACTAGTAAAATTACCTGGTCTATGACCGGACGAAAACAATTTTGAATGACTGCTGATATAGCCAACAGGCAGCTGTTATAAGCAGCAGGCAAGCACCTGCTGACACACCCAGCAGCAGGAGCAGCTATACTGCTAACTATGCTTTCCGAAAATCGTTTGATTTTCGTTTAATTAATTATTAATTCCATAATCAGTAAAATTCAATAACCAAATATTAAGGTGTATGCAAGATTTTGAATCTGAATGACGTCTTTTTTCGGAGGTATAGGTTGACACGTACATAGCAAACTTTCTTTTATCTATCTATCTATCTATCTATCTATCTATCTATATATATATATATATATATATATATATATATATAGAGTGTCCGATTGCCACTTTAATGGTAGTACCTTTTATTTTACATCTAACAATATTATTAGTATTATTAGTATTATATATATATATATATATTATATATATATAATATATATATATATATATATGGGTTTTTGTCTACGTGAGTGTGTGTGTGACTTGTAATATTCACTAAAGTACATTCAAAAATACCCCAAACATACGGAATTACACTGTTGCGCATGCGTCTAAATATAGGAAGTATGAAAAAAAGAAAAGAAAAGAATATGTTTAAGAATGAAAAAGTGCTTCAAAAGAAAAGAAAAAGAATCGAGAAAAAAAAACACCACAAATAAAAAAAACAAAAAACAGAATCTTTTTGTTTTATTTCTGTCAAAGAAAGTTTTATTTGTATTATTTCATTTATTTTTTTTTATTCTTTTTATTTATTCATTTATTTTTTGTTTGGTTGGTCCGTTGATTAGCAACAATAGTCTTCGCCAAGTAAAAAAAAACAAAAACAAAAAAGAAACAGCAACAAAAAACAAACATAAAACCGAAAATAAAAAATAAAAACGAGATGACGAGAACAATGATGATAGAAAAAGAATAAGACAAAATAAAATATTTCTGTAAAAAATCAAGTGAACATCAGTGTTTGTTGGGTGGTGGTGGGTGGAGGGTTAGTTGTTTTGGGTAAAACACGCGGCAACTTTGTCAAATTTTCCCTTCAAAGTGAATTCAACAACCAAGAAAGGATTTACAAAATAAATGAATAAATAAATAAATAAATGAATAAATAAAAAAGGTTATATTTTTTTTTGTTTCCTTTTATGCTATTTAATTTTAGTTTCTTTGCTAACACTATTCTCCATCTCCCCCCCTCTCTCTCTCTCTCTATCTATCTCTCTCTCTCTCTCTCTCTCTATATATATATATATATATATATATATATATATATTCCTACATTTTAGCACGCTGAATGCACCCTTTCCCGCTAAATCACCGAAATTAAGCAGCGATGCGCCTGTTCAATACTTAATTGGGTGACCACTTAAGCAAGAGCAGGTATATATATATATATATATATATATATATATATATATATATATATATATATATGGTTTTTGAAAAAAGAAATAAGAAAATATATCGAAAATTGACATTTGTGAAGCCTATTGTGAACGCTATAGTGTTTCGGTTTTATTTAAACTATCAACTGGGCTAATAGTCATCAATGATATGAAAAAAAAAATTATGGACCAGCAATATATATAGACTAAGATCTTGTACGGCGCTTCTACAGAACCCCTGGTTTTTCAAAACCTTTTTTTCCAAAAATTCTTGGACGAAAACGGTCGTTTATTTTCTTTGCGGCAATATGGTGTTAATAGACTGTTATTAACGCATTGTCTTTCACTCCTTCGTTTGAGTTCCGGCTAAGTCAACCAATGAAAGGGGGTGAGTCTTTCCACTTGCCTTCTCTTGCTTTCAATCAACACATGGCTATAATTGAAAATGACAGTGACACTTGTACGCTTTATTATTTGAACTCGGCCAGTAATATTCTTTTATTTCTTTCTTTTTAACAAATGATTTTTTAAAGATATGTATTCATTTGATTTTTGTTGATGATAGAGAGATTAATGATGGCAATCCTCACTTTGTTGAAGAAGAAAGATTTAAAGACTTAGTTGTTATGTACGGCCCTCATGACATACATATGTAATCTATGCGGCCCTTGATTGCTACTCATTTTGACATGCCTGGTCTTATAGATTCTATGATCTCTTTTACTGTCGTGTTACACATTTGACTAGATTCCCTTTCGTTTATCCTCTTTAGGGACCCTTTGTTTATTGGGGTATATCCTTAGAATGGAGCCGTTTATCTTTCCTTCCTGCCAGTTCCTACTGATACCAGTTCTTGTCCTCTGTAGCGAAGAACTCCTTCATTGAAGCTTCCAACTCCTATTGTTTGTTGAAGTATCATAAGCACAGAATAGATCGGTACAAATGATAATCCGAAGGAGCTATAACCGCGCAATATGTTGGGTGCGACGTATTAGATAAAATTTCTTATTGTACTTTGGTTATAAGAG
>CM042157.1:34987586-35010086 GCA_023376005.1 Doryteuthis pealeii | reverse complement strand
CATTTTCAAAAATTTACAACCGGTAGATCATTTAAAAGTCAAAGTGTATAGATTGGGTAAAAGGGGTCAGATAATTTAAAGACTGGGGCAACAGGAAAGAAAAAAAATAATATGAATCCCTTCACGTTACTCCAATCTCCGGAACAACATCCCCGGCTAATAATTCTAAGGAATTTCAATCGTCTCTGCCAACATAAGGCCGGGCAGTGCAAATATATATATATATATATATATATATATATAATATATATATATATATATATATATACCTTTCAAAGAAAGGAAAAAACTCAACAAACCGTCATTCTGTCATGAATTTATTTCGACCAAAACTCAAAAGGCTTTTAAACAAACGAATCTGTAACTGCAACACAAAGAGCGTTCCGTTTGCACTTCAATCTTGGTAGACATGATCCCGTACCAGCTCGAAACAGGATCTTGTTATGGGTTACCAACTTCAGAGCTACTGGATCTGCATTGAAACGAAAATCAACCCAAAATTACTGCCATTCCACATGAAATGTGTGTGGACAATAATGGATCCCATTTGACTGATTTAATTTTTAAAACATAATTAAACAAAATGGCATTAAATGTACTTTTCAAAGATAAAAACACTTTTTTGTTTCTTTACTTTATTTGCCTTTTATTAAACCTACAAATGTGTCAGATCCTTTTGCCTGACCCTATATATATATATATATATATATATATTATATATATATATATATATATATATATATATAATTTGTGTGTTTTGTGTGTGTGTGTGCACTTAGTTCATCTCTAGTTTTCGCGCTGAACATTTCATTGTTCGTTCTTCATACCATCCCTTTTGTTTTGTCTTTAAGTTTCACCATTGTTGTTGTTTTTCTCTCTGCGGCTTCCATCATTTTGTGCCGACGTTTCAATCTATCTTCTTCTCTTCTCGACTTTTTTTTCAAGAATCACATGGAATGGCTTTTGTCTGTTCATCGCGTTTCATTCTTAGAACTCCAAAGAGTTGTTTTTGTTTTTTTGTCTTTCCATTCTGTCGTTTTTAGAATTTAATATTTCTTCTGACAATATGCGCTAAATATTTTTTATCTCTTCTTTTGACATCAATATCTGTTGATTTGTGCGATATTTAAAAAAAAAAATTTCCTTTTGTTTTTTTGTTTCCTTTTTGTTAAAATATCTTTTTTCTCTCTCTCTCTCATATCTTTCTGTTTCCTTATTTTTAACTTTACTTTTTTAAGTGTTTCTCTGGTTTAGCTCAGTCGGTAGAACATCCGCCTTCGAACCACAAGGTTTCCGGCTTCGATACTGGCCCTCGCTAACTTATCGCATGTATAGCACAGCATTGATATGTGCGGTAAAGTGGTGAACTGATGGTAGGTGTGGCGCTCCATATTAGATGTAAAAAACAATCATTTTCGTCTAGAGCTTGGGAAAAAGGGTGATACGGACAATAAGCCACAGCATCGTCTTTACTTACTGTCTTTCTTCTTTTTTTTCTTTCTCTTATTCTTCCTTGAATTTTCTTTCTTTTCATCCTTCTTTAATTCTTGTCTCTTTCCTTTTGTTTTCTTTTTTTTTCTTTTTTCTTTCTTCTTGTTTTGAATTATCTCCCTTTTATTTCCTTCTTTCTTTCTTTCTTTCACTTCGTTTTTACTCATTAGTTTTCCAGATTTCTAAATTATCATTTTTAATTTTTTCTCTTCTAATCTATTGTATTATTAATTTTTCTTTTTTCTTTTCTTCTTCTTTCCACTTTCTTTATTCGAATTAGTTCTTTCTTTCTTTTATTAATTCATTTCTTCCTTTTCTTTCTTTTCTCTTTCTTTCTTTCTTTTTCTTTTTCTTTCTTTCTTTCTTTCTTTCTTTCTTTTTTTTATTCGAATTATTCTTTCTTTCTTTCATTAATTCATTTCTTCTTTTTCTTTCTTTCTTTCTTTCTTTCTTTCTTTCTTTATTCGAATTAGTTCTTTCTTTCTTTCATTAATTCATTTCTTCTTTTTCTTTCTTTCTTTTTCTTTCTTTTTTTCTTTCTTCAACTTATATTCTTTATTTCCTTCTTTTTTTTACTTTTTCTTTTTCAAATTCGTTCTCTCCTTCCTGCATTAATTGATATCTTTCTTTTTTTCTTTTTTTCTTCTTTCTTTCCTTCTTTCTTTCTTTTTTCTACTTGTTTCCTTTCTGCTTTGATCAATTAATTGATTACTTCTTTCTCTCTCTCTTTCTTTCTCTTTTCTTTCTTTTTTTAAATGATTTCTCTCTCCTCTTTTACTTTCTTTTTCCTGCTTTTACTTTTCTTTATATCTAATTTCTTTTTAATTTTCTCCTCTTTGTCAAGCGCAACATCTTTCTTTAACTTTCCTTTCTTTCTTTCTTTCTTCTTTCTTCCCTTCCTTCCTTTCTTCCTTCTTTCTTTCTTTTTAACGTATTCTTTTTCGTTCATATTCTTAATTCTTGGCTTTGTTTCTTTCTTTAAGTTTCTCTGTTCATTCATTTTTTTTTTCATTCTTTCTTTCGTTCATTTTCTCTTTCATTCTTTATTTCGTTCTTTTCTTTCTTTCATTCTTTTCTGTCTTTCTTTCTTCTGTCTTTCTTTCTTAACCTGTCCGTTCTTTATTTTCTCCAGTTTTCTCTCACAATCTATTCTTTCTTTCTTTCTTTCTTTCTTTCTTTCTTTTCTTTTTAATAACTTCCTTTCTCCTTCCCAATTCAAAATCTTTTCTCCTGGTTGTTGTTTCATTTGTTTATATTTCTCTTTTTCTTTTTCTTCTTCTTTCACAATTCTTCCCGCCAATTCCTCAAACATTAATATCAAATCTTGACTGCTGATTCCCAGCACGCTGTCTTTTTGTTTCCATTGTGTGCCATTGCGCATGCGTGCTCGCCTCATCACTCAATTCATCGTTTGCGTCTCTTGCGAGAATCGTTGACAAAATCCATAAACATTTATTAATAACGCTTTTTATTCATTAAACATTTGCAACGATTAAGAAACACGCGATTCTCTTTCGACTCTTTGCATGCAACATTCAACACGCATCTAACACAAACACATTTCAAGGCGAAATCAATTTTGCTTCAAGGCGATGACGCTGGTAACTGCCGTAGGGTACACGACTGATAATATAGTCAGTTGATTTTTGGTGCTCAATCGTTATGCTCTTGTGCCACACTAGGCAAGGCTCAGTACATATATACGTAAAGTTGCTCCAAAATCAATGCCTCCAATTCGTTTGCACGGAAACTAGTGTTGTAGTCATTCTTGGTAATTATGAACTTTTGTTTAGTAAATTAGGGTGTCCCAGAAAAAACAGAACCACAAATTTGTAATAAAACTGTTAATTTTAACTAGGGGAATTTAGGGTTAGGGTTACGGTTGGGGTTTAGGGTGTAGGGTTAGTTTAATGGGAAAATAAATAAATAATATGGGTTCTGTTTTTTTCTGGGTCTCCCTGTACAGGGTGACCCAGAAAAACAGAACCCAAACTCTAACCCTAACTTTAACCCCAGCCCCAACCCTAACCGTAACCCAACCCCAACTTCAACTCCAACCTTAAACCCTAACCCTAGCCCTAACCCCCTACTTAAAATTAACAGTTTTATTACAAAATTTGTGGTTTCTGTTTTTTCTGGGACACCTTAATTTACTAAACAAAAGTTCATAATTACTCATTCTTGTGTAATTATCTGTAATAGGTATTTTCTCTTTTTTAGTCTCGTTCTGCTCTACTATCTGGTTGGTTGGTTGGTTGGTTGGATTTTACGGCATGTCAACCCTTGTTGAGTTATTTTATGCTGAATACGTTTTGTTTTATTACTTCTTCATACATATTCAAAATTAATCATTCTTATGTGTTTATCTGTTTATATATTATATATATTATATATATATATATATATATATATATATATATATACCAACCCCTCCGCACGAACAGGATGTGACACAATGTCAACTTCTTAAGCGGAGTTTAACAGGTTTTAATTCTGAGTTTTTTCTTCGCCTAGACTGGTTGCCTAAACTAGTTTAAAGAGCCAAATCTGCTCTACTTACCTATATTTGGAAGGAGAGTAGAGTAGTTGGATTCATACCTTTCACAAGGGCATTAGCATCATATAAAATGCAAACAGCCTCGTCCAGGATTTGAACTCGGGTCTATGAGTCCATTTCCAACGACTCTAACCGTTACCGCTACACCAGGTGCCTCCACTTATTTGTTACATGTCTTTTCTATTTCTTAGCCTGGTTCTAAACTGTCCCTGCTACCTGGTTCTGACCATTCTGTTATTCTGTCTTCTTAGCTGTATCTTTCGATTCTCGAGCCTGTCTAACGACTCTGGTTCTTCGGTTTTCTGTTCCTGGGTCGGTTAAGTTCTTGGTACGGTCACTGAAGTTGAACTTCTTGGGTCAGTAAATTTGTGATTCCTGTATATAGAATGAGTGAGGGAAAGGCTGTCTGTGATTGGATCAACCAATTACGTGATATGCTCAGAAGTTTAGGCGCAAAATACAAAATCAAGACAGACAGATTCGACCAGCAGTTCCACGAGGCAGCGATATTAAGGGCTCCAAGAAATCACCCTAAGTTACCAGATATCTTCTCCAACGAGATGGTAAGTTTTTTCAACTCAACTTTATATACAGGAAGGACTTTATATTGTTATTCATTGTTTCATGTGCTGGTTAATAAATTGTTAGAATTAAACTAAGTATTAATTACTTTACTTGTTGTTGTTAGCCTTAGAATTAAATGCTATTCTTACACAATAGTCTAATCTGGCACCCATGGTATTTGGGTCACAACCCAAAGGGGCTCTGGCAAAAAATCCTAAGGGCATCTCCATCATCGTTAGGAATCAACGGCTTTTGGCGTACTTGTCACTGCGTCTGTGGTATATCTGGGCTAAACAACGGCATCTCCTTCCTCTGACTGGGATATGCATGCGCGGTTTGGGGACCGTTTGTAAATTTCATATTCCCTTGTTACTGTTTCCGTGAATTCACCACAGGTGAATTCGTTGGATGGAGCCGGCTCAACCGACCCAGGGTGAATTCCGTCATAGAAATAGAACAGAAACAGAACTAAGTGGTCACGTGACATGCAACACTCTACTTGTTGGGTTAATCTATGCCGCAGACGTTTTTCTTTCATTCATTTTATGGGTACTCAATTTAAAAAAAAATTCAATTTTTAAACAAATTTTTAAACTCATGTTTTTCTATTTAACGCATAGATCTGACCCTAACTGCTGCTATCACTCCAGTTCAGGGTGGATCTGGGAGTAATGGTGATGAAGAGGTACTCCTCCTTATCCAGAGCTTCGGAATTGGAACCTCATCATCAGACTGAGGCAGTAAAATACGCTGACTGAACCTATGCAGGGAGGTATGACCCCCACCCTTAATAGGGTCACCTTTTAGCCGTGGATGGTGACTCTTAATGCTTAAAGACATGATCGTGGTGTCTGAGAAGCTCAATATCCGGATATAAAGTGGTCCCCTGAAATTCAACACTCTACTTTGCCCTTTACTTTGGCAAAACGGACGATTTTTTTTTCAAAACCTCACACACAATCCTTGTGTAGTTCTCATTGGTCAGAATAGCCTCATTAGTCAATGAGCGAGAGAGAGAGAGAGAGAGAGAGAGAGGAGGAGAGAGAGAGAGAGAGAGAAGAGAGAGAGACTGGAGATGGTAAATCTTACTTTATAACTTCGCTTGCTGGTTACTTACTAGAATAAGCTGACTGCACCCCCACAGGGAGGTAAGACCCCCACCCTTAATAGGGTCACCTTTTAGCCGTGGATGGTGACCCGTAATGCCTAAAGACATGATCGTGGTGTCTGAGAACCTCAATACCCGGGTACTAAGTGGTCCCGTGACATGCAGCATTTCACTTTGTCCCTTACTTGGGCAACACCTCACGCACAATCCTTGTGTAGTTCTCATTGGGCAGAATAGCTTCATTAGTCATTAGCCAGGATCAAAGTCCAGTCAGGAAATTATTACTCGTCATCTATAATGATGGTGTCTGCTGATGAGGAAAAAGGCCATTGAAATATAACTATAATTCTAATTTGACACTAGTAGAGTATGATCGTGGTGTCTGTGTATGCGTGTGTGTGTGTATATGAGTTTGTGTGTGCGTCTGTGCCTGTGCGTATGTCTGTGCTTGTGCGTCTGTGCCTGTGCGTATGTCTGTGCTTGTGCGTCTCTGTATATGTGTGTGTGTGTGTGTGTGTATGTATGTGTATGCAATTAAAATTATGACACTCACCGTTTGTTTATTTTTCTGCTATATTCATTGCTTGTTTTTTTCTTTAAAACAAGCGAATTTTATAAATTAAAATTTGTACATGTCAAAATGTCGCATTTTCGCAGTTTTTTTTTCAATATTAAAAGGAAACCCAGAACTAAGCTTTAAAATAACTTTTTCAAGAATTATTATTTGTTTGAATTCCCTTAGGCAAACAAAGAACCAGCTCTAAAGATTTTGGAATTGTCCGAAAATTTTAGCAATATAAGTATTTTCTTCGTATTCTAGCGAAATAAAAGAACACTCTTTTCCTACCAATTTTCCTCCTCGGCTGAATTAGATTTTCTTGATATTTTTTTTACCTATATGATGGGATATTGAAAAGTTCACTATGTATTCACCTCAGAACTGATTCTATTCAAATAAAGTCTTATTATTATTGTAATCAGAGCCCTTCTGCTAAATTATAATGAAATAACCATTTATGTGCGTTAAAATTAACTCTTTTCCTACCAATTTTCCTTATTTTGTTTGAATACCCTTAGGCAAACAAAGAACCAGCACTAATGCCCGAGTACTAAGCGGGATATGGGAACCGCTTGCGAGGTTTGGGGACCGCTTCTGAATTTCATATTCTCTTGTTACTCTTTCCATGAATTCACCACAGAGGAATTCGTTGGATAGAGCTGGCTCAACCGACCCAGGATGAATTCCGTCACAGAAACATAAATCAGATCGCTGTGTCTATTTTCTACGACGATAACCGTTACACTACGAGCATATCCAAACAACTGAAACATTGTAGTGGCAATAAATGCACAAAAAATGACGATACTGACAGTGTGGACAATTGTTAAAACAAGTAGAACATCTTTTTCTACGCTTGCGTTTTTAGTTGTATATTTATTTTTGGTCGGCGTATTTAATTTTAATGATATGCACACTAGCTGAAGTACTGGTTTATGTCGGGTAAGAGAAGGTCAAGAAATGGACGGCAGCTGGTTAGTTTTGCAATCTTTGTTTAGATTTAATATTTTAAAAATGTATTTCTCCCTTTCTTTCTTTCTTTCTTTCTTTCTTTCTTTCTTTCTTTCGTTCGTTCTTTCTCTATTTCTTTCATTCCTTCCTTCTTTATTTCTTTTTTCTTTCTTTCTCACGATCAAAGCAATAAAAACGTTTGTTCTTTAAAATCTTTTGTCTCGAATTCTATTTATTCCTTTGTTTAAGATTTAAGAAATGAAACAAACAGACTTTTCCGAACCAGAGTCAAATCAAAATAAAATGTTTTCATCTGATGAATCATACTATATATATATATATATATATATAATATTATATATATATATATATATATATATGTTGTGTGTTGTGTGTGTGTGTGAGTGTGAAGAGAAAAAATGGAAGTGAATCCGACGGTATGTAATATAGTAAAAAATGTGAAAAAACATAGGTTCAAATAAAATGAGTGATATTTATTCGGCCAACGCTGCAGTGTTTCAATCTGTTTAAATTTGATTTATAAATGAAAACGATTAATCTACTCACATTTCCATACACGCTCTCTCTCTATCTCCCCTCTCTTTCTCTCTCTCTCTCTCTCTCTCTCTCTCTCTCACACACAGACACACACACGCACACACACACACACACACACACAACGTAAGCGAATGTTCGATGTCATCCTTCAAAACCGTTTATCCCAAGGTTTCATAAATTTCGAATTATTCTAAAAGCGCTAATTTTCCATTCAAAACATTTTTAAACAAACTGATCAACAAAAACTATCACAGTCTCCTCATTATTCGGTGATAAATTTAACTTTTCCTTATATCAACAAAAGCCCTGAAGAAGATCTACTAAACAGATTGAAACACTGCAGTTTGGCTGAATAAATATCACTCATTTTCATTTATATATATATATATCTGTGTGTGTGTGTGTGTATGTGAGTTTTTGTGTGCGTCTGTGCCTGTGGGTATGTGTGTGCTTGTGCGTCTCTGTATGTGTGTGTGTGTATGTATGTGTATGCAATTAAAATTATGACACTCACCGTTTGTTTATTTTTTTATTATTTTCATTGCTTGTTTTTTCTTTAAAACAAGCGAATTTTATGAATTAAAATTTGTCCATGTCAAAATGTCGCATTTTCGCAGTTTTTTTTTTTTTTTTCAATATTAAAAGGAAACCCAGAACTAAGCTTTAAAATAACTTTTTCAAGAATTATTATTTGTTTGAATTCCCTTAGGCAAACAAAGAACCAGCACTAAAGATTTTGGAATTGTCCGAAAATTTTAGCAATGTAAATATTTTCTTCGTATTCTAGCGAAATAAAAGAAAACTCTTTTCCTACCAATTTTCCTCCTCGGCTGAATCAAATTTTCTTGATATTTTTTTTTACCTATATGATGGGATATTCAAAAGTTCACTATGTATTCACCTCAGAACTGATTTTATTCGAATAAAGTCTTATTATTATTGTAATCAGAGTCCTTCTGCTAAATTATAATGAAATAACCATTAGTTTTTGTACTTTGCTCGCAGTGATGGGAGAGCCGTGAGTGGCTTAAGGTAGGCAAAGCGTTAAGGCAATAAAAATGACTAAGATTGTGCAATAATTTTTTTTATTATCAAAATTATCATTCATCTAAATCTTATTATTCGTAATTATTTTCATCGTTTTTCGGCGGCTTGACTAAGATCAAAGTGTAGTATCTGTTCGTATCAGTTCACAATTTTATTTACCAAATCGCTAGATCAGCTGAGGAAAATTTGCTTCCTCCCAGAGTGACAAGTTTCGCTTTTTCATTGTGTTTCCCACTTAGGAATTCAGGCTGACTTCTGAAGATGGTCGGAAAATTATAACGGAAAGTTTTTTGGTAGTACCCGATGACAGTTTAACTCTCAGTTTATGAATTAACATTTTGCAAATTGGGTTATGGTTTTAGGGGATTAAGGTTGTTTTTAATTACGTATTGCTTAAAAAAATAAACAACAAAAAACCCAAATTACTATACATTTAATGTTGAAAAATATTTTAAAACTAAGTTTAATTGAAATTATACATTGCAATACTAAACAACTGTCTCAATAATAGATTCAATAATTAATTTCAATGGTTAATTAAATGTATAGTAATTCGGGTTTTTTGTTGTTTATTTTTTTAAGCAATACCTAATTAAAAACAACCTTAATCCCTTAAAACCGTAACCCAATTCGCAAAATGTTAATTCGTAGACTGTAGTTAAACTGTCATTGGGTACCACCAAAAAACTTTCCGTTTTAATTTTCCGACCTAAATCAGAAGTCAGCCGGAATTCATTCGGTTTTCCCTATGCTCTACTGCCTCCTGTTTAGGGGATGCAGGTGTCCGACCTCGTGTCGGACTGATCCGATGATTCGTAAACGGTACGAATCGTAGAAGTATATGGCAGGTCAGCAGACTACACCAACAGCACAGGAGACCGGGAGTAAAAAAGCAGCCCACCTCTCGGTGACCGTAGGTAGGGTAATAGCCCACCAGATCGGGTCGAAGCCACCCCCTCTGTGGCACATTGCTACACGGTGACCGGGGACGGGGATAAGACCGCGACCGGACAGAGAGAAAAGTCCTTTACCACCCCCTCCTAAGGTGTATCTGGGGTCAGTCCAGGCCAAAGGACTGGGGTCCGGCTGCTCCACACAGATGCTTGTAAAAGTTGAAATCCCTTTCTGATTAATTTGTTCAAATACATATCTCTGCTTTCAGATCAATAAGAAATAATCATTGATATGGAATGAACCGTGTCAGTGCTACTGTGTGGCTACACCACTTGTACTCTAACGAAACGCTTTGAGAAAAAAAACTTAGTTGGGAATAAATCTTGGAAGCAGCACCCCACAAAGATCAGTTGGATGGCCACTTACCTACTATCAAACAAACTATCGATGCATAAAACACTGGACACCGCTGGAGAAGTACGGACGAACTCATATGTGACGTTCTCTTATGGGCACCTTCACATAGACACACCAGTGTAGGCCGACTAGTAAAAATCTACATTGATAAACTCTGTATGGATACTGGATGCTGTGCGGAAGACCTGCCAAGAGTGATGGTCGATAGGGACGGGTGGCAAAAGAGAGTCACGAGAATCAGTGTTTGCGGTACGACAAGATGAGGATGATGATGATGATGATGATTAATTCATAGTAACTGAGATTGTTGTTAATTAACTAATTATTAAAATAAATAAAATGATTTTACACTAAAAAAGACAAGAATCATGTGAAATTCAGCAGGAACAAATGTGGGTGCAGACTACGCAGATGATCAAGCGCTTCTTGTAAACACTTCTGCTCAAGCCGAACGTATGTTGCATAGTCCGGAGTAACCAGCAAGAGGCATTGGTCTCTACTCGGATAGAAGTGTTTTATTCAAGATGGTGCCATCTACATCGCAACCTCTGAAATTAGTAGATTAGTTCTCATTCCTCGGTAGCCATATCTCATCTACTGAAAGCAATGTCAGAGTATGCATTGGTCGGGCATTGACTGCTAATTACAGGTTAACGACCATATAGAAATCTGATCTCTCCGATAAGATAAAACGGGAAGCCGTGTCAGTGCTATTGTATGGTTGCACCACTTGGATTTTAACGAATCGCTTGGAGAAAAATATTGATAGTAACAACACAAGAATGCTGTGTGCCGTTTTTGAACCAACAAAACATCAGTTATGCGGCCCCTTATTTCTCATCGAGATGACTTGCCCCCAAACCATGACCGATAGGGACGAATGGCGAGAAAGAGAGAGAGAGAGGAGAGAGAGAGAGAGAGAGAGAGAGAGAGAGAGAGAGAGAGAGAGGAGAGTCTAGGGAATCCGTGCTGCTGGCATACTTTAATGATGATGATGATGATGTATTATTGAAAGTCACTAAAACAAACTGGCTGAACTTGCACAAAGGTGTCAAAATTAAGGTGACCCAGTAAAAGCAGAACCCAAATTAATTATATATATTTTCCAGTAAACTAACCTTAAATCCCAACCCCACCCTAACCCTAACCCCTAAGCCTAAGCTTAACCCCTAACCCTAACCCTAAACCCCCCTAGTTAAAATCAACAGTTTTATTACAAAATTTGTGGGTTCTGTTTTTTCTGGGTCACCGGTATACAGGGTGACCCCCCCAAAAAAACAGATTTAAAATAATAAATAGATTTAATTAATTTTAATTAGTTTTTAAAAAGCTAGCAGCCGACAAAATTGTATATCCCTAGTTTTTACTAATTCGGACATATTTAATAACATCCGAATACTTTTTTCCTCCCCCTCCCGCTGTTGGTTGGGATTAGAATACGATGAGTGTTTTGCCATCCCAAAACGGTATGATGCTAAACTGCATCCGATGGTGAGGCTGTATTCATGTCTCTTTTCGATTCGGGGGGGGGCCTTCACCTATACGTGAAGAATAACTGTTGGTTTAGCTTAATACATATTTGGGAAGGTTTATTTTTTCTGCACGATACAAAACAGCCAAATGGTTTATGTTCTGCTACCAAACAATAAAAAAAAAAGTCAGAGAGAGAGAGAGAGAGAGAGAGAGAAGGAGAGAGAGAGAGAGAGAGAGAGAGAGAGAGAGAGGGGGGGGGAGAGTATATGAAAAAAAGAAAAAGTGGTCAAAGATAGACAAAAAGAAAAGAAAGAAAGAAAAGAAAAATATGTATAAAGACAAAAAGAAAGAAAGAAAGAAAGAAAAAAAGAAAGAAGAAAGAACAAAAGATTCTATGATGTTATCTAAATCAAGAAGAAAAGAATTATAAATTTGGGCGAAAAAATACATAAATAGTTAAATAGAGAGAGATAGAGAGGTATGAACATGATATTACACACACACACACACACAACACACACACACACACACCACACACACACATATATATATATATATTATATATATAATATATAATATTAATATACCAAACTTGTTGGTAAATCCTTGCGCTAAAAGAAAAAAAAAAAACCGGCAAATAGAATCAGATCTTTGCCCTGATGACTTAACTAAGCGAAACTGTTAGTAGGTATATCTGACTCATTAGGTTTAACTTTATATATATATATATATATATATAATATAATAATATAAGAGAGAGAGAGAGAGAGAGAGAGAGAGAGAGAGGAGAATAATTGAAAAAATACGGCAGTTAAATTTAAAAATAAATGAATATCTGAATGAATAAAAAAGAGATGACAGAAGAAACAGAGAAAAGAATAACTGAAAAAAACAAACATAAACAAAACCAAAAAACAAAAGCAAAAAAAAACAAACAAACAAACAAAAAAGATAATAAAGTGTACGAAAATGAAAACAAAACCCAAATGGAGAGAACGCACGCAAGACAAAAAAGAAGAAAAAAAAAAAAAAAAAGAAAAGAAAGAGAGAAAGAAAAAAAGAAAGACAAGAAAAGAAAAGGAGAGAAAATGAACGTAAGATTAATAAATAACAAAAAAAAGATTTAGAAAAATATTTAAAAAAAATGAAAGAAATATAAAAAATACGACCAGAAAAATGAATGAAAGAAATCGAATAAGAGACAAATCGGGAGACAGATCGATTGGATCTCTCATAGAAAATGTATAAAATCAGCGTAATTTGATAGCAAAACAATTCACTGAAGACAGACAAGAAAAGCAAGCCATGTCGTTTGCAATTGGAAGCGAAGATGAAAGAAGAATCGCGAAGAAGCTAAAAATGGTTTTCCGACATCGAAATCCCATTGTAGAATTCTCCAAAGACACTGCGATTTCTCGACGTTATAGATGCGAGTTATAAAGAATGGTAGCAATGGTGGACGAAGCCCAATATGGCTGCCATCTCTCGAGAGTTAGCGAATTTTAACAATGAATCATTCTTACAATGCGCATGCGCGACGAGAGAGTTTTTGAATCGTGCGCATTTTGCTGTCAATTATGCGCTTATTGATTTTTTGTTAGGCGCATCTCTTTCAAATTTGAATCTTGTATTTCTGTGAAGAAGGAAGTACACATGTGTGCGGTTTTTTATGTTTGCAAATCATGAAATTGTGTGATGTGTACACATATGTGTACACACAAACAAAAATACCACACATAAACATTCCTAATGTATTAATCTTGTAGTTGCTAGCTTACATATTTATCACTTGTGTGGAGCTTTTTGTGTTATGTGATATGTGTGCTTAGATTTAATTTCTTAATCTAAGCACCTTTGGGCAACGTATATCTATCTATCTATCCATCTATCTATCTAGTTTAATCTATCATAATATAGTATATAGTATATATATAGATTATATGATATATTCATCACTTTGGCTGCGGTGCCAAGTTTCTTCGGCTACAGAGGTGATCTAGGGTATCGCGTCCTAATTCCTCTACACAGTAGTTCTGTTGTAGCAGTTTCAGGTTTCCTTACGGGAGAGCTCAACTGTTTATTTATTGTAAACAGAGCAAAGTTATTTGGGAATAAAAGGCATTAATACCAATGGGTATTCGTGTTGCATGAGACCATGTTCCACTCGCAGCTCATGCCCACGTAGCTTCTTCAGACCACTGATATCTCTTATTTACACAAGCACCAATGGACCAAACTCACATCTAATATATGTCATACATTATTCCCCTCCACTCATATACAGTAGAGGCGTCGATTTTTGCATTTTTTTTCTCTCGAGGTCCTTTTTATCTGATGGAAATTTTTTCCCCTAATACCTTTGCAATAGAAACGCTGGCAAAAGTGTTTTCTATGTGTCTGCCTAGTCTGTTGGTACATCTCCTAAGTTTGGTTGACTTGACCCACAGAATTCTACTTTTATTATAGTATATATATATTATATAGATTTATATATATATCATATATATATACATTAAAAAAAGGTCCGCAAAATGATTATGTTATAAAAAAAAATTATCTTACATTTGCGACACGTGTTTCAGGCATCTTCTGTTACTCTTCTTGCAGCATTAGTAATCATATGATTAATCTAATGCCCTGAAGCAAGATAACAGAAATCTGAAACAGCGCTGTCGCAAAATGCGAAGATAACAAATCAAAAAAATTTAAAACAATCCATTTGCGGGATACTCTTCTTTTTTATACAATAGTTGTATATATATAAATAAATAATGCTTTATATCCCATCTGTATGTGGTGTGTGTGAGTGCTGTGTGTGTGTGTGCTGTACATACATAATCAAAATTAAATCTCCCATATGCATAGTATTTATTTCTATAGTCTTAATTTACAGAGCTCAAATATTCATCTATCTTCCCATCCAGATTTCTTGAGAGCTGTTGTTATGCGTTTTGCGATTAGGTGATTGATTTAAAGGGTATCTCTTAAACTGTTCCTTTGAAGGTCGGGGATACAGCTAGTCGAAACGTTGTGTTTTTATTTACATACCCATATAAAGCATTCTCCAAACAGTCGAAAACTCAAAAATTTATGGCACATTCCAGACAAATTAGTATAAAAAGTGTATTGAAACTTATGCGTTATACTTTATTTATGAGATGATCCTTGATATAGGAATTATTTTTGATATTTCAGACTGTTGTCCTCATCTTATTTCTCTATAACACAACGCCAGGCCTCGGATTTTCTTTAAACAGTAAACTGTTCCATTGTATTTTTCCATATCTAAATAGCATTTTCTCTTCATAAGTCTTAGTGACATTTATGCTGCTGGAAGTACCCGTTTTAACGTGAGTGGTAACGATTTGAGCCTCCGAAACCACGTTTGACAATTCGATGGAATTCTCTCTCTCTCACCTCCCGCCTTCCACTCCCTCCCTCTTAATTCTCTCTCTCTCTCCTCTCTCTCCTATATATATATATATATACATATATATAATATATATATAGTATAAATTTATGGGTAGGCGCTTTGTGTAAGCCGTTAGAGTCGTACGCAAATGAAACTCGTCACCCCGAGTTAAAATCGTACGGACTGTTCTGCATTTCACATTAGCGCTAATCTCTTGGGAAAGTTATGCATCCACTACAGTTTCCCTCCATCTCGCATGGGTAAATAGATGCGCCAACTAGCGATCTTCAACCATGGCCTACTAGTATATATTATATATATTATATTATATACTCATATCATAGTATATATTATATATATATATTTATATATATATATGTGTGTGTGTATTTGCGGCAGCATTCTGTTTCAGGATGATGCACACTCTCGAAATGCCGCAAAGTACTACGGACTAACTTTGTGGACTTAATCCGAATTCCACCCAAATATTTAAACAAAGTTGGCCTTGACCACTCGAAAAAGCGATACAAAAATAAATTGTTAACAGGAGATGATGTCTTTTGTTTAATTCTACATGTAAATATATATATATACCTATATATATATATATATCTATATATATGCAATGATTGCGTGGGAGTCTGAGAGAAGGAATGGGGCGGACGGGTAGTGGCGGTTAGTTGAAGGGGACAATTAAAAAGTCCATTGAAATGAATACCAATTTTCTCTTACTGCTTTGGCAAGGGCCCAATACTTCAACAAAGCTTTCCCGTAAACGTTAGGCAAAGGAAATTTACGAACCAAATACATTAGACCAAACGGCATATTGAATAAATTAAGAAAGAAGAATTGTTAATGTTTTTCCCTTTTTCTTCAATCATCCATTTCTTCCCCGTGTTCTTATTAGGTACTAGAACTACTGCAATTGGCCTCTAGACGAGCAAGATCTATGCCGAAATTAAAGCTTTTTTTCCGCAACTCCCCGGGGTGGGGTTAAGGTAAGTTATTACCCAACCCGCTTTACCAGAATTAATGATCGGTTGGCTGGTTGCGCTGACGTTGCTTGGTCGCGCGTATTTACGATTCACCCTGTTAGGCAAGTGATTTGATCCTGCGAAGACGTTGGTTGTATTCAATTTTGATGGGCTACTCAATTTTTAGAAATACGAGTTCAACCATAAGATCTTCAGGGTTACAATCCACTGAAGTTAATCAAGATATGACTTAATTGCAGCGATTGGATGTATTTTTCCGTGGTTATGACTGTTAATGAAAGAGCATTCGCAGTTATAACGCATGGTCGTAAATTGTTAAAATGAACGGAGATGATTTTTTAAAAAAAATCCATTATATTTCGTCATTCGGAATTGAATGAAACGCGTATCGTTACGTACTGTTTTTGAATTTTGCATTTTTTCTTACATTTCGAGTATCGCAAAGGCCCTTTAAGAATGTATTTTGGCTGTCTACAGTTTTCCTTTCACTATGAAATAAATGCACTACTAATTATAAACCTACCAAGTCCTATACACTATGATATTACTTGACTTTCCCCGCGGGGGCGTGGTCCAGTATTGCTTCCGGCCCACTGGACCGGTTAAAGTAACAATTAATAGGCGTCGGTCCCAGGGGCTCCCCCCAGGCAGATACACTCCCCCTGACTTAAAGGCGACAGCGGCTGGGCTTTATTCCCAGCCGCCTAGAGCCCCCCCCCCCATGAAGGGAATGCCGAAGGGATCGACCGCAATTTTTGTTCTCTTCCCACCCATGCAGCTTCGGCTTGTGGCGTGGGCCCACGTTAAAACGACGGCCTTGTGCCCAGCCCATACAAGTGGTATGAGGCAAGTAACCCTTACACTGAAAATTACATTCGCTAGTAATTTTGCCGAGTATTTAACATATTTCTACTTTCAGCAGTCTACAATTAAAAAATAAAAATAAATAGTCAACTTTTACAATTTTTAGTAAAAAAAGTGCTATAAACTGAATCACTATGCAACACTTAAATTCTAAGCAACATCAGTAAATACGTCGATTAATTTTCTTTTAAACTCATAAAGAATTATGGGTAAAAAAGACAATTCCTCGTACAATTCCAACCATTAAAATGAACATGAACCCTCATTTTTATGTTCCGTGTTTTGCAATAAATGTTTTATTTTTCTTGCACCCGGTTATTATGCAATACTTCCCCCCCCCGAAATATATTTTCTTTATTTATTAAAGAATAAAGAATCAAGAAAAGTATCATTTTTAGGATTTAAAAACATTTATTGCCAAAACACGACATAAAATGAGGCCGTTCGTTTCATTTATGGTATGAATTACGAGGAAAATTGTTCTGCTTTACCGAATTATGTATTAGGTGTAAGTTTTCCTTAGAGTTTCTTACTTATTAAAAGTATTAATGCTCAGTGAGAAATAACAATATGTAACATTAGGACTTATTTTATATATCCACTTAACTTCTGTCCGGTAGATTGTGATAAAAAATTACACCCCTCAATTCACAGCTACCATTGCTTCAGGGGCGACGCGCACCACTGTTGTTCATAGTCCATGTCAAGTTGTCTATGAGAGCAACTAGCTCTTTGTTGCTTAACTGTCTGCAGCATCAGCAACGGTAATGATAGATAAGCTTACTAAAAAAATCAAACTCTACGAAAATATAACCTAATAATGTAATTCATCTTATAAATTTAAAAAAATTTACACGACAGCATCAATTGATGTGTATGGATTTAAAGTTATTGCGTATTGATTCAGTTATACACTTTTTTGACGTCAGCGTTGTTATTTGAAAGGGAATTTGAGCATTAGTAAACTTAGCAAGCCCATTATACTGGAAACAAACTGAACATTACCAATTCGCCAGTAATTTTGCCGCAGTGTATTTAACGATATTTTTTGCCAGGAATATACAATAAAAACACTTAAAACAATCCACTTGGCAGTGCTTCTTTTTATTAAAATATTAATTCCCAGTTGCAGAATAAAGCGGTTACTATTCGCAGAGTTCCGTCTCGCCCTCCTTGCTTAAAAACAATAGTCGCGTGATAGTAAAAAAACAACCCACCCTATGAATGAAAGTCCCCTATCTGAAAGCGGGTACCACTCCGATATTGAAAAATAATTTGTCGCATTGAAGGCATTTTTATCGACAATTTTGTTTGTTTTGTTTTTTGGTTTGGAAGCGTTTCAGCTAATTTTAAAAGGTTGAAGATATTTACATTTTCTGGTAATGAAGGACTATTTGCTCGTACTTCCTACCATAAAATAAAACTGAACCCCCATGTTATGTTCATGTTTTTTGCATTAAATCGTTTTAGTTTGTTCTTGCACCCGCTTTAATTAAATACAAAATATATTTCTTCATTTATTTTAATATTCATATGCAATTGCAGTTATGCTAAAAACACTCCATTTAAAATAACATTTCTCACAAAATAAAGCTTTTAGGAACTATACACATTGAAGTGACTATTAAAAAAAAGAAAATGCATTTATTATTGTAGACATAACGTGGAAGAAAAATAAAACATTCATGCAAAAACACGACATAAAATGGGGGTTCAGTTATTTTATGGTAGAATTTACGAGCAAATAGTCCTTCCTTACCTATTTCTTATCGAAAAAAAACGACTGGAAGTGGCTAAAAAAATATCGCAATTAACTTTTTGGGAAAAACGACTTAGCGCTGTTGTTTTTCTGTTTTTTTTCTTTCAATATTTTTCAAACAATATGCTTACTTTAACACCTTCCAAACCAATAAAAAAAATTGTCGATAAAAGACGCCTTCATCGACAAATTATTTTTTCAGACGACAGCAGCGACTTCATTTCATAGGTGGTTTGTGTTGTTTACCTTACACCGCTAGCGTTTTTTAGGCAGGATGCCGACGGAACTCTGCGCAATTTACCCTTTAATTTAAAGCTATACCCTTACTCTCCACCATTAAATTGTTCTCATATTCCCCTATAAAGCAGTCTCGTCCGGCATGGCGTCCTAGGTAAAAATTTACACGTCTGAAATTACCGAGGACTTAAGTTTAGTTTTACTTATTTATATTTATTTAAAAAATTTTGACTTCCAAGAAATACTAAAGATTTTGTTTTCAAAATTTAGATAAAAAGTTGGAGCTGAACTTTCGACCCCCCCCCCCTCTAAAAATGTTCGTTTTTAATTTTTTTTTTTCAGGGGTGCTCAGTTTCCCGTATAATAATCCATTGAAAGAAGAAAAAAAATTAAAAACAATTTTAGAAAGTTCAGGTCCGCCAAAAAGTTTATTCTAGAATTCTTGTTTTTTAGAAGTTAAAACTTTAAAAAAAATTATTACTAAAACTGAATTTCAGTTTACAATTAACTGTCATTTGTGTTAGAAAAAAAATTAATATATGGCTCAACTTTTTTTTTTTTTTTGGTGTTGAATCAAAATTCTTTTGAAATATTCAAAATGTCCATGAATCTTGAAAGGGGAAAACATAACTTTGAATAGTTGTGAAATTTTGTAAAAAAATAATTGCTTTAATAAGCAATTATTTTTTTTACTAGAAATGGTTTGTCTATTTTACCGGAACCGGCTAACTAGCCTATCCCCCCCCTCCCTCCGAAGATTTGCTTGGTTGTTGGGAAAAGGAAGGAGTGACGTCATTCATTTGTTTTTTTCTTCTTCTCCCCAGACTTTGATTGGCGTCTCACTGACCAAAAGTCATTCAGAATAGAACTTCGACTTTTAACAAGGTAAGACTCTTTATTCATTTTTCTTTTCTATACGAAATATTTTGTTTTTCACTAATTTAGATAAAAAGTTTATTCTAAAATTCTTAGACTTTTAGAACTTTTCTGAAAAGTTTCAGTTGACAATTTTCTTTTTGTCTTCGAAAAATTGGTGTTGAATGAAAAATGTTTTCAAATATTTGTTTAAAATGTCAATGAATTTTGAAAAGGGAAAAATAAGGGTTTATCTGCAACTCAAAAAGACAATTCATTAATTTTAAATTATTTAAAACTCAACAAAAGTCAGAATATTTTTCTTTATTTTTGAAATTTTTCTATTTGTAAAGTTTTTATTTTTCCCTTTGAACAAAAAAAGTTCACATAGCAAACGTTTTTAATTCCTTGGTATTAAAGTTTTTATTTTTCAAAAACTTATTTTTTACTTTTGTTTTAATATAAATGCTAAAGACTTATATTACCAACCAAACTTTTTAAGGAAATTTTTTTATTACTTTAAAAAGGACTTAAATTTGTATAGACAACTTTGCCGGTAATTATGAAATAAACCTATTTTTGTTTTACTGTCGCTGTAAATTTTTTTTTTAATTATGAATGCAAGTAATGTCAAATATTTTGAAGATAAAAAAATTTCCTAAATGAAAACTCAAGATACCGTTAATGACTGTCCTCGTAAAAAAAATGACAAACTGTTTTGCTTATTTTACTGTCGCTGTTATTTTATTATGAAGTGTTAAAAATAAAAAATACTGACTTAATGAAAAATATAGATACCGTTATTTTTTAAATTATGAATGCAAGAAATAAAAATAAAAGAAATGCAGCAGTCTCTGAATGTTGCCCTTTGAAAATTACGAGTACCGGCATAATAAGCCCAAAAGCAGTTTTGTCTATTCGACCGGCAAGGTTGCTTTTCGATTTTGTTAAACAATTCAAAATAAAAGTTAAAGCGTCAATCTTTTAGAAATATTAGATACAATAAAAGTAAATATTGAATAAGTGAATATTTTTTGTTTAATTATATCCAAAAGTTTAAGGTTTTTAGAATTCAACAATATTCAGAAAAATGAATTCAATGTAATTTTTTTTTCTGTATTGTGAAGAGGGAAGATTATAAAAAAAAAAGCAGATGACTGACTTGTAGGATTTTTCGAAAAATTGTTTTTCATTTGAATTCTTGTTTTACAATAAGTTAATTTTATTAAAAAATGAATTCATTTTTCTTGAGTTTAGATATTTTGAAAAATACCCAAAATAATTTCAAGGTTTTTATTATCCTGTTTTGTTTTTTTTTTTTTTTCCATAGAAAAAAAAAGAAAGGTACTAATGCACTTTAGCGAGCAAGATAGATATATTACGATAAATTTCACGGAAATATCCGAAATCAGGGTTCTCATTCGTCCTGGAAAATCTGGAAAAGGTTTTTTTTTTTTTTTTTTTTTTTTCCAAAAAAATTTGTATTTTGTTCTGGAAAATATAAATTAACGGAGTCAAAATTAATGTTAAAGTTAACAAATATAACTCGTAAAAAGGACATTTTTTATTTTTTTTAGAGTAGTGCTCGTAAAATTGTGAGTGAAAGAAAAATGAACAATTTCTTTTTATTTAAATTATGCAGCAATAAAATACTAACATTTAAGAATTATCTAAAATTAATTTTTCATACAAGAAAGTTTTTGTTAAACATTTTTTGAAGTCCTGAAAAGTTCAAATTTTCCTAACACAAATGTTGGTTCCATTTTTAGACGTGTGGGTGGGGCTCAAATGACCCTGTCAACAATCTATGATGGGGGGGGGGGTGATACTGTTTATAGTTGTGTTCACACAAGTCGGGTGGGAGAGAAGAAATTAATCTAAAAAAAATCTTTTAGTAGGGTTAGGGTTAAATCTTTTAGCAGTGTGTTGTAAATACATAGTGATGTGAAAAAATGCAAGGGGAGGTTTTTTTTTTTAATTAATTTTAAAACAATTACCAAAATCAGGGAATTGTCCAATTTTAATGAATTTTCACCAAATTATTTTCCCACGACTTAATTTTATAAGGATTAATTTATTTTATGGAAGAAACTTTTTTTTATCAATTCAGAATATAGGGGAGGTTTTGACCTTTGAGCATTTGAAGAAAAGAAAAAAAATCCCGGTCCCTAATTTTTACAATTCTTGACAGATCACATATCCTGAAAAATATATAGAAAGCAGTGAAAAAAATTCTATAACCTAAAAGGAGTGGAATTTGAAAATTGTAAAATAATTTTCTGTAAACTCAACAAAGAATAGGGTAGCAAGTTTGTTTTTCATTTACCTCAGACAGGAAGGATCGGCAAAAGTTTTCAAGATGTAAGGTACAGGGGTTCGGGCGAGCGCTCCTTGGACAACTCGGAAAAGATCTTCTTTTTGTTTCCCAAGCATACTGGACACCACCCTTGAAAACGATACGGCGGGCATTTTATTTATCACAAATCCCTTGAGAAAATTGTTCGATTTTGCTCTGGAAAACGTTGACATTAGTCTAGACAAAATCTAAATGTTATTATTACCGATAACAAATATAGCAATCGAGCTAACCAGTAATCGATCGAGACAAGACCGACTCTTTATTTCTTTCTGTTTGTTTCGACTTGCCTTCAATGCAACCTACCTCAATTCCCAAACGGGTTCAGATAAGATATTCAGGTTAAACAGTGATGATTTGGCTATTTTGAAGTTGTCGGCTTTCTCTCTCTGCGTTTGTTTTT
>CM042157.1:34955216-34987486 GCA_023376005.1 Doryteuthis pealeii | reverse complement strand
AGTCATGTTACTGAGGAATAGAGATGAAATCGCTGGCTCCAGGTGACGAGTCATGGTTCGGCACGACTTCTAATTATATACGAATGATAACATGAATCGGCACACTATGCTAGTTGGGATGCGAAACGGCCACCAGGATATATATTAGGCCAGTGGTATATAGACTTAATATAGTATTACTAGGAGCTTATAGTATAGTAGTGATAATAAGTAGATGAGAGAGCAGAGATTGAAGAAGAGAGAGAGAGGAGAAGGGAGGGGAAGAGATGCTGGGATTTGTACCGGCACTGAGGGAGTGAGCAGCGAGGCAACTTCCGCATGAATGCAGAACGTGGTTCATCGGAGCCAAATAAGTACCCGGTAGAACTATGACTACTTATAAGAGTACTTCGCAGCATAAATTCACTAGACTTCTGAACAGAAATGTTGAGTTACGTTATAAAATAATGAGCAAAGCTACTTATTACGAAAAACTGAGCGGGTGCGTGTGTTTATAGAGAGATAAGATGAGGACAGTTAGCGGAAATATGACAATCTAACTCATCAATTCAGGAGAGGCTTACATCAATCATTTAGTGGACAGTTAATGTATTAACAATCCATATTTTCTTATTTACGCTTATTGAAAGTGTCATAATTTATGAGCTTTTCATCGCGAGCTGTTGGTCATAATCCATCTCTACCTCTCGCTCCGGCTACGTCGTAAAGACCACAAGATTATCGACTGCACATGATATATCCGCAGCGCGCGCCTCGACCTGTTCTAATGACCAGTGTATACAGGACACAATAACATCCTTATAGTTTACAAATCACCCATTTACTACAACCCAATAACACGCAGTCTCCACACAGACTCTGGAAATGGGAGGTAGTAGACATATTTCGAGTGACGGTGTACTTAAGGTAAGATTTAAGGACTAAGGTAGCAAATACATATGACAGATGCCAATACATGTGGAGTATTAATCTTTGGATAATGTATATTATACTACTAGCTCGGTATCAACACAGCACACCCACCCCGTAATCAGTACTAGATAATTGAGGGATATACGTATGAGATGGGTGAGACGGTAGTCATCTTGGATGATATAGCATCTGAATGCTATATTACGATAGCTATCTCATTTCGGTGCATTTGCAGTAGCCTGCACAGTATATGACAGGAAGGTCGGATGGACATATTTTGGATAGTTATTTAAGAAAGAACGTGTGAGGCGGCACTCGACAGATGGGTATTTTGAATGCATGCGGTGTGTTATATGTTTAAAATTTCTTATTAATAGTTGTTTGTTTCTTAGCAAATTTGCCGACAACGTGTTCATCTCTGTTCTCATCTATCGGCACTTATATATCATACTATTCAACTCTGCTGGAAGAAACAGATACAGAGATATCTGAACAGATGATGATCGCACCGAATAATTTTTTTGAAAGAACTCACTCACTCCATTTTGCAGACCTTTTTTAATGATATATATATTATATCCTAAGGTATATATATATATTATATATAATATATACAGATAGGCAGTACACAGTAAAAACACCTGCCAACGCATTGCAAAGGATAGGGGAAAAAAGTTTCCGCAATAAAAAAGACACTTGAAAAGAAAAAATGCATAATCAACCCCTGAATGAGGGAGGAAATGTATGAATATAAGATGAGTTGTGGCCATGTGCCTGTGTAAATTAAAAGATAATCGTGGCTGAGAAGCTCGTGGGCATACTCGCGAGTGGAAATGGTCCATACACGATAACCCATGGTATTTAGGGCCGCTTTTATGTCCCAAATAACTTTTCGTCTGTTTTCAATCAATTAAGACATTGAGCTCTCACACGGAACGTGAACTCTACAACAAACTACTGGGTAGAGAATAGGGATTCCGCCTAGAATCACTTGTAGCCAAGAAACTTGGTCCCCGAGCCAGACATAATCGAGGGTTGTTATAGATAGGGTAGATCGAATGAGTGTAGTTCATATATCGGTAGCTTAAGGTATAGTAAGTATAGTATATAGTGGTCTAGTATATAGCTAGCGAGATGAGGGGCGAATTGATAAGCGCGATAGTTTGTTGTCGAAGAGTAATCTAAATGAGGATGGAGATATAGTCATACTCCAGTTGCCTCAAAGACGTGCTTAGATGCTAGAGAAGTATAGACAAGACACACAGATTCCCATATTCATCCAAAAGCTCCACACAAGTGATAAAATAATGTTAAGCAACAAAAGAACATTAATACATAGGAATGTTTATGTGTGTATTTGTGTGTGTACACTATTGTACACATTTCACATCAAACTTCCTGATTGCAAACATACAAACCGACTCACATGTGGTACTTCCTTCTTCACAGAAATAGCAAAGATTCAATTTGAAAAGAGATGCCCTTAACAAAAATAATAAGCGCCATAATTGACTAGCAAATGCGCACGATTCAAAACTCCTCTCGTCGCGCATGCGCAATTTGTAAGAATGATTCATTGTTAAGAATCGCTAATCTCGAGGATGCAGCCATATTGGCGCTTCGCTTCCACCATTGCTACCGATGATTCTTTTATACACTCGCATCTATAAACGTCGAGAAAATCGCCAGTGTCTTTGGAGAATTCCCTACAATGCGATTTCGAATGTCGGGAAAAACCGATTTTTAAAGCTTCTTGCGCGTTCTTCTTTCATCTTCGCTTCCAATTGCAAAGACGACATGGCTTGCTTTTCCTTGTCTGTCTTCAGTAGAATTGTTTCGCTATCATTACGCTGATTTTTATAACATTCTTGCTATGAGAGAATCTCCGAATCGATCCTGTCTCGCCGATTTTCTCTTATTCGATTTCTTGCATTCATAGTTTCCGGTTGTATTTTTAGTATTCTTTCATTTTTTTTATATTTTTTTAAATCTCTTTTTTTTTGTTATTTAATAAACTTACCGTTCATTTTTCTCTTTTTGTTCTCGTCTTTCTTTCTTTTCTTTTTCCTATTTCCTTTCTTTTTGCTTTTCTTTTTTTTTTTTACTTCATTTCTTGTTTGTCCTGCTGTGTTGCGTTTTCTCCATTTGGGCATATGTTTTCAATTTTCGTACACTTTATTATCTTTGTTTTGTTTTGTTTTGGTGTTTTTTTTTTTTTTGGTTTTGTTTTGTGGTTTTTTTTGGCGCTTTTTGTTTTTTGTTTTTTGTTTTTGTGCTTTTCAAGTTATTCTTTTCTCTGTTTTCGTCATCTCTTGTTATTCATTTCAGTGATTTCCATTTATTTTTAAATTTAACCTGCCAGTGTATTTTTATTTCAATTATTTCTTACTCTCTCTCTTTCTCTCTCTCTCTCTCTGCTATATATATATATAAGTAAGTTTATATAGTATATATATGCATATTTGGGGAGAGATGTTGCTAAATATGAAGTCGAACCTATTTTTGAAATTTATTCATTAATATTAGAGTTAGGACGCGCGGATTTATACTGATATAAATGTAAGGCTAAACATAATCGAGAAAATACAATCTCTGTTGATGTAGATCACTTGCTCGCCTATTAGGCGCTTCATCGCAAGAGTATGATATCGAAGCCGCCCCCGTGTGTGATCGGATAACCTGTCTGTCAAATTAGCAGGCAGAAGTGTCTTACTCCACACCTAGCGGACTTCAAGATTCTCATTCGCTGTTAAGTGTGAGTGTTTATGATTGCCGTGCTATGAGTGGACCTCTACACGAACTTACCATAGTAAAAGTTAAAGACTATATGAGTCAGACATATCTGACATAACAGTTTCCGCTTAGTAGGCTCACAGGGCAAAGACTGATCTCTATTTTGCCGGTTTTTTTTTCTTAGCGCAAGGATTACCCACACAAAGTTTGGTGATGAGTATATAATATATATAGTATCATATATATATATCGTCATTCAATGTTTCATATCTCCTATCTCTCTCACTATCTACTATTTATGTGTTCTTTCGCCCAAACATGAAATTCTTCTTTCCTTGATTTAGAATAACATCAAAAAATTTTTGTTCTTTCTGTTCTTTTTTTTTTTCTTTCTTTTGTTCTTTTATACATAGTTTCTTTTCTTTCTGTTTTCTTTTATCTATCTTTGCCACTTTTTCTTTTTTTTCATATGACGATCGCTCTCCTCTCTGTCTCTCTCTCTCTCCTTCTCTCTCATCTCTCTCTCTCTCTCTCTCTCCTCTCTCTCTGATGGAAAATACCTCATCGTATTCTAATTCCAGCAACCGGAGGGATAAGGGAAAAAAGTATTCGGACGTTTATCAAACATCTCTTATTATATATAATCGGAGATTGTGTGTTTGTTCTGTCGTGTACGAAACTAGTATTACAATCTCAATCACATTCCCTTAGTTATTTAACGTCCATGCACTTCCATGAATTTTATTTTTATTTTAACTTAGTTATTCATAAAATTTGTTTTAACATTTTAATACTGGTTGACTATATCTCATACTAATAACATGTCAATTGTATTTATGTGGAGAAAGGCTAGACGAAACAGCGGGATGTTATAGAAAATGGATGTTTATTGTGGGTAGTGGTGTCGACGTGCAGACGGTTTCGGTCTGTGTTGACCTTCTTAAGCGACTTGGATATAGTATTTGCTTCAATGATGGACCATTTTGCAAATGGTGAAACAGGAGGTCGTCAGTTAATGGGAGGGGTGCTTGGGGTGGGGTAGTGATGTTTCATTTTCTCAAAGATAGGGAGAGGGGTTCTGGTAATGGTACCAGCAGGTGTAGCGTCAGGCTTGTATATACTGGATTTGTAAGGATTGGTTAAGAGTATATGTGTCATGTTACTTATTTATTTATTTTAATAACATGTATTTAAATGTGGAGAAAAGTAGACAACACGGGTCGTTATTAGAATTAATATTTATATATACAAAGCCGTTTTACAATTGGTGAACGGCAAAGGCTAATGTTGCATATTGATATAAAAATTTTGATTTTAATAAATATGTCTTGATTAATGAGTTTAATTGTTTGGATTTTATCTTAATGAATATGAGCAAACATCTCGAGATAAATCTTAAAGAATCCCATTAACAACGAGATATTAACTGTAGATTTTTATTTTTTTAACTTCCTATTCTAACTGCATTAGGAAATTTAGCATCAAGACGGGGGTTGATGTTTAAGAGTAAGTTTGCAGCTGTTCAGATTTTTCGATTCTTACTCCCCACTCTGTTTCAAAATCTTTTATCTGCATTCTTATTTAGGTTTCAGTAGCTTTGCTAATTTAATGTGATATTTATTACATTAAAACTATTATGCTTGCACCGGCGAGGTGCAATATATTTGCTAGTTTACTCACTTAAAATAATGTAAGAAAGGGTTACAGAATTTATTTTTAGAACTGTTCCAGCATTGGATAAAGATGTTTGTTTGTTTTATCTGATTTTAAATGCGCATTCAACCCGTCTGGGCGTTTGTCATGCCTACGTTAGGAGTTTAATTACATATCGTGTAGTTTAATATTTATACTTTTTAGTACATTGGTTTTAAAAAATGTGTTATGCATTATTGGGGATAGTTGTAAGATGTGTTGTTTAGTCTTTTTATTGATTCAAACCAAGTGTGTTGCTTGTGCGTTATAAAGGCCATATCCAGTAATCTAGAAGTGGCTACAATCGGCGTCGCCTGGGTAGAGAAGTGGTTAAAAAGATTGTTCTCGGCAAATCCATAGTAATTACTTATCTCGCAAGTTGAGACGCTGCTCTGGTTGCCCCCACATAAAAATGCTCCCCAACGGAAGATATAATAACAATATAAGTAAGAAATTTCATTCAATGATTTACAAATTTTTTTAAAAAATAACAGAATATAAATGATCAATTAATTCATATCAAGTATTAAATATCTTCAAAGCTGAAAAAATACCAAAAAACAAAGAAAGATGAAGCAAAATTAACATGCAAATGACTTTCCTCTGTTACTTTCAAAATTTGAATTTTTAAATATCTTCCAATATTAAATCAAATATTCATTATTATTGCTTAAAAATATAAACAACAAAAAACCTCAAATATATCTATACATTTCAATTACCATTGAATTCAATTATTAATCTATTATTGAGACACGTTTGTATTGTGTAGAAAGCAATGTATATATACAATAAAACTAGTTTTAAAATATTTTTGTCACATAAATGTATAGGATTTGGGTTTTTTTGTTGTTTATTTTTTGTAAGCAATACGTAATTAAAAACAACATAATCCCCTAAAACCGTAACCAATTTGCAAAATGTTAATGTCATTAGACTGAGAAAGAGTTAAAAACTGTCATTGGGTACCACCAAAAACTGTTCCGTTTTTAATGTTTCCGACGTCTTCAGAAGTCAGCCTGAATTGCCTAAGCGGGAAACAACAATGAGAAACGACAAACTTGTCACTCTGGGAGGAATCAAACTTTCCTCCAGCTGACCTTAGCGATTTGTAAATAATATTGTGAACTGATACGAACAGGATACTACACTTTGATCTATGTCCAAGCCGCCGAGAAACGATGAAACAATTACGAATAATAAGTTGATGAAATGATAATTTTTGATTAATGAAAAAAAATTATTGCACAATTCTTTTGTCATTTTTTGCCTTAACCGCTTTGCCTACTTAAGCCACTCACAGCGGGCTCTCCATCTACTCGAAGCAAAGTACAAAACTGAATGGTTATTTCATTATAATTTAGCAGAAGGACTCTGATCTACAAATAATAATAAGATTATTTGAATAGGAAATAGTTCTGAGGTGAAATACATCAGTGACGTTTAAATATCCATCATATAGGTAAAAAAAAATATCAAGAAATTTAATTCAGCCGAGGAGGAAAATTGGTAGGAAAGAGTGTTCTTTATTTGTTTGCTAAAATACGAAGAAAATACTAAAACTTTGGCTAAAATTTTCGGAACAATTCCCAAATTCGTTAGAGCTGGGTTCTTTGTTTGCTAAGGGAATTCAGAACAATAATAATTCTTGAAGAAGTTATTTTTAAGCTTAGTTCTGAGGTTCCTTTTATATTGAAAAAAAAAACTGCGAATGCGACATTCTTGACATGTACAGAATTTTAAAATGTTAATAAAATTCGGCATGGTTTTAAAAAGAAAAAATAAGCAATGAATATAGTAGAAAATATAAACAACGTGAGTGTCATAATTTTAATATGCATACACATACATACCCACACACACACACATATCAACACATACATACATCACCACACATATACACACATATCAGAGAACGCAACAAGCACCACATAGCGCACAGCGCACAGACGCACACACAAAACTCACATACACACAGCACACATACACATCCGCAAACACCGCAGCACACAGCACATATAATATATATATATATAATACGTGTGTGTGTGTGGTGTGTGTGTGGTGTGTGTGTGTGTGATATAGTGAAGAAGAGATTTTGAAAAAACACAGGTTCAATAAAAATGAGTGATATTTTATTTTCAGCCCAACGCTGCAGTGTTCAATCTGTTTAGTTAAGATCTCTTCAGCGGCTTTGTGTTTGATATAAGGAAAAAATAAATTTAATCACAGAAATAATAGTGAGACTGTTTATAGTTTTTGGTTGATTCATTCTGTTAAAATGGTTTGAATGGAAAATAGCGCTCTTTAGAATTAATTCTAAGATTTATGAACGCTGGATCGCAACGATTTTGAAGGATGACGTTGAACTTCGGCTTACGTTGTGTTGTGTGTGTGTGTGAGAGGAGAGAGATGAGAGAGAGAGAGAGAGAGAGAGAGAAAAGAGAGGAGAGGAAGGGAGAGGGGAGAGCGTGTATGGAATATGTGAGTAGATATTAATCGTTTCTTTATAATCAATTTAAACAGATTGAAACCTGCAGCGTTTGGCTGAATAAATATTCGCTCATTTTATTTTGCCTGTGTTTTTTCAAATAATTCACTATATTACATACCGGTCCGGATTCACTTCATTTTATTCTCTTCAGCACACGACAACACACACGACACACGACACAGTATATATATATATATATTATATAGATAAAATTAATAAATATATAATAGTATGATTCATCAGAATGTAAACATTTTAATTTGTGATTTGAACTCTGGTTCGGCAAAAGGTCTGTTTGTTTCATTTCTTAAATCTTAAACAAAGGATAAATAGAATTGAAGACAGAAAGAAAAAAAAAATTTTGTTAAAGAACAGAACGTTTTTATTGCTTGGTTGATCGTGAGAAGAAAGAAAAAAGAAATCAAAGAGGAGGAATGAAGAAAAGATAAAAAAGAAAGAAAAGAAAGAAAGAAAGAAAGAAAGAAAAGAAAAGAGAGAGATACATTTTTAAAATATTAAGTCTAAACGAAGATTGAAACTAAGCCAGCGCCGTCCATTTTCTTGACCTTCTCTTACGCGACCGGAACAGTAAACCAGTACTTCAGCTAGTGTGCCATTCATTAAAATGTAAATACGGCCGACCAAAATTAAATATTAGCAACTAAAAACGCAAGCGGTTAGAAAAAGATGTTCTACTTGTTTTACAATTGTCCACACTGGGTCAGTATCCGTCATTTTTTGTGATATTGCCACTGACAATGTTTCAGTTTTGTTTGGATATGCTCGTAGTGTACACGGTTATTCGTGTAGAAAAAGACACATGGCGATCGCGGAGTTATGTTCTTGACGAATTCATTACCTGGGGCGGCCGGTTGAGCCGACTCCTAATTCCAACGGAAATTCAACCTGTGTGAATCACAGAAAAAGTAACAATGGGAATTGAAATTCAGAAGCGGGGGTGTCCCGTCAAAACCCTGCAAGCGGCTTCCATATCCCGCTAGTACTAGCGGGGCCATTAGTGCTGGTTCTTTGTTTGCGCTAACGGGGTATTGCAAACAAATGAGGAAAAATTGGTTAGGAAAGATTAATTTTAACGCACATTAAATGGTTATTTCATTATAATTTAACAGAAGAGACTCTGACTTACACTAATAATGCAGACTTTTGATTTGAAAGAATCAGTTCTGAGGTTGAATACATAGTGAATCTTTTGAATATCCCTCATAATAGGTAAAAAAATATCCAAGAAATTTAATTCGGCGAGAGGAAAATTGGTAAAAAGAGTGTTCTGCTTTTATTGTCGCTAGAATAGCGAAGCAAAAATACTTTATATTGTTAAGAAGTTTGTCGGAACAATTCCAAAATCTTTAGAGCTGGTTCTTTGTTTGCCTAAGGGATTCAAACAATCAATAATTTCTTGGAGAAGTATTTTAAAGCGTAGTTCTGGGGCTTCCTTTTAATGATGTGAAAAAAAAAACTGCGGAAAATGCGACATTTTGACATGTAAAAAATTTATTCATAAAAGTTCGCTTGCTTTTAGAAAGAAAAACAAGTCAATGAATGATAGCAGAAAAATTAACACAATGGTGAGTGACAGGTAATTTTAGATGTGACATACACATGACATAGCAGCAAAGCGAACGACATTATGCAGGAGATGCAGCAATGCACACACATGTACGCAACAGAGGCACAGATGCACACAAAATATCACACACACCACACACCTGGACCACACACACGCATACACAGACACCACGAATCATACTCTACTAGTGTCAAATTAGAATAATAGTTATATTTCAATGTCCCTTTTCCCCATCAGCAGGCACCATTCATTTATAGTACTAGAAATAATTTCCTGACTGGACTTTGATCCTGGCTATGACTATTGAGGCTATCTGCCCAATGAGAAACTACATCAAGGATTGTGCGTGAGGGTGTTGCCAAGTAAGGGGCAAAGTGGAATTGTTGCATTTCACGGGACTACTTAGTACCCGGGCGGGTATGTGGAAGAGGTTCTTCAGACACCACGATCTGTCATTTTTTTTTATAGGCATTACGGGTCACCATCCACGGCTAAAAGGTGACCCTATTAGGGTGGGGGTCATACCTCCCTGCATAGGTTCAGTCAGCGTATTTTTACTGCTCAGTCTGATGATGAGGTTCCAATTCCGAAGCTCTGGATAAGGAGCGAGTACCATCTCATCACATTACTCCAGATCCACCCTGAACTGGAGTGATAGCAGCAGTTAGGGTCAGATCTATGCGTTAAATAGAAAAACATGAAGTTTTAAAATTTGTTTAAAAATTGAATTTTTTTTTAAATGAGTACCCATAAAATGAATGAAAGAAAAACGTCTGCGGCATAGATTAACCAAAAAGTAGGGTTGGCATTGTCACGTGACCACTTAGTTCTGGTTTCTGTTCTATTTCTATGACGGAATTCACCTGGGTCGGTTTGAGCCGGCTCCATCCAACGAATTCACTTTGTGGTGAATTCACGGAAACAGTAAACAAGGGAATATGAAATTTACAAACGGTCCCAAACCGCGCATGCATATCCCAGTCAGAGAAGGAGGTGCCGTTGTTTAGCCCAGATATACAACAGACGCAGTGACAAGTACGCAAATAAGCCGTTGATTCCTAACGATGATTGGGATGCCCCTTAAGGATTTTTTGCCATGACCTTTGGGTTGTGACCAAATACCATGGGTGCCAGATTAGACTATTGTGTAATAGAGAATAGCATTTAATTCTAAGGCTAACAACAACAAGTAAAAGTAATTAATACTTAGTTTAATTCTAACAATTTATTAACCAGCACATGAAACAATGAATAACAGTATAAAGGTCCTTCTGTAGTAAAGTTGAGTTGAAAAAACTTACCTCTCGTTGGAGAAGATATCTGTAACTTAGGGTGATTTCTTGGAGCCTTAATATCGCTGCCTCGTGGAACTGCTGGTGGAATCTGTCTGTCTTGATTTTGTATTTTGCGCCTAAAACTTCTGAGCATATCACGTAATGGTTGATCCAATCACAGACAGCCTTTCCCTCACTCATTCTATTACGGAAATCACAAATTTACTGACCCAAGAAGTTCAACTTCAGTGACCGTACCAAGAACTTACCGACCCAGGAACAGAAAACCGAAGAACAGAGTCCGTTTAGAACAGGCTCGAGAATCGAAAGATACAGCTAAGAAAGACAGATAACAGAATGGTCAAACCAGGTAGCAGGACAGTTTAGAAACCAGGCTAAAGAAGATAGAAAAGACATGTAACAAATAAGTGGAGGCACCTGGTGTAGCGGTAACGGTTAGAGTCGTTGAAATGGAACTCATAGACCCGAGTTCAAATCCTGGACGAGCTGTTTGCATTTTATATGATGCTGCCCTTGGTGAAAGGTTATGGAAATCAACTACTCTACTCTCCTTCCAAATATAGGTAAGTAGAGCAGATTTGGCGCTCTTAAACTAGTTGAGGCACCAGTCTAGGCGAAGAAAAACTCAGAATTAAAACCTGTTAAACTCCGCTTAAGAAGTTTGACATTGTGTCACATCCTGTTCGTGCGGAGGGGTTGGTAAATATAGTATATAATTATATATAATATATAGTAATATATATATATATATATATATAACAGATAAGCAACATAAGAATGATTAATTTTGAATATGTATGAAGAAGTAATAAACAAAACGTATTCAGCATAAAATAACTCAACAAGGGTTGACATGCCGTAAAACCAAGCCAACCAACCAACCAACCCAGATAGTAGAGCAGAACGAGACTAAAAAAGAGAAAATACCTTTACAGATGAATTACAACAGAATGAGTAATTATAACTTTTGTTTAGTAAATTAAGGTGTCCAGAAAAAACAGAAACCACAAATTTTGTAATAAAACTGTTAATTTTAAAAGTAGGGGGTTAGGGCTAGGGTTTAGGGTTTAAGGTTGGAGTTGAGTTGGGGTTGGGTTACGGTTAGGGTTGGGGCTGGGGTTAAATAGTTAGGGTTAGAGTTGGGTTCTGTTTTTCGTGGTCACCTCTGTACAGGGAGACCCAGAAAAAACAGAACCATATTATTTATTTAATTTTCCCATTAAACTAACCCTAACACCCTAAACCCCAACCGTAACCCTAACCCTAATTCCCCTAGTTAAAAATTAACAGTTTTATTACAAAAATTGTGGGTTCTGTTTTTTCCTGGGACACCCTAATTTACTAAACAAAAGTGTCATAATTACCCAAGAATGACTACAACACTAGTTTCCGTGCAAACGAATTGGAGGCATTGGATTTTGGAGCAACTTTAACGTATATATGTACTGGAGCCTTGCCTAGTGTGCACAAGAGCAAACGATTGAGCACCAGTTGAAATCAACTGACTAATATGTCAGTCGTGTACCCTACCGGATTAGCGTCAATCGCCTTGAAGCAAAATTGATTTTCGCGCCTTGAAATGTGTTTGTGTTAGATGCGTGTTGAATGTTGCATGCAAAGAGTCGAAAGAGAATCGCGTGTTTCTAATCGTTGCAAATGTTTTAATGAATAAAAGCGTTATTAATAAATGTTTATGGATTTTGTCAACGATTCTCGCAAGAGACGCAAACGATGAATTTGAGTGATGAGGCGAGCACGCATGCGCAATGGCACACAATGGAACAAAAGACAGCGTGCTGGGAATCAGCAGTCAAGATTTGATATTAATGTTTGAGGAATTGCGGGAGAATTGTGAAAAGAGAAGAAAAAGAAAAAGAGAAATATAAACAAATGAAAACAACAACCAGGAGAAAAGATTTTGATAGGGAAGGGAAAGGAAAGTTATTAAAAGAAAAGAAGAAAGAAAGAAAAGAAATAAGAAAGAAAGAAAGAAAGAAAAGAACGAATAGATTTGTGAGAGAAAACTGGGAAAAGAAGAACGGACAGTTATAGAAAAGACAGAAAGAAAGAAAGAAGAAAGAATGAAAAGAAAAGAAAAGAAACGAAATAAAGAATGAAAGAGAAAATGAACGAAAGAAAGAATGAAATAAAATGAATGAACAGAGAAACTTAAAGAAAGAAACAAAGCCAAGAATTAAGAATATGAACGAAAAGAATACGTTAAAAAGAAAGAAAGAAGGAAGGAAAAGGAAGGAAGAAGAAAGAAAGAAAGAAGAAAAGAAAGGAAAGTTAAAGAAGATGTTGCGTTGACAAAGAGGGAGAAAATAAAAAGAAATTAGATAAAAGAAAAGTAAAAGCAGGTAAAAAGAAAGTAAAAAGGAGAGAGAAATCATTTAAAGAAGAAAGAGAGAAAGAAAGATATGAGAGAAAAAAGTAATCATTAATTGATCAAAAGCAGAAAGGAAACAAGTAGAAAAGAAAGAAATAAGGAAAGAAAGAAGAAAAAAAGAAAAAGAAAGAAATCAATAATGGAGGAAAGAGAGAACGAAATTGAAAAGAAAAAGTAAAAAAGAAAGAAATAACAATATAAAAGTTGAATAAGAAGAAAGAAAAGAGAAAAAGAAAAAGAAAAAGATGAGAAGAAAGAAAAGAAAGAAAAAAGAAGAAAAGAAGAAATGAATAATGAAAGAAAAGAAAGAATAATTCGAAATAAGAAAGAAAGAAAAGAAGAAGAAAGAAAGAAAGAAAGAATGAAGAAGAAAGAAAAGAAGAAATGATAATGAAGAAAGAAAGAAAGAACTAATTCGAATAAAGAAAAGAAAGAAAGAAAGAAAAAGAAAGAAAAAGAAAGAGAAAAAAAGAAAGAAAATGAAGAAATGAATTAACGAAAGAAGAAGAATTAATTCGAATAAAGAAAGAAAGAAAGAAAGAAAGAAAAGAAAAAGAAGGAAAGAAAGAGAAAAGAAAAGAAAAGGAAGAAATTAATTAATAAAAGAAAAGGAACTAATTCGAATAAAGAAAGTGGAAGAAGAAGAAAGAAAAAAGAAAAATTAATAATACAATAGATAGAAGAGAAAAATTAAAAATGATAAATTTAGAAATCTGGAAAACTAATGAGTAAAAAACGAAGTGAAAGAAAGAAAGAAAGAAGGAAATAAAAGGGAATAATCAAAACAAGAGGAAAGAAGAAAGAAAAAAAAAGAAACAGGAAAGAGAGCAAGAATTAAAAGAAGGATGAAAAGAAAGAAAATTCAAGGAAGAATAAGAGAGAAAAAAGAAGAAGACAGTAAGTAAAGACGATGCTTGGTGGCTTATTGTCCGTATCACCCTTTTTCCCAAGCCTAGACGAAAATGATTGTTTTTTAACATCTTATGGAGCGCCACACCTACCATCAGTTCACCACTTTACCGCACATATCAATGCTGTGCTATTACATGCGAAAGTTAAGGCGGAGGGCAGTATCGGAAGCGGAAACCTTGTGGTTCGAAGGCGGGATGTTCTACCGACTGAGCTAAAACCAGAGAAAAACCTTAAAAAAGTAAAGTTAAAAATAAGAAACAGAAAGAATATGAGAGAAGAGAGAGAAAAAGGATATTAACAAAAAGGAAACAAAAAACAAAAGGAAATTTTTTTTTTTAAATATGCCACAAATCACAGATATTGATGTCAAAAGAAGAGATAAAAAATATTTAGCGCATATTGTCAGAAGAATATAAATTCTAAAAAACGAAGAAAATGGAAAGACAAAAATAACAAAAACAACTTTGGAGTTCTAAGAATGAAACGCGATGAACAGACAAAAGCCATTCCCATGTGATTCTTGAAAAAAAAGTCGAGAAGAGAAGAAGATAGATTGAAACGTCGGCACAAAAATGATGGAAGCCGCAGAGAGAAAAACACAACAATGGTGAAACTTAAGACAAAACAAAAGGGATGGTATGAAGAACGAACAATGAATGTTCAGCGCGAAAAACTAGAGATGAACCATAAGTGCACACACACACCAACAACACAAAATATATTATATATATATATATATATATAATATATATATATATATATATTATATATATATATATATAGGGTCAGGCAAAGGATCTGACACATTTGTAGGTTAATAAAAGGCAAAGTAAAGAAACAAAAAGTGGTTTTTATCTTTGAAAAGTACATTTAATGCCATTTTTGTTTAATATGTTTTTAAAAATTAAATCAGTCAAATGGGATCCATTATTGTCCAGAACATTTCATGTGGAATGGCAGTAATTTTGGGTTGATTTCGTTTCAATGCAATCCAGTGCTCTGAAGTGGTAACCCATTTGACTGATTTAATTTTTAAAACATAATTAATACAAAATGGCATTAAATGTAGTCTTTTCAAAGATAAAACACTTTTTGTTTCTTACTTTTGCCTTTTATTACCTACAAATGTGTCAGATCCTTTTGCCTGACCCTATATAATATTATATATATATATAATATATATATATATATATATATATAATATATAATATATATATATAAATATTGTGTGTTTGTGTGTGTGTGTGGCACTTAGTCATCTCTGAGTTTTCTGCGCTGAACATTTCATTGTCGTTCTTATACCATCCTTTGTTTGTCCTTTAAAGTTTCACCATTGTTGTTTTGTTTTTCCTCTCTGCGCTTTCCATGCATTTTTGTGCGACGTTTCAATCTAGCTTCTTCTCTTCCGACTTTTTTTTCAAGAATCCACATGGATATGGCTTTGTCTGTTATCGGCGTTTCATTCTTAAACTCAAAGAGTTGTTTTTGTTTTTTTGTCTTTCATTCTGTCGTTTTAGAATTAATATCTCTGACAATATGCGCTGAAATATTTTTTCTCTTCTTTGACATCAATATCTGTTGATTTGTTGCGATATTTATAAAAAAAATTTCCTTTGTTTTTTTGTTTTCTTTTTGTTAAATATCTTTTTCTCTCTCTCTCTCATATCTTTCTGTTTCTTATTTTAATCTTTACTTTTAAGTGTTTCTCTGGTTAGCCTCAGTCGTAGACATCGCTTCGAACACTAAGGTCTCCGGCTTTCGATACGGCCCTCCTAAACTTACTCGCATGTATAGCAACAGCATTGATATGTGCGGTAAAGTGGTGAAGATGGAGTGTGGGCTCCTATTAAGATGTAAAAACAATCATTTATCGTATTAGACTTGGGAAAAAAGGGTGATATCGGACAATAAGTCCACAGCATCGTCTTTACTTACTGTCTTTCTTCTTTTTTTCTTCTCTTATTCTTCTGAATTTTTCTTTCTTTTTCAATCCTTCTTATTCTTGTCTCTTTCCTTTGTTTTCTTTTTTTTCTTTTTTTCTTTCTTCTTGTTTTGATTATTCCCTTTTATTTCCTTTTTCTTCTTTCTTTCACCTTTCGTTTTTTACTCATTAGTTTTTCCAGATTTCTAAATATCATTTTTAATTTTTTTCTCTCTAATCTATTGTATTATTAATTTTCTTTTTTTCTTTTCTTCTTCTTCCACTTTCTTTATTCGAATTATTCTTTCTTTCTTTTATTAATTAATTTCTTTTCTTCTTTTCTCTTTCTTTCTTTTTCTTTTTCTTTCTTTCTTTCTTTCTTTCTTATTCGAATTAATTCTTTCTTCTTTCGTTAATTCATTTCTTCTTTTCTTTCTTTTTTTTTCTTTCTTCTTTTTCTTTCTTTCTTTCTTTCTTTCTTCTTATTTCGAATTAGTTCTTTCTTTCTTTCTTTCATTAATTCATTTCTTCTTTTCTTTCTTTTCTTTCATTCTTCTTTCCTTCTTTCTTTCTTTCTTCTTTCTTTCTTTATTCGAATTAGTTCTTTTCTTTTTTCATTAATTATTTCTTCTTTTTCTTTCTTTTTTCTTTCTTTTTCTTTCTTTCATTCTTTTCTTTCTTTCTTTTTCTCTTTCTTTCTTTCTTTATTCAACTTATATTGTTTATTTCTTTCTTTTTTTACTTTTTCTTTTTCAAATTCGTTCTCTCTTTCCTCCATTAATTGATTTCTTTCTTTTTTTCTTTTTTCTTCTTTCTTTCCTTATTTTTTCTTTTTTTTCTACTTGTTTCCTTTCTGCTTTGATCAATTAATTGATTACTTCTTCTCTCTATCTTTCTTCTCTCTTTCTTTCTTTAAATGATTTTCTCTCTTTTTACTTTCTTTTACCTGCTTTACTTTTCTTAATTCTAATTTCTTTTAATTTTCTCTCTGTCACGCAACATCTTTCTTTAATTTCCTTTCTTTTCTTTCTTTCTTTCTTTTCTTTCTTCCTTCCTTCCTTCTTTCTTTTTTTACGTATTCTTTTTCGTTCCTATCTTAATTCTGGCTTTGTTTCTTTCTTTAAGTTCTTGTTCCATTTTTTTATTCATTCTCTTTTTTCGTTCATTTTCTCTTCATTCTTTATTTCTTCTTTCTTCTTTCTTCATTCTTTTCTTTCTTCTTTCTTCTGTCTTCTTAAAACTGTCCGTTCTTTCTTTTCCCAGTTTTCTCTCACAATCTATTCGTTCTTTCTTTCTTCTTTCTTTCTTATTTTCTTTCTTTCTTTCTTTCTTTTCTTTTTAATAACTTCCTTTCTCCTTCCCTATTCAAAATCTTTTCTCCTGGTTGTTGTTTCATTTGTTTATATTTCTCTTTTTCTTTTTCTTCTTCTTTCACAATTCTTCCCGCCAATTCCTCAAACATTAATATCAAATCTTGACTGCTGATTCCCAGCACGCTGTCTTTTTGTTTCCATTGTGTGCCATTGCGCATGCGTGCTCGCCTCATCACTCAATTCATCGTTTGCGTCTCTTGCGAGAATCGTTGACAAAATCCATAAACATTTATTAATAACGCTTTTTATTCATTAAACATTTGCAACGATTAAGAAACACGCGATTCTCTTTCGACTCTTTGCATGCAACATTCAACACGCATCTAACACAAACACATTTCAAGGCGAAATCAATTTTGCTTCAAGGCGATGACGCTGGTAACTGCCGTAGGGTACACGACTGACAATATAGTCAGTTGATTTTTCAACTGGTGCTCAATCGTTGTGCTCTTGTGCCACACTAGGCAAGGCTCAGTACATATATACGTAAAGTTGCTCCAAAATCAATGCCTCCAATTCGTTTGCACGGAAACTAGTGTTGTAGTCATTCTTGGGTAATTATGAACTTTTGTTTAGTAAATTAGGGTGTCCCAGAAAAAACAGAACCCACAAATTTGTAATAAAACTGTTAATTTTAACTAGGGGAATTTAGGGTTAGGGTTACGGTTGGGGTTTAGGGTGTAGGGTTAGTTTAATGGGAAAATAAATAAATAATATGGGTTCTGTTTTTTTCTGGGTCTCCCTGTACAGGGTGACCCAGAAAAACAGAACCCAAACTCTAACCCTAACTTTAACCCCAGCCCCAACCCTAACCGTAACCCAACCCCAACTTCAACTCCAACCTTAAACCCTAACCCTAGCCCTAACCCCCTACTTAAAATTAACAGTTTTATTACAAAATTTGTGGTTTCTGTTTTTTCTGGGACACCTTAATTTACTAAACAAAAGTTCATAATTACTCATTCTTGTGTAATTATCTGTAATAGGTATTTTCTCTTTTTAGTCTCGTTCTGCTACTATCTGGTTGGTTGGTTGGTTGGTTGGATTTACGGCATGTCAACCCTTGTTGAGTTATTTTATGCTGAATACGTTTTGTTTTATTACTTCTTCATACATATTCAAAATAATCATTCTTATGTGTTTATCTGTTATATATATATATATATATATATATATATATATTATATATATATATATATATATACCAACCCCTCCGCACGAACAGGATGTGACACAATGTCAACTTCTTAAGCGGAGTTTAACAGGTTTTAATTCTGAGTTTTTCTTCGCCTAGACTGGTTGCCTAAACTAGTTTAAAGAGCCAAATCTGCTCTACTTACCTATATTTGGAAGGAGAGTAGAGTAGTTGGATTCATACCTTTCACAAGGGCATTAGCATCATATAAAATGCAAACAGCCTCGTCCAGGATTTGAACTCGGGTCTATGAGTCCATTTCCAACGACTCTAACCGTTACCGCTACACCAGGTGCCTCCACTTATTTGTTACATGTCTTTTCTATTTCTTAGCTGGTTCTAAACTGTCCTGCTACCTGGTTCTGACCATTCTGTTATTCTGTCTTCTTAGCTGTATCTTTCGATTCTCGAGCCTGTCTAACGACTCTGGTTCTTCGGTTTTCTGTTCCTGGGTCGGTTAAGTTCTTGGTACGGTCACTGAAGTTGAACTTCTTGGGTCAGTAAATTTTGTGATTCCTGTATATAGAATGAGTGAGGGAAAGGCTTCTGTGATTGGATCAACCAATTACGTGATATGCTCAGAAGTTTAGGCGCAAAATACAAAATCAAGACAGACAGATTCGACCAGCAGTTCCACGAGGCAGCGATATTAAGGGCTCCAAGAAATCACCCTAAGTTACCAGATATCTCTCCAACGAGATGGTAAGTTTTTTCAACTCAACTTTATATACAGGAAGGACTTTATATTGTTATTCATTGTTTCATGTGCTGGTTAATAAATTGTTAGAATTAAACTAAGTATAATTACTTTACTTGTTGTTGTTAGCCTTAGAATTAAATGCTATTCTTACACAATAGTCTAATCTGGCACCCATGGTATTTGGGTCACAACCCAAAGGGGCTCTGGCAAAAAATCCTAAGGGCATCTCCATCATCGTTAGGAATCAACGGCTTTTGGCGTACTTGTCACTGCGTCTGTGGTATATCTGGGCTAAACAACGGCACCTCCTTCCTCTGACTGGGATATGCATGCGCGGTTTGGGGACCGTTTGTAAATTTCATATTCCCTTGTTACTGTTTCCGTGAATTCACCACAGGTGAATTCGTTGGATGGAGCCGGCTCAACCGACCCAGGGTGAATTCCGTCATAGAAATAGAACAGAAACAGAACTAAGTGGTCACGTGACATGCAACACTCTACTTGTTGGGTTAATCTATGCCGCAGACGTTTTTCTTTCATTCATTTTTTATGGGTACTCAATTTAAAAAAAAATTCAATTTTTAAACAAATTTTTAAACTCATGTTTTTCTATTTAACGCATAGATCTGACCCTAACTGCTGCTATCACTCCAGTTCAGGGTGGATCTGGGAGTAATGGTGATGAAGAGGTACTCCTCCTTATCCAGAGCTTCGGAATTGGAACCTCATCATCAGACTGAGGCAGTAAAATACGCTGACTGAACCTATGCAGGGAGGTATGACCCCCACCCTTAATAGGGTCACCTTTTAGCCGTGGATGGTGACCCGTAATGCCTAAAGACATGATCGTGGTGTCTGAGAACCTCAATACCCGGGTACTAAGTAGTCCCGTGAAATGCAACATTCCACTTTGCCCCTTACTTGGGCAACACCTCACGCACAATCCTTGTGTAGTTCTCATTGGGCAGAATAGCCTCATTAGTCATTAGCCAGGATCAAAGTCCAGTCAGGAAATTATTTCTAGTCATCTATAATGATGGTGCCTGCTGATGGGGAAAAGGGCCATTGAAATATAACTATAATTCTAATTTGACACTAGTAGAGTATGATCGTGGTGTCTGTGTATGCGTGTGTGTGTGTGTGTGTGTGTGTGTGATATTTTGTGTGCATCTGTGCCTGTGCGTATGTGTGTGCTTGTGCATCTCTGTATATGTGTGTGTGTGTATGTATGTGTATGCAATTAAAATTATGTCACTCACCATTTGTTAATTTTTCTGCTATATTCATTGCTTGTTTTTTCTTTAAAACAAGCGAATTTTATGAATTAAAATTTGTACATGTCAAAATGTCGCATTTTCGCAGTTTTTTTTTTTCAATATTAAAAGGAAGCCCAGAACTACGCTTTAAAATAACTTCTTCAAGAATTATTATTTGTTTGAATTCCCTTAGGCAAACAAAGAACCAGCTCTAAAGATTTTGGAATTGTCCGAAAATTTTAACAATATAAGTATTTTCTTCGTATTCTAGCGAAATAAAAGAACACTCTTTTCCTACCAATTTTCCTCCTCGGCTGAATTAAATTTTCTTGATATTTTTTTACCTATATGATGGGATATTCAAAAGTTCACTATGTATTCACCTCAGAACTGATTCTATTCAAATAAAGTCTTATTATTAGTGTAATCAGAGTTCTTCTGTTAAATTATAATGAAATAACCATTTATGTGCGTTAAAATTAACTCTTTTCCTACCAATTTTCCTCATTTGTTTGAATACCCTTAGGCAAACAAAGAACCAGCACTAATGCCCGAGTACTAAGCGGGATATGGGAACCGCTTGCAGGGTTTGGGGACCGCTTCTGAATTTCATATTCCCTTGTTACTGTTTCTGTGAATTCACCACAGGTGAATTCGTTGGATAGAGTCGGCTCAACCGGCCCAGGATGAATTCCGTCACAGAAACATAACTCGGATCGCTGTGTCTATTTTCTACGACGATAACCGTTACACTACGAGCATATCCAAACAACTGAAACATTGTAGTGGCAATAAATGCACAAAAAATGACGATACTGACAGTGTGGACAATTGTTAAAACAAGTAGAACATCTTTTTCTACGCTTGCGTTTTTAGTTGTATATTTATTTTTGGTCGGCGTATTTAATTTTAATGATATGCACACTAGCTGAAGTACTGGTTTATGTCGGGTAAGAGAAGGTCAAGAAATGGACGGCAGCTGGTTAGTTTTGCAATCTTTGTTTAGATTTAATATTTTAAAAATGTATTTCTCTCTTTCTTTCTTTCTTTCTTTCTTTCTTTCTTTCTTTCTTTCTTTTTTTCTTTCTTTCATTCCTTCCTTCTTTATTTCTTTTTTCTTTCTTTCTCACGATCAAAGCAATAAAAACGTTTGTTCTTTAAAATCTTTTGTCTCGAATTCTATTTATTCCTTTGTTTAAGATTTAAGAAATGAAACAAACAGACTTTTCCGAACCAGAGTCAAATCAAAATAAAATGTTTTCATCTGATGAATCATACTATATATATATATATATATATATATATATATATATATATATGTGTGTGTGTGTGTGTGTGTGTGTGTGAAGAGAAAAAAATGGAAGTGAATCCGACGGTATGTAATATAGTGAATTATTTGAAAAAACACAGGTTCAAATAAAATGAGCGATATTTATTCAGCCAACGCTGCAGTGTTTCAATCTGTTTAAATTTGATTTATAAATGAAAACGATTAATCTACTCACATTTCCATACACGCTCTCCCCCTCTCTCTCTCTCTCTCTTTCTCTCTCTCTCTCTCTCTCTCTCTCTTCTCTCTCTCTCTCACACAACACACACACAACGTAAGCGAATGTTCAACGTCATCCTTCAAAATCGTTTATCCCAGCGTTTCATAAATTTAGAATTATTCTAAGAGCGCTAATTTTCCATTCAAACCATTTTAAACAAACTGATCAACAAAAACTATTACAGTCTCCTTATTATTCTGTGATAAATTTAATTTTTCCTTATATCAACAAAAGCCCTGAAGAAGATCTACTAAACAGATTGAAACACTGCAGCGTTGGCTGAATAAATATCACTCATTTTATTTGAACCTGTGTTTTTTCAAATTTTTCACTATATTACACACACACACACACACACACACACACACACACACATATATATATATATATATATATATGTGTGTGTGTGCGTGTGTTTGCGTGTGTGTATGTGTGTGTGTGTATGTGAGTTTGTGTGTGCGTCTGTGCGTGTGCGTATGTGTGTGCTTGTGCGTCTCTGTATGTGTGTATATGTGTGTGTGTGTATGTATGTGTGTATATGTGTGTGTGTGTGTGTATGTATGTGTATGCAATTAAAATTATGACACTCACCGTTTGTTTATTTTTCTACTATATTCATTGCTTGTTTTTTCTTTAAAACATGCGAATTTTATAAATTAAAATTTGTACATGTCAAAATGTCGCATTTTCGCAGTTTTTTTTTTCAATATTAAAAGGAAGCCCAGAACTAAGCTTTAAAATAACTTCTTCAAGAATTATTATTTGTTTGAATTCCCTTAGGCAAACAAAGAACCAGCTCTAACGATTTGGGAATTGTCCGAAAATTTTAGCAAAGTTAGTATTTTCTTCGTATTTTAGCAAAATAAAAGAACACTCTTTTCCTACCAATTTTCCTCCTCGGCTGAATTAAATTTTCTTGATATTTTTTTACCTATATGATGGGATATTTAAAAGTTCACTATGTATTCACCTCAGAACTGATTCTATTCAAATAAAGTCTTATTATTATTGTAATCAGAGTCCTTCTGCTAAATTATAATGAAATAACCATTAGTTTTTGTACTTTGCTCGCAGTGATGGGAGAGCCGCTGTGAGTGGCTTAAGGTAGGCAAAGCGTTAAGGCAATAAAAATGACTAAGATTGTGCAATAATTTTTTTTATTATTATCAAAATTATCATTCATCAAAATCTTATTATTCGTAATTGTTTTCATCGTTTCTCGGCGGCTTGACTAAGATCAAAGTGTAGTATCTGTTCGTATCAGTTCACAATTTTATTTACCAAATCGCTAGGTCAGCTGAGGAAAGTTTGATTCCTCCCAGAGTGACAAGTTTGTCTTTCTCATTGTGTTTCCCGCTTAGGAATTCAGGCTGACTTCTGAAGACGGTCGGAAAATTAAAACGGAAAGTTTTTTGGTGGTACCCAATGACAGTTTAACTCTCAGTCTATGAATTAACATTTTGCAAATTGGGTTACGGTTTTAGGGGATTAATGTTGTTTTTAATTACGTATTGCTTAAAAAAATAAACAACAAAAAACCCAAATTACTATACATTTAATGTTGAAAAATATTTTAAAACTAAGTTTAATTGATATTATACATTGCAATTCTAACACAAACAACTGTCTCAATAATAGATTCAATAATTAATTTCAATGGTTAATTAAATGTATAGTAATTTGGGTTTTTTGTTGTTTATTTTTTTAAGCAATAATAATGAATATTTGATTTATATTTGGGAAGATATTTAAAAATTCAAATTTGAAAAGTAACAGAAGGGAAAGTCATTTGCATGTTATTTTGTTCATCTTTTTTGTTTTTTGTATTTTTTTTTTCGCTTTGAAATATAATATTGATTGATTGAATTAATTGCATCATTTATATCTTATTTTTAAAAAATTGTAAATCATTGAATGGAAATTTCTTACTATATTGTTATATATCTCCGTGGGGATTTTTATGGGGCAACCAGAGAGGATCTCACTTGCGATAAGTAATAATGGATCTGCGAGAACAATTTTTTAACCACTTCCTCTACCCAGGCGACGCCGGGTAGCCACTTCTAGTTACTGGATATGGCCTTTATAACGCAGCAACACACTTGTATTGAATCATAAAGACTAACAACACATCTTTACAACATAATCCCCAATAATGCTAACACATTTTTAAAACCAATTACTAAAAAGTATAAATATAAATACACGATATGTATAACTTCCTAACCGTTAGGCATGACATAACCCCAGACGGGTTGATATGCCATTAAAATCAATAAACAAACAAACATCTTTATCCAATCTGGACAGTTCTAAAATAAATCTGTAACCCTTCTTAACATTTTTTTAATGATAAACTAGCAAATATATGCACCCTCCGCCGGGTGCAAGCATAAAAGTTTTAATGTAATAAAATATCACATTAAATTAGAAAGGCTAATGAAACTAAATAAGAATGCAGATAAAAAGATTTGAAACAGAGTGGGGAGTAGAATCGAAAAATTGAACAGCTGAAACTTACTCTAACATCACCCCCGTCTTTGATTGCTAAATTTTCCTAATGCAGTTAGAATAGGAAGTAAAAAATAAAATTACAGTTATATCTTCTTGTTAATGGATTTCTTTTAAGATTTATCCTCGAGATGTTTGCTCATATTCATTAAGATAAAACCAAACAATTAGAACTCATTAATACTAAGCACATATTTATTAAAATCAAATTTTTGATATCAATATGCAAATTAGCCTTGCCGTTCACAATGTAAACCGCTTTTTGTATATATAAATATAATTCTATAACATCCCGTGTTTGTCTACTTTTCTCCACATAAATACATGTTATTAAATAAATAAATAAGTAAATAGACACATATACTCTTAACCAATCCTTACAAATCCAGTATATACAAGCCTACGCCTACACCTGCGGTACCATTACCAGAACCCCTCTCCCTATCTTGAGAAAATGAAAATCCACTACCCACCCCCAAGCACCCCTCCCATAACTGACGACCTCCTGTTTCACCATTTTGAAAATGTCCATCATTGAAGCAAATACTATATCCAAGTCCTGAAGAAGGTCTAACAGACCGAAACGTTGCACCGTCGACACCACTACCCACAATAAACATCCATTTTCTATAACATCCCGTGTTTGTCTACCTTTCTCCACATAAATACAATTGCATGTTATTAGTATGTAGATATAGTCAACAGTATTAATAATGTAAAACAATTTTATTAATAACTAAAGTTAAAATAAAAATAAAATCATGGAAAGTGCATGACGTTAAATAACTAAGGGAATTGTGACTTGAGTTGTAATATAGTTTCGGTTACAGACAGACAAACACACAATCTCCATTATTATAATAAGAGATGTTTGATAACGTCCGAATACTTTTTTTTCCCTATCCCCTCCCTGTTGGCTGGAATTAGAATACGATGAGTGTTTTCCCATCAGAGAGAGAGAGAGAGAGAGAGAGAGAGAGAGAGAGAGAGAGAGAGAAGAGAGAGAGAGAGAGAGAGCGTGTATATGAAAAAAAGAAAAAGTGGGCAAAGATAGATAAAAGAAAAAGAAAGAAAAGAAACTATGTATAAAAGAACAAAAAGAAAGAAAGAAAAAAAGAAAGAAAGAACAAAAGATTTTATGATGTTATCTAAATCAAGAAGAAGAATCATGTTTGGGCGAAGAACACATAAATAGTTAGATAGTGAGAGAGATAGAGAGATATGAACATGATACGATATATATATATATATATATATATATATATATACCAAACTTGTTGGTAAATCCTTGCGCTAAGAAAAAAAAACCGGCAAATAGAATCAGATCTTTGCCCTGATGAGCTACTAAGCGAAACTGTTAGTAGGTATATCTGACTCATTAGGTTTAACTTTATATATGTAAGTTCGTGTAGAGGTCACTCAAGAGGAATATAAAATACTACTACTTAACAAAGCGAAGAGAATCTTGCTAAGTCCGTTTGGTGTGGAGGTAAGACACTTGCCTGCTAATTTGACAGACAGGTTTCGAATCACACACGGGGCGGTCTTCGTATCTATAGCTCTGCTGATGAGGCCTAATAGGCCGAAATGTACATACAGAGATTGATTTTTCTCGATTTGTTTAGCCTTACATTTAAATAGTTTAATCCCGCCTAATTAATTATTAATGAATTAAATTTCAAAAAATAGGTTCGACTTCATTTAAGCACATATTCTCCCAAATATATATATATATATATATATATATATATATATATAGAGAGAGAGAGAGAGAGAGAGAGAGAGTAAAATAATTGAAAAAAATACGGCAGTTAAATTTAAAAATAAATTGAATATCTGAATGAAATAAAAAGAGATGACAGAAACAGAGAAAAGAATAACTGAAAAACAAAAACAAAAACAAAAAACAAAAAGCAAAAACCCAAAAAAACCAAAAAAAAAAAACCAAACAAACAAACAAAGATAATAAAGTACGAAAATGAAAACAATGCCCAAATGGAGAAAACGCACGCAGGACAAAGAATGAAGTAAAAAAAAAAAAGAAAAGAAAAAGAAAGGAAAAGAAAAAGAGAAAGAAAAAAGAAAGACGAGAAAACAAAAAGAGAGAAAATGAACGGTAAGATTAATAAATAACAAAAAAAAAAAGAGATTTAAAAAAATATTTAAAAAAAATGAAAGAAATATAAAAATACGACCAGAAAATGAATGAAGAAATCGAATAAGAGAAAATCGGGAGACAGATCGATTGGGATCTCTCATAGAAAATGTATAAAATCAGCGTAATTGATAGCGAAACAATTCACTGAAGACAGACAAGAAAAGCAAGCCATGTCGTTTGCAATTGGAAGCGAAGATGAAAGAAGAATCGCGAAGAAGCTAAAAATGGTTTTCCGACATCGAAATCGCCATTGTAGGAATTCTCCAAAGACACTGGCGATTTCTCGACGTTATAGATGCGAGTTATAAAAGAATGGTAGCAATGGTGGACGAAGCCAATATGGCTGCCATCTCTCGAGATTAGCGATTTTAACAATGAATCATTCTTACAATGCGCATGCGCGACGAGAGAGTTTTGAATCGTGCGCATTTTGCTGTCAATTATGCGCTTATTATTTTTTGTTAGGCGCATCTCTTTCAAATTTGAATCTTTGTATTTCTGTGAAGAAGGAAGTACACATGTGAGCGGTTTGTATGTTTGCAAATCAGGAAGTTTGAGTGAATGTGTACACATATGTGTACACACACAAATACACACATAAACATTCCTATGTATTAATTCTTTGTGTTGCTTAACATATTTTATCACTTGTGTGGAGCTTTTTGTGTGTATGTGTATATGTGTGCTTGTTTATTTCTTAATCTAAGCACTTTGGGCAATGTATATCTATCTATCTATCTATCTATCTATATATATATATATATATATATATATATATATATATATATACTTTGGTGCGGCACCAAGTTTCTTGGTACAAGGTGATTCTAGGCGGATCCTAATTCTCTACCAGTAGTTTGTTGTAGAGTTCAGGTTCCGTGTGAGAGCTCAATGTTTAATTATTGTAAACAGAGCAAAGTTATTTGGGAATAAAAGGCCCTAAATACCATGGGTATCGTGGTTATGGACCATTTCCACTCGCGAGTATGCCCACGAGCTTCTTCAGACCACTGATATCTTTTATTTACACAGGCACATGGCCAAACTCATCTTATATTCATACATTTCCCCTCCCTCATTCAGGGGTGATTTTTGCATTTTTTCTTTTCAAGTGTCTTTTTTATTGGCGGAAATTTTTTCCCCTAATCCTTTGCATGGTTGGCGGTGTTTTTATGTGTCTGCCTAGTCTGTATATATATATATATATATATATATATATATATATATATATATATATCATTAAAAAAAGGTCTGCAAAATGGATTATGATTTTTAAAAAAAATTATCTTACATTTGCGACACGTGTTTCAGATATTCTGTTATCTTCTTCAGGCATTAGTTAATCATATGATTAATTAATGCCTGAAGAAGATAACAGAAGATCTGAAACACGTGTCGCAAATGTAAGATAAAAATTTAAAAAATTTAAAAAACATAATCGATTTTGCGTACCTTCTTTTTTTATAAAATATTATATATATATATATATATATATATATATATATATATATATATATGTATGTGTGTGTGTGTGTGTGTGTGTGTGTACATACATAATCCAAAGATTAAATCTCCCATATGGCATAGTATTTTTTTCTATAGTCTTAATTTACAGAGCTCAAATATTCTCTATCTTCCCATCCAGATTTCTTGGAGCTGGTGTTATGCGTTTTGGTTAGGTGATTTGATAAAGGGTATCTCTTAAACTGTCCATTTGAAGGTCGGGGGGGGGGATACAGCAGTCGAAACGTTGTGTTTTTACATACCACAATAAAGATTATGACAACAGTCCGAAAACTCAAAATTATGCACATTCAGACAAATAGTATAAAAAAGTTTTGAATACTTATGCTTATATGTATTTATGAGATGATCCTTGATATGGATAATTTTGATATTTCGGACTGTTGTCCTCATCTTTATTTTCTATAAACACAACGCCCAGGCCTCAGTTTTCTTTAATAAGTAACTTGTTCCATTGTATTTTTCTATATCTAATAGCATTTCTGTTCATAAGTCTAGTGACATTTATGCTGCTTGGAGTACCTTTAAGTGAGTGGTAACGATTTGAGCTCCGAAACCACGTTTGAATTCGATGGAATTCTCTCTCTCTCACCTCCCTCCTTCCCTCCCTCTCTCTCTCTCTCTCTCTCTCTCTCTCTCTCTCTATATATAATATATATATATATATATATATATATATATATATATATATATATAATATATGTGGCGTTTTGTGTAAGGGTTAGAGTCGTAGGAAATGGACTCGTCGACCCGAGTTAAAATCGTAGACGGGACTGTTTGCATTTCACATAGCGCTAATACTCTTGGGAAAGTTATGCATCCAACTACTTTCCCTCCATCTATGGGTAAATAGAATGGCAGACTAGGATCTTTAACTATGGCTATATATATATACATATATATATATATATATATATATATATATATATATATATATATATATATATATATATGTGTGTGTGTGTGTGTGTGGTGTGTGTGTATTGGGCAGCATTCTTTCAGGGATGATGGCACTTCGAAGTGCCGAAAGTACTCGGGACCTGAACTTTGATGGACTTATCCACGAATTCCACCCAAATATTTAAAAAGTTGGCCTGAAAACTCGAAAAGATCAAAAATAAAATTGTTAAACAGGAGATGTGTCTTTTGTTTAATTCTACATGTATATATATATATATATATATATATATATATATATATATATATATATGCCACATGATGTGCGTGGGAGTCTGAGAGAAGGAATGGGGCGGAGGGGTTAGTGGCGGTTAGTTGAAGGGGACAATAAAAAGTCCATGAAATGAATACCCAATTTTCTCTTATTGTTTGGAAGGGCCCAATTACTTAACAAAGCTTTTCCCGTAAACGTTGGCAAAGGAAATTTACGAACCAAATAACAATAGACCCAAACGATATTGAATAAATTAAGAAAGAAGAATTTTTAATGTTTCCCTTTTTCTTTCAAATCATCCATTTCTTCCCCGTGTTCTTATAGATACTAGAACTACTGCTAATTGGCCTCTGACGAGCAAGATTATGGAAATTAAAGCTTTTTTTCAGCAACTCCCCGGGGGTGGGGGGTAAGGTAGTTATTTACCCAACCCGTTTACCAGGAATTAGATGATGGTTGGCTGGTTGCTTGGTTGGGTTTTACGGCATGTCAACCCTTATAGGGTGATTTTATCCTGAAGACGTTTTGTTTATTCATTTTTAATGGGTACTCAATTTTTAGAAATACGAGTTTCACCATAAGGATCTTCAGGGTTAAATCCACTGAATTAATCAAGGTATTGATTAATTGCAGCCGATTGTGTATTTTGTGGTTATGACTGTTAATGACAGATTCGTAGTGTATGAACGCTGGGTCGTTGTTTTGAAAATGAATGAAGATGATTTTTTAAAAAATCATTGATATTTCGTCATCGGAATTTGAATGGAAACGCTATCGTTACGTAGCATTTTGATTTACATTTTTCTTACATTTCGAGAATCGTAAACAAAGGCTTACATCTTTCGGCTGTCTACAGTTTTCCTTTCATATGATTAATGACTACTAAGATTATAAACCTACCAAGTCCTATACACTATATATACTTACCTTCCCCTCAGGGGAGGGGGTCCAGTATGCTTCGGCCACTGGACCGGTAAAGTACAATTAATAGCGTCGGTCCCAGGGGGCTTTCCCCCAGGCAATAACTGCTCCCTTGACTTAAAGGGACAGGACTGGGTTTATTGCCCAGCGCCTGAGGCGCCCCTCTTGAAGGGGAATGCCGAAGGGATCGACGCAGTTTTTGTTCTTTCCCACCATGAGCTTCGGCTTGTGGGTAGACCCACGTTAAAACGAGGCCTTGTGCCCAGCCCATACAAGTGGGTTATGGGCAAATAACCTTACACTGAAAATTACTATTTGCTGGTAATTTTGCCGAGTATTTAACGATATTTCTATTTCAGAGTTACAATAAAACAAAAAAAATTTGAAATAGTCAACTTTTACAGTTTTTAGGTAAAAAAAGTGTATAACTGAATCACTATTCAACAACTTTAAATCTATACAACATCAATTAATATTGTCGTTTAATTTTCTTTTAACTCATAAAGGAATTATGGGTAAAAAAAAACAATTTCCTCGTAAATTCCTACCATGAAATAAACTGAACCCTCATTTTATGTCGTGTTTTTTGCAATAAATGTTTTATTTTTCTTGCAGCCGTTATTTTACAATACTAAATATATGTTCTTGATTCTTTATTCTTTAACAAATAAGAAAAAATATTATGTAGTATTGTAAAATAATGGGTGCAAGAAAAATAAAACATTTATTGCAAAAACACGGACATAAAATGAGGGTTCAGTTTATTTTATGGTAGGAATTTACGAGGAAATTGTTCTTCTTTACCGAATTATGTTATTAGGTTAAGTTTTCCTTAGAGTTTGATTTTATTAAAAGTATTAATCTTAATTGAGAAATTAACAATATATACATTAGATTTCATTTTATATTCCACTAATATCTGTCCGGTAGATTGTGATAAAAAAATTACACCCCTCAATTCACAGTCTACCATTGCTTCAGGGCGACGCGCACCACTGTTGTTTCATAAGTCCATGTCAAGGTTGTCTATGAGAGCAACAGCTCTTTGTTGCTTACTGTCTGAGCATGCAAGGTAATGATAGAATACTTATAAAAAAAAATCAAACTCTACGGAAAATATAACCTAATAAGTTAATTCATTTATAAATTTAAAAAAATTAAACGACAGCATCAATTGATGTTGTATGGATTTAAAGTTATTGCGTATTGATTCAGTTATACACTTTTTTGACGTCAGCGTTGTTATTTTAAGGGAATTGAGATTATAAACTTATCAAGCCCTATACTGAAACAAACTGAACATTACAATTCGCCGGTAATTTTGCCGAGTATTTAACGATATTTTTATTCCAGAATTACAATAAAAAAACAACTTAAAACAATCCACGTTGGCAGTGCTTTTTTTTATTAAAAGTATTAATCCCAGTTGAGAAATTAAAGGGTACTATTCGCAGAGTTCCGTCCCGCCTCCTGTCTTAAAAACAATAGTCGGTGATAGCTAAAAAAACAAACCCACCTATGAATGAAGTCCCTATCTGAAGCGGTACCTACTGTATATGAAAAAATAATTTGTCGATTGAAGGCATTTTTATCGACAATTTTGTTTGTTTTTGTTTGAAGGCGTTTAACGCCTTCAAGCTATATTTTTAAAAGATTGAAATATTTACATTTTCTGGTAATGAAGGACTATTTGCTCGTAAATTCCTACCATAAAATAAACTGAACCCCCATTTTATGTCCGTGTTTTTGTATTAAATGTTTTATTTTTCTTGCACCCGTTATTTTACAATACAAAATATATTTTCTTCATTTATTTTAATATTCATTTCAATGTGCATATTCTAAAAAACCCCACTTTAAAAATAACCATTCTCACAAAATAAAAGCTTTTAGAATATACACATTGAAGTGAATATTAAAATAAAGAAAATGTATTTATTATTGTAACATAACGGGTGCAAGAAAAATAAAAAAA